>ML119737.1:0-98352 GCA_003788565.2 Ascobolus immersus RN42 | reverse complement strand
CGCAGCCCTCACCTCCCCCACCTCCGGCTCCAAATACGCCTGGGACCGCGAAAAAGCCGACTGCCCCGACCTCCTCCGCCCAACCTACGTCCGCCTCGTGTCCTACTGTGGCCTCATCACCGACTGCCTCTGGATGGTCAGCAGCCTGCAAAACATGATCCCCTACGCCGTCGACGGGCACATCCCAACGCTCCTGCAGGAACGCTTCCACCGCAACGCCGAGACGCTCTTCAGCATCCTCACCGGCTCCACGCCGTCGACGGGGAAGAAGCCAGGTCTTCCCAGCCACGCAAAGCCCCCGCCCAAAGTCCTGCGCCCCACGCAAGTCCGTCTTATCGAGCGCGTGCTGGAGCGCTTCATGGAGGATGTTCGGGAGCTGGTGGTGGTGAAGGTGCCGAGCTTGGAGGCGGAGGAGGAGACTGATGGGGGGTGGGAGAAGCCGGAGGATCGGTATGCTTATAGGGTGAGGCTGAAGCCGAGGGTGGAGTGGATGTTTGATGGGGTGCTTGGGAGGAGGTTTGGGGTGTTGAGGTGGATTGTGGGGGGGGCGGAGGAGGCGGCGAAGGAGGCGGCGAAGGTGGGAGGGCAGACGACGCAGGGGTGTTTGAAGAAGGGGCTTGGGAGGGAGGTGGAGGAGAGGATTTGGGAGTATGTGCAGGCTATTGAGGAGGCGGAGGAGAGGCAGAAGGTGAAGGGGAAGGGGAAGGAGGTGGAGGTTTGAGAGCATGGGAAGGGTGGGAGTAAGAATGTGGATGGAAGAGATTTTGGGACTCGGAAGTTCTGTCCTACGATGAGCGGTTGAGAGATGAGAGCAATATGGAGATCTGGGCGCTGGGTTATGACCGTTATGTTGTGATTCTGGAAGCTGGAGTTTCGAGGGCTAGCAAGGCAGTATGATTTTGGATCGTGTCGTTGGAAAGTTCGGTTAGATTGATACCCGGGAACTCGGAATTGGATTGTATTTTTCTTCCCTTGTCCACGAGCTGAGTCTTTTCCAGTTTCTGGCCTGTGCAGGTTATATTCTGATCAGCTGAGCGGAGCTAAAAACACTCAAGCCCAAGGAACTTGATCCCCAAAATTCGTAGGGTATTCAGAGGGGCCATTCGTTTGTCCAATGGCGGGAGTTGAACTGTCTGCTCTCTCTCGTGGCTTAAGCTGACTACTTTCTCTCGTGGCCGGAGTTTTGTAAAACTCGAAGGCGGACTTACTTGCCTGCTGCACTACTCACATCCCCATTACCCTTCCTCCCACTGCAAGCAACTAGACCATCAGCTTCAAAACAGCAAATGCGCAAGGCTACTGCCAAAAAGGCATCAAAAGAAACGTGACTTCACATGAACATCAATGGACTCGAACCGTGAGGGTTCAGCTTGTCGTCTTCGATCTCGTGTTGTGCGAGGCATTATTTAGTGAATTTCTTCTCCACTGCACTACTCACATCCCCATTACCCTTCTCCCCACCGCAAGCAACTAGACCATCAGTTTCAAAACACCAATTGCGCAAGGCGACAGCAAAAAAAGCAGCAAAAGATACTTGATCCAATGCTACATATTGAGATTGAACCGTGGGTTGCGGCTTCTCTTCTCGCCATTTTCAATCTCGTATTATAGGAATGGTTGAAGGTATATTTTCCACTGCACTGCTCACATCCCCATTTACAATCCTTGCAGTTCACAATACCTAACAACACTGTCAGAGGAATGTGATGAACGGCAAATGCATCAAAAGAAGTATGATTCAAACGTGTAACAGTGGTGTGTTTCCTCCACAGCCCCCGTTTCTGATCTCGCTTGAATGTTCGGAAGATCTGTCAAGTTCTTTTCTACTGCACCACTCACATCCCCATTAACAATCCCTCTCATAAACAACATTAGACATAACAGCATAACAGCAAACTTTGGTGCATCAAAAGAAGCGTGATCCGAATGGGCCGCGGGTGCCATCGTGGGCCTTCTGTTCCGTACTAACCAGTCGGCGCTTCCAACAAGTCGACCGGCTGGTTAGTACGTCGAACGAGTCGGCAGGCGTGTAACTGCCGCCCGACTCGTTCAAATTGTACGAACCAGCTGGCCGCGAGGATATTCCAATTCGTATTAAGAATCACGAGTCGAGCGAGTAGAGAATGGCTGCATGGGTGAGAGGTTAAGACCGGCGATATGTAATTGGCTATCTACCGTCCATAGATCCCACCTTAAGTATCCTATCCCTTACTTATGGCATGGAACGCCGTCACCAGTCTGTATGGCTATCGGATCGATATCCAACCATATGTGATGTACGTACCAAAAGGTTTGCTAGACTTAAAAAGGTGTTATGCTCTTAATGTATAGGCTCTCCGTCTATACTGTAGATAAGGAAATAGTATTACCATGAGAGGCCTGAAAGATCGTTCCATACGGCCATTATTGACTCCTCATGGTATTCTGGCTTTCTCGTAAAGGATTTGTCTCGAGTCACAGCTCGTTGTACACTGTCTAGGAAAATGCTATTATATAATTAGGACTACCGAGGCGCATACACGCTCGACATATCGGAAGCTCCCCAAAAGAACGTAATTCAGTTGTTAGATATCGATCCGACAGCCTGTAAGTATGGTAGGTGTTCCATGGCAACGCCGTGTCGAGTGGCACCTTCGTGGTCGTTCCATGGTCGGGGGTCGATGCCACAGCGTCCCTCCCTATGGTCCAAACGTTGTGTGTAATCCGGTTCCTGAAACCCTAAAAACGATAATTACTGGCATAGTTTGGTGGGAGCCAAATTCCATGCCAGAATCATTGGGTTACAGAACCTCATAATCTCCAACATAACCTGAATCTTTGGGCTACACTTTAGATCAAGTTACTTAACCATTAATCAGCTGTCTACCTATTACCTGCTATGTTGGTACCATTTCAAGGACTTTACAATTTATCGCTCTAAAATTTCCTCACAGGAACAACCAACTAACAAGTTAACAACACAGCATATTATCACCGACTTTTTGGACTCCCTGGACTCCCTGGACCCCCTGGGCCCCCTGGACCCCCTGGACACTGGATTCATGGACTACATACCTCTTGGACTCTTGGACTTCTGGACTTTTGGACTTTTGGACTTTTGGACTTTTGAACTTTTCCTGTATCTTAGCCATTGATTTTTGACTTGAGAGGTTGCATAACCCGAAGTATTTCTGTCTACCAGTCTGCATGCATAAGAGTTTTAGGTTCGGGAACCCAATTATTCCATTTCAGGAATTGGGTTAAGTAACCATTTGACCGGAATATTATAATCGGGTTAAGTGGGTGAATTAACCAAATTACCATATAAAGTTAACCCGAATGGAGCCAGATTTTAAGGGGCTTCTATGGTAAAGTAGAGAAACAAATAGAAATTCCTACAGAACCCAGAATCATTATTTTGGGGTTATGGAACCCGATTGCCTTTGTCCCATAGGGCCTGGGGTATATAGGCCATAACCAGCACCTTCGATATCAATACAATCGACGTTTCCACTTCAAGTTCACTTCCAACAGCAGTGCCGTCCAAACTTTGCGCATTCATGGTGCATGATGAATGATCATTCCCATCATCAGGTAGAACGCAAGCAACAATGTAGTAATAGGCTGATGATGTACTTGTCGATGGGTCGAGCTGGTATATGCAGAGACCACACTTGTGATTGCCTACACCGGACTCGTGCACTGTGCCCCAAGCCGACTGGTTGGTACGGCTTCAACGAGTCGGGCGGCTGTTATGCGGCTGCCGACTCGTTCGTTGTACTAACCAGTCGGCCGACCAGATCGAAGCGCCGACTGGTTAGTACGGAACACCTTCTCGACGTGCCATCTTTGATCTTGTTGAGCGTTGGGACGATCAGTCAAGTATATTATCCACTGCTCTACTCACATCCCCATTGACCATTGTTCCGACGCATACCCCGTTCAAAAGCACAGTTAGGGAACTTAATCGTTGGTAGCCATGACATCTTGCGCCGTTAACTTTCATACCTATCTCATCATATCATCGATTTGTACTCATCTTCTTCAAACCAAGAACACAACATCAAAAAAGTACATCAAAAGAAACGTGAAGAAGACTTTATGGTTAGTGGTTGTCTGGACTCGAACCGTATCGACGTATCCCGTTTCTCTTCGCATATTCTTTCTTCTCTCGTTAAAGTGGTTTTCTTCCGCTGCGCTATCCACATCCCCATTGACGATGTTCCCAACATGCTTTTGATAGTACCAATATCTGAGGAATTCGGAACTTGCCACACTCATCGCCCTTTCCAAACCAGCAAACACAAGCAAAAATAATCAAAAAGAACGTGTGTGGTTTTGGTTAAAGAATCTGCGAGCTGGATTCGAACTGTAAACGTTTCGTCGTCGTTCCAGATTCGCTTTCCACTGTACTACTCACATCCCCATTGACGATTCTAGTTTCACAACATAATCATTTCTAAAGACTGCTCCAAATGGGGAGCTATATCCGTCCTCCAGATGGTCGCCTGCGCCCGATCATGCCTTCTTCAACGAGAGAAAAGTTCGATAGAAAAAGATCACCAAAAAACGTGATATGTCTGTGGAGGAAACTCGGAGCTGGATTCGAACTGTAGCCTTTCTTCGTATTCCGCCTCGACCTCAAACCAGACCCACGTATCGGTGTTTTACTGCGTGCAACTAAGATCGTGCTTCTTTCCTACTGCACTACTCACATCCCCATTGACAATCCATTCAACGCACAACAATTAATAACACTGCAAGTACTTTGGGAAACTTTAACGTTATAACGCTCTTCAGGTCGGACCTCCGAGCTCCTCTCTCCTTCAAACCAGCAAAGCTCAAGCACTGGCAAAACAACATTCCAAAAAACGTGCCGTTTTCGTGGCATCTGGCTCGGAGCTCGATTCGAACGTGGCGCTGCCTCATTCTCAATTATAACTACTTAGTACGCTCATCTTAGATCGTAGCGGTATGCAGTGCCAAGTTGTGTTTCTTTTCTACTGTACTATCACATCCCCATTCATGTTCTTTCCAACCAAGTATATTACTTGATATCAAAAAATGGAAACTTTATTTTTCTTCAGCCCTCACGCCAAAGTACTCATTATCATCGGCGTCTTCAAACCAGCAAAGCTCAAGCGAAAGGCATAACAAAAGACCGGATGGCCGTGTTCAAAGCATCTGACAGGTCGATTCGAACGTGAGATTTCCTCACTCCGAATAACGCTCATCTTAGATCGTATCGACGTGCTGCTGTTTCTACTGTACTATTACATCCCCGTTCATGTTCTTTTCGACAAAGTATATTACTACTTGACATCAAAATTGGGAACTTTATCGTTCAAGTTCTCCATTCCTGACGCCTCATGAAGTACTCATCATCATCAGCTTCTTCAAACCAGCAAAGCTCAAGCAAAACACATAACAAAAACCGTGGAATACCGGTGATCTTGATGAATCAATCTGCCAGAGCTGGATTCGAACTGTGACATTCTCGTACCAATTTGCTTCATGCAATTCCTAACGTAAATCTTTTCTGCTGCGCTACTCACGACCCCGTTAGAATTTTCCCCAGCACGTGGCATCAGTATTGCTCGAAAAGCTTTGTTGTCTTCCAGTAACCTCAGGTCGGGCGTTCCTGCTTCCACTTTCTCGCGCTCGTCACATCTCACTTCTGTCTTTCAAGTTCCAAAATAATCATGAGCTCTAAAACAGCAAAGTTCAAGCACGAAACATCAAAAGAAACGTGACAAAAAAGGTGGGAAATGTTTGATATGCATCATCCCGAGTCGAACCGTATTCTTCCTAAACCAATGGTTTCTCTGTTAACGTAGGCTGGTTGGCCCTAGCTGTACGTCTTCTTTCCCGTTGCACTACTGTCATCCCCGTACGGCCGTGACTACGAACTGTTCTTGCAAACGGAAGTCATTCATACGTTAGGCCACTCAGAAAGCCATATCGCGGATCTCTCCGACCTTACCGTCATACCCTATTAACATCAGTACTTATTAGCTTCAGAAGTACGAAACGAAATAAAGAACTTCAAAAGAAATGTGGGAGCGCTCAGAAAGCGGATGTCTATGAGCACCATTGGAGTCGAACCGTGATAGCCTCTGGTCTACAACGCTTTTAATTCTGATCTTATTTCGTAAGCAGCTGCGCAGGATCGCTCCACTGCACCATTCACATCCCCATTAAATGCCTATGCAAACCATGACACTTGATTCTCTTCGATCTGCATACAGTTACCTGCATGCTATGTCGGACTTCCGAAGCTTCGTTTGTCACACGCGATGCATTCCCAAACATCCTTATACAACGAAGTTGATAAACCGACCAGCTTCTTCAAAGTCCGAAAGCCTCAGCACATGCACAAAAGATCAAAAGAAACGTGCACGCGTGATCAAGATCCTTCAACCTGTAGGGAACGTTTCAGTCGTGTCAGAACGTTGCCACACTCATTCGAACCATGATCTTCCCCGTACGGTGCTAAATTTCCACTGCGGATCGTATATCAGGGGTTTTCTCATCCATGCTTCTTTTCCGTTGTACTACTCAACATTCCCATTGCCGTCCTTGCCAACGCAAGCTATTCAAACTAAACTCAGGTCGTATTATCGGTACGATTTGCACTACTACTTAGTACTTGCTACCAGGTAGATCGGGTGAGCTTATGTATCGCCTTGGCTCTCTTTGTGTTACATACCGACGGGCTCCTCCCTCAGTTGCTTAACCAGTCAGGTCCATCTGCAGATCTGCGCGACTCTTACTATGCAGTATACCACCATCCCCATTGCACTACTGTTTAACTTACAACCCTCATACCATGAATAGTCTGAACATCGCGCCAAAAGAAACGTACGGGTGGACAGCCAGGATTGCTTTCTCCGTGGCTTGCCTAAGCTTCCATAGTCTGGTTCCTGTGAAGGCGTGTAGAAGAGTCGAAACTCCATCTTCCTTCTGCATCGTGTGTTGATCGACCCAAATTGCCTGGTCTCTACCGCTCGGCTGCTGTCATCCCCATTGATCTTATTCTGACTTCATCCTTAATATACATCAGAAGCTCAAAACCCGAAGACCGCAAGCAAAGGATCACTTCATAAGAACAAAATTTTCCGTGCTCCATTTTTCGTCTAGGAAGGGAATTGAAACTCGAATTGTTACGTCGTGAGCCTAGCCTATCCAGTATGTGTTTGACTACTCTACCATTACCATCCCCATTGATCTTTTACCCCTTCCATTTCCTAGCCACCTAAACAGTTTGAAGCCCCAAGGCCAAAAAACAAAAGATCCGTTTGATGGTCCCGAAATCCAAATCTTTTCGTAATTTTGGACAGTACCAAACGTGACTTGAACTCTGTGCTCTCTAACTTCTACGTCATGTATCAACCTAAGTACATCGTGTGTCGTCAACGTGGTCTTTGACTGCTCTGCCATCTCCATCCCCATTGCTCTTCTTCTCATTTTTTCTTATATAACACCTATCATCAGTCTCAGGAGTATGAAAACAAATAAAAATCGTGATGATTCCCATGGATAGAATCGAACTTTAACACACGCTGTAGCGTACGACGACGCATGGATATTCGCGGTCTCATTCGGCAGCTACACTGCTCACATCCCCGTTGACCTTATAAGCTTATGTCACTTTTACTATTTATACGGAAACTCAGTTAGTTCTACCCGAAGACCAAAACAAAAGAACCGTACTATCATCTCATTTCCGCGTTAATCAACCGTCTCGAAACCGATCCGAACTCGGAATCTTCTGGAGCGTTCTTTCTTAAAGTCGTGGAGGAGATCAGGCCAGGCCTATTGTACTATTGACATCCCCATTGCTTTTCCCCTCGCTTTACGTACATACATACCGCCCAAAATTTAACTCAGGATTACGAGACAATAGAAAAAGAATCGTGTCGATGCAGCGAAGGTCACTTACTAATTGACCTGGTAATTACGAGTCGTAACTTCGAATGCAAATGGAAACCCTCTCTGTAACGTGCAGAATGATCCTGTTAGGTCGATATCATTCAGCCATTACCCTACTCACATCCCCATTGACCACTACTTAGTTACTGTTATTCCCGATATACATACGTACCAAAGTAGAGCCTATCTTTAAGACCTAGACAAAAGAAAAGAACCGTCTGGTCACCGAGCCCCGTGAACTTCCTGAACTTCCTGTCTGCCTCCCTGATTCGAACTCTTGATCTACTATATCCGGACTTCATTTTTTAACGTCGTGGTGTTGACTGAGTCGGGCTTACCTTGTGCTATCGAAATCCCCATTGCAATATTGCTTTCAGTATCAGATACTGTTCTTTATCCACCCAGTAGCCCAAAAGAATCGTGCAAGGCTGCAAGCGTGATCAACTGTTTTCCTTTGATGCGAACCGAAACGAGTGTGAGTTCAAGTCCGAGCTTTGCGCACCGTACGTTGCACTGGAATTGCCACCCGTACGCTACTGCCATCCCCATTGCCTTCCTACGCGTGCTTTTCTCTTTAGGTATCACTTATATATAACCCAAGCGAATAACCGTTCGAGAGCATCAAAATGTTAATTGGACTGCTTCTCTTTCTTCCGTACTCCTTCAACAAATTTGTCAATGAATGGATGAATAGAAAGCTACGAGTCGAAAACTGAGCTTTCCGGACTGTTCACCAATTTCGCAGTTCATTCCGGTAGGTTACTGACATCCCCATTGACTAGCTGGACAGTGGACAGAGCCTCTGTTTCCATAGAAGCCTGCGAAAAAAAGCTCGAATAACGGATCCGAAGCAAAAAGAAACATAAGACAGTAGAGATCGGACTTCGTGAGCATGCCCAATCTGACGAAGGAACTGAACTTGGGAGTTTCGGGATTTGTTTTGAACTTCGTGGTACTAATTGCTCCAGGCCATCCTTTCTCTTGTGCTATCGTCCCCATTCATATGGATTATCAAGTATACTAGTACACCAATTAGATCGGCCACTACCAACCCCATAGCAAGTACAGTACAAGGCCGATTACAAAGTATATAAGATTACAAATGTCAAAGTATAACATCAGAGAGAGAGTAAGAAGAAACGTTAGTTTCTCTGATGAATGATGATATCTTCCGTGCACTGGGAGTTAGGGTAAGATGGATTCGAAATCGGATGTCTCGAGCTCTTAAATTCGAACGTGGTCTTCTTTGTAAATTTGACTGCGGCATTTCTTTTGTGCTATCATCCCCATTCACAGTTATCGCAAAGCATGCCAGTGGCTGATCACAAGTTACATAAAGAGCCATGCATAGGCATGCCTTCCTTGACCAGCTCGGATGTTCTCCCTACATGCTGCATGCACATTCATTTACGACCGCAAGCACAGCAAAAAGACTTATCAGGAAGATAAAAGAAACGTGCGGTTTCTGCATTATAAGCAGCTCGTGAAGATCCGAACGGTGGCTTCCCTAGCTGATCCATTCTCGTGATCTGTGTCACTGCTGGAATGATAGCACTGTTCTGTATCTTCTCGAACTTTCCACTGCACTATTCACATCCCCATTGACAAATCATTCAATCATAATGTAAGTATCTAACTCGTACCATGTGAAGAAGAATCGCAGTAGTACTAATAATAACGCAAGCAAAAACAAAGTCGTGCATTAGACATCTCTCGAGTGATTTGACTGAACTCCTTGCTTTAAATTTGCTTGCGTGCCTGGAATGGGCATCACTCACTACCAAGCTATTTGCGTCCCCGTTAGAAGGTATTCTGAGAGACTTTAACTACTTAAATTAACTGAATTCGAAGGTGAAATGACTACTGTCATTTATACCGCTTAGCAAGCTAGTACATCAAAAGCAAGGTGAGGCCCGCGCATTCGATAGCAAAAGGGTAAGGACCAATTGCGCCAACCTGACTCGGAAGGTTCAACATCTCATATGTACAAAGTCGTACAAAACCACAGTTTTGCATACGATCTACAATTTCAAAATGCTCGGGAAGAACTTATCTGCAAGTCTACTTAATTTACTTTTTATACTTGTATGAGGTGAAAAATGGATGGTTGGATATGTCAGTGTGGTATCGGGTTGGTGAGAACTGGCGATTCGAGGGCGTTGTGCCTGGGTTACACGAATATGTATTTGTGTAACGCCAGCGAGGTTGCTGGAATCAGCGACAAGTAAGTACATACTTAAACCTGCATTGCGTTTATCAATGGGCCGTCTGTCTGTCGTTTTTCTGAATATTCATGCAGAGTATCCCAGTTATCATTCGATTCTGCTCCCAGTAGGTAGCACGAGCGTGAAGGAGAAAATCGACATGCATCCTGCACTTGAGTTGGACGGTCCCAATTAAATCTAAACTCGTGAGGCCCATACCCAAGTACCTCTTGTGTCCGGATTAATGCTGTTTAAGGTGCCCATTATAATATACTACCGAAGCACCTGCGACGACTTATATGCATAAGCCTGTATGGTACTCAGGAGAGATTTGCTATGTGTTGTGGTATGTACAAAGCTGCGCCGGAGGGATAGCCTCATTCAGACCGTGACAACTAGTCATTTGGAATACAAAGGCAATACGCTGCAGGGCAACACACTTGGGAGCTGTAGCTCAGTGGTAGAGTATGGGATTGCAGTTCTTCACCGATCATCCTAGGGTCCGTGGTTCAAACCCGCGTAGCTCCTTTTTTGCTGCTGATCTCGAGGTCGGCCAGGTTTCAAGCGATAGTCTTTCACTATGCGTTTTCACCTTAGAGTTCCAAAATAGAAGTTCTGAGAGAGGCGTCAAGTCATTATGTGAGAAGCTTGATTACCGGTAAATTCGAGAAGCACTTAGAAGTGACTGAAACATTGCAACAGCCATTCGAAAAGGTGAAAGTGATTTGGCTACTTCCTCCGTGAGAAGAAACATAGAAGCAAAAATGAAAAGATATGTGCCCATCCCGTGGTTCGAACTCTTCGGCTCTGCGAGTGAAGTTGCCATACCATTACGGGCTTTGGACAGTGGGGCAAGCACTTATGCTACGCCTGCCCATTCTGACTCTGATCACAGTAGCAAATATAGATCGCTACCTTGTCCGAAAGTTCGGCCGATACGAAACCCAGCGGTCCACTCTCTCTCCTATCACATCTCCCAAACAAAAGAGACGACACCTCCCAAACAAGAAAGACAAAGCCTCTCTATTCCGTCTGGCACTGCGCAAAGTCAACGTTGTTGACGACTATCGTGCAAACATCATTCCTTTCTCCCCCCTTCTTCCCGCTTCCTTCGTCACATTCCTTTGTTCACAACAACCCCGCACCTCAAACTCACCATCACATAAACACATCAACATTTCTCTTCGCCAACATGCGGCATCCCAGCAAACCAACCCCACCCTCACCCAACCAGCCCGCTTCCGAAGCAGATGAAGTCTCCGAAGAGCAGAATCATCACAAAAGCACCGTCGCCTCTCAAATCGACCAACCCCTCCAACCAGACATCCCCTCTTCCGCTTCACCAACGAAGCCTTCAGAATCCACCAAGCAACCTCCCCACCCCACCTCCAGCGATACTATCCAAGACGACCTCGCCACCCTGCTAAGAACCCCCGACCTCTTCCGCCACCAACTCCGCCGACTGAACAGCAAGGAGAGGAAGCGCGCGAAGTTTCTGCTCTGTATAGCAAGGAATAAAATCTTGAGGAGTAAGGGGAGGGGTCTATTGGGACGGCAGTGTATGGATGCGGCAGTGGAGGGGGTGGAGGGAGTGGAGGAGTTTGTGGTGATGGTTGCGGGGGAGGAGTTGGGCGGGTTGTTTAAGTTGACGGAGGGGAGGCCGGGGCAGGAAGGATGGAGGAAATGGGGAAAGGGCAAAAAGGTCAAGAAGGGGCGGTGATGGGCGGGGTGGAATGGGACGAGAGGTTGAGGATGGTGTGGGAATGGGGAGAGGAGGGATATGGTGATGCGGAAAGTTTGTGAGGTCATGGGAGGAAGACTGGTGTTGTTCTTAGTCAACTTTTTCGCAACGGGAATATGTATTAGTACCTAGGTAGTTCTACTGTAGTAAGAGGCGACACTACTATGGAAGCCACGATGTAGTATCTGTTGATCAGATTTCCAAAACAGAAGGGCGATCAATGGAGCCAGGACCTTGAGCGATTAAAAATGTGAGGACCGGCAATGTCAGGGCTTGAACCTGCAGCCATTCGTCTCTTCTGATCATCATGGACGAGTTTTCCACTATACTATCCGTAGCCTCTTTATGCTAACACCTTTTTAAACTTTTATTCATACTCAAGTAGAAATTGGCTTTCAGATCACTAAAAGGGAAGGGCAATCTAGGAAGTCAGAGAAGGAAGCAAGTAAAATGATGAGGACCTGGAATGATTTATAAGAAGTAACTTAAGTACTTAGTAGTCATAGTTCAAATGGCCATATGGACGTCGATATCAGCCCCAGAAACACTCTCCAAAAACACTGACACTGTCGTAGATAGCAATGCCTCTGTTGAACTATTAAGTGCTATGGAAGACTCAATACTACAGCAGAGCGGGGACCGCTGTCTACTTGCACGCAAACCGAAAGCTAAGCCATCATTACATTCTCTTCCACTATCAACCTATCCACATCTCGACTACCTTGCCAACCCTCATGACTAACCTACCCACTCCCAAAGGAGTCTCGGTTGAGTCGGTCCTACACACGTATTAGCTTGGATAGTGATGCATCCTACCTTTGTTTAGCCCACTCCGAGGTCGAGAAGAGATGGAACGGATGTAGGCTTGCCAAGGATAGTCGTGTCCAGCACTCTGGTGTGATGGTGGGCTTCTTTCTGCTGTCGTAGGAGATCCGAAGACCGGTTTGATCGATTGGTGACCTTCGAGTGTTGCAAGTCTGTTCACGACCAGTTAGCGAGGCACCGTCTGAACGGAATGATGAAGGAAGAAGAGGAGTGGGAGAAAAGAGAAGAAAGAGAATGGTTAGTAAGGGAAGAGAAAGAAGAAGAATGAAGGAGAAGAGAAATGTAGAGAGAAAAGAAAGCGATACGATTGATCGCAATAACGTTAACCAGGAACTCCAAATTAAAAAAAGATCCCCTCGAATACTACCAGCCTCAAAAAAACACCGGAAAAAAAATCGAAAAGAAAAGAAAATCAAGACACAACATCCAAACGTCACAGGGTAAACCCGAGCGAGCCATTCCGCCAGGAAGACAAACAGACGCCGCACCAATCCATGAAGCAGAAACAATAGTACCCCCAACAGCAATCCACAAGACACAAAGGAAGAGCAAGAACTATACAAAGTATCCGGGCTAGACTTTGCGACGCAACTGTCGCTCCATAGAGTCCATATATTCTAGTTCCGTTGCCGAATAGCTTCTCTTTTTGCTGCGGGTGATCATGTCTCTGGGTGCTGTAGCCGATGCAGTAGCCGCTACAGGCGCAACGGGATCTTCGAGGGCTCCATCCAGGCTCGCGGTCAAATCGCTTTCCGTTTCCAATTCGTGGGAAAGTTCTTCCGCCGTTACCGTCGAGGAGGATGCCAGCGTGCTCACAGGCATGGAAGGTGTGGCGATGGGCGCAGGAGTAGGCGTGGTGGGTGCTGGGCTTCGTTCTCTGAAATCCCGTCTCTTAAGAAGCTTCCTTTGTTCTCTCAGGAAGGCATGGTTGGTGAGCTGATACGAAACGCCGTCCATGGTGGGAATGAGTAGACGGAAGTGTTTGACTTTAATACGGTTGAGGACAGCGAGGATTATGTTCCGCTCGTCGATGCTTATATGGCGTCCATGGTATTGACGTTCGAGAAAAGCATAGTCGGAGGACAGTTGCAATGCCAGCATTCCGAAGTCAGAATTGTCGACGAAACGCGCTACTTCTGCGTGGGCGATGAGGTTTCGACTTGCATAGGAGCGTATGACCCAACGAAGATAGTCAACGTTTAGGGAGACTTTGTCGGCGGCGAACGAGAGGTCGGTCTTTGTTCGGCAATGGGGCTTAAGACCCTTGCGTTGGCGGGAATCCTATTCAGCTTCCGCACGGTCTTCTTCCTCCAACTTCTCATTGACCTCGACCCAGTCCCATTTTCTGGCACTCCAAATACACCCTCGGAATCTGTCCTCTTTCAAGCATTGTAGATCAACACCAAAGTAATCCCCGAACTGAATCATCGTGGCAGCCCACTCCTCAGTTCCCTGAAGTCGAAGAAGAGAATTGACAAGACCCTCTGGGCCATGGATAGACACAACCAGTTGATGAAGGGCTCCCTAATAAGTGTTAGTATAACTCCAAATAACTGTGTGAGGCATGAGGGCACGCAAAGAAAGAGACTTACTTCTCTGAGCGGGAGGAGATGACGGAGCTCTTCAAAGCGGCTCTGATCAGTCCCAGCCTTCCTAACCGCCTTCCATAGAGCTACCAATTCGTCGAGTATGGGCGCCAGCCAGCACGGCATGTGTCCCTCCACCTCTCCCATCTTTCTGCGGAGTTCAGCTGCCCATTCAAAGCGAAGACCGAGCTCAGCGCTATTGGGAAGCGATGATGATGTCGACAGAGCCGGGCTCCATTTTGGAATTGGAACTGGCGAGATGTGGAGCAAACACGGAGCCGAGGGGATGATGAGGCGGATGGGGTCCTTCTGAAGCGGGACAGCGAGTTGGACGACGGCAAGATGTTTCGTGAAGTTGGCGGCGTGATGCGGAGAAATCGATGGTTTGTTGGGTCTCTTCGCAAATCGAATTTCATCCAAAGTGGGGAGCGTCATGTTTTTCGTTTCCTGAGTAGCTGGTAAGGTTTGATTGCCGTAAGAGTAAAAATGACAATATGGCAAAGTGGGGGATAAGAGTTGCAGAACTTTGGAGATCGCAAGACGGCGGTGGTTGCAATGATAACCGCACCTGTTTGCATGTGACATGTTTCTGCACAGACCTTCTTGTGTCCCAGGCTTCAATGATAATGATAACTAATGATGAGATGTTCATCTTGATTAGATTCCAGCATGAGAGAGTTATGAGAGAATTATGGACGGGTAGGGTACAGATTTGACTTGCTGACGACCGATGCATTCACTTGAACAAGTAGCGTTCAATGACATGCATGTCAACATGCCAAAAGCTCGACGAGTGGGAGGGAAAGTGAGCAAAAATAGCGACTTGAGTTGAGCGTTTACATTTTGAGGGTACATTTGGCCTAACCTATACACTGTTCGCGGTTGGCCATCATTCTCGTTCGATCATTCAAAGCTCGTTTTTCAATCGGACAAGACAAAACCGCACCTGATTCTGGTTATTTACTTAATTACGACGTAATTACATCCGGTCTCTCATGGTTAACTATCTCCACGAGACGGCGGAAAACGACCGGCAAGCTCAAGCTCACTAACAAAGCCGAGACGAATACTCGAAGTTCCTAGCGCTATAGCAGTACCTATCGGAAGATTACCAGGAACAGTTATCCCATAGCATCTTTCGCACCTATCTAGAGTATCATCCTCTACCGACAAAGACGTAGCTCAACACATCCACTCACTCACCAACTCTTCTCAAGCTCCCTCCCTCTCTCAGTTACAGTATACAGCAGCTCCACACTCGAGATTGCCCACAAATCCTCCAAATATGCTCCTTGAAACCGTCTGATGGCGCATAGCAGGTCCGTCTGGCGTTGCCCAGCAAATATAAACTCGACAAGTCGCACATCATTCATAATCCTCTCTGCAATATACCGCCATCGAAACTCCGTTGGCAGTTCCGTCTCCTCCGGGAGCTTCCCAGCCCTTCTGCGGATGAATCGCTCAATCTCGGTGACGACACTTTCCATATCCAAGGATCCCGAGGGAAGTTGTGATGCTGCACCGGAAATAGCACGCCAGAAAGGACGAACTGGACCTGGTCCATCAGGGCCAAACAAAAACGTGGAACACCAGCGCTTGTAGCGATCCTGTTCCCGAGAAGCCCGAGCCAACAACTCTGCCCAGTCCAGATCCGCAACGCGATCATCTGGGGGCGGAACATTCTGGAAGCTTGGTGTAAGAAAGTCGGCGTAATCGAGTAGGAGGCGGTTGAGGAGCATTCTTGGGAAGCTGGCCTGAATCGTGTATGACAGCTCAAGCATCGTGAGACCGCTCCACTGGTCAACAGGTTCCTGAAGCGAAGTTAGCGAGCATGTTCCGTTGAGGCCTACTTTAGGGAACGACGTCGGCCATACCTCTTCCCGCTCAATCTCGGCTCTCGCAATCATGGCGAAAGTGGGTGGTGATAGTTTGTAGTGGGGCACCTCCCGGTTTCCTTCGGTCGATGTGCTTCCCATTGGCTTCTTTTCGCGGCGGAGTGCATTCTTTTGCTTCGCAAGACGTCCCATTATGCAGCCTCGAACTGAAACTGGTGAAGAGTGATGACGATTGTGAATTGAGACTGGGCTGATGAGGCGTTCTTTGTTGTGTCTTTGATTCGAGGGGAAACTTGTGACCGACCGATGTCTGATCAAAGAGTGGTTTTAACGAGTGTATAAAGAAATTTGGATGTCGAATTCTATCGGAACTTGAAATGGTAACGGTTGGGTGGGTAGCACCTTAATATAGTACTTTTAAGAGATCTCGATCGATAAGCTTTGGAAATCTAATCCAGATTCTTTGGGACTTGCTTTCCTCGGAGATCCCCGAAACAGGACACGTGTTTTGCTCATAAGATAAGTTGGACAGGATCGCAGCAACCTGGTGCCCTAACTATCTTGCGGACTCTCCATGATGTTGCTTCAACTTAAGGCAAGCTGCAAGAAACATTGAGGTGGTTCAAGTTCAGATGTGAACAATGGATTTAATTGAGGCGTTCCGCATTCCAACTTTCCATTGAACTGCATGATGACAAAACGCATGCAGAGCACTGTCATGATGTTTAAAGATATCAACCTGCATAACAAAAAGCGACCAAGAAGCACTTATTAAGTAATTACTGAGTGATGATCGTCCTAAATACGGCTCCCTTGTGGCCAGTGAAGCATGTCATAGGCTACAACTCCTACTTCCACGCCAAGTGACAAGAGAACCACAAAGGCTGAACAAAAGGCAACGAGTCTATACAACACCTCCCGATACCATTCCCGGCGAACATCTCGTGCTCGTAACATTGCCTCTTGAGCCCGCAACTCACGGACTTCATTTTCCCTAGTTAGTAACCGATTCTCCCGCAGTTTCTGAGCTTTTGCTGCTTTGACTTCTCTCTCCTCAATCTGCAACTGGCGAGCCTGGCGTGCCCAAGCTACTAACTCTCGATACCGTTGACGAGCATGAAGAGCAATCCGTGCCTCTGCTGCTTCCTTTTTCTCTACCAATCGACGAGCTTCGAGTTCTCGCGCTGCTTGCTTATTCGCTTCCAACTGCCGAGCCAGAATTTGTTTCTCTCGCACTGCTATCTGTCGAGCCTGCAGCTGGCGAGCTTGCCTCATCTGTTCCTCCTCAGCATTCGATTGGTCCTCCCGGACCTCAGTGCGCGTGGTAGAGTATCGCGGGTAAGTCCGACTAGGGCAAACATTATAGCCCAAACATGGCTGGTTCAGGCAGGCGAAGCAAAACTCCGCACCACAAGGACATCTGCACAGTAGATCAGTATAGGCCGTTCCTTAGTAGAGAATTGACACTTACTCAACATGATTGCATCCACTGTCTAACTCGATTGGAATTTGACAGCCTGGACACCGTTTCCATCCCTGCTTCTCTAGCATTGCCTCAATCGTCCACCCGCCATCTCCATAAAGGTCCTTGGGATAGCCTCGACATTTGATTGTATGGCCCGCATGCGCTATCTCATAACAGGTCAAGCATGTCCGTACCCAGCAACGCTCACCCACACAATTTCCCATCCCCGAGTGTTGACTGTCTTTTGGTATGTAACTCCCACATTTCGGATCAGCACAGTACATCCTTTCCGGAATCGGTTGCCGAATTTCTTCCATAGAGTGTTTATATTTCGTTATCTCTTGCCGAGTTAGGATTCGAGAGCTCCAATCTAGAGCGGTAGCAGTGGCGAATTCAGAGCTGTAACTGCAGCTGTCCCCGATGCAACGGGGTGGATATCGGGTCTTGACATCGGAGTTGAGGACGAGGAGGAGTGTCTCTCGGACACAGTCGCGGCAGTAGTAGTGCTCCTTGCTGCAGACATTGATCATTTCCTTTCGTTTGAGGGTGTCGAGGCAGAGTGGACACTTGATCGGCGTGGCTTCCCACCGAGCTCGTCTTTCCTTTTTCGTCTCGCATCCTGGCTCGAGACCGATGAGAGGATCCCAGTAGTTTCGACTTTTGACAGGAGTTGCTTTCGGTACTCGACGGTGCCGGCTCGTGAGAGTTATTCCGAAGCGACCGCTTCCGAACCGAGCGCGCGTCATGGTTGAGGAAGTTGGTAGATGGATGCCATGGTGTCTCTGGGCTGCTGTCTAAGTATGATAGAGACGTGCCTCTCGCTCGATGTTGACAGGGGCAGCTGCTTCGTGATGATGTCGGGCTCAGCGGAATTGGATGGCTGGCCTTGCCAAGTAGATTTGCTTGCGTTTGCAGCTAACTGGAAACTGATGCGTCAGCAGTCTTCTCGGTATGACGTTTTACATACCCCAGAGTGAAGTCTATGAGCGGCACTTCTTTGATTGTGTTGGTGACAAGATAGACCAAGGCCAGACATTCCTGCGCGCAGCTGCAGAATTCAGCTATCGGAATTCCTTGCAACTGTGACTCGAGATATCTCGAACACTCACCACTCACCTGAGTCGGAACTCGGAGCATGATGGGCATCGATAGGCCCCCAGATACATGTATACCTGCCTCAATCGATCCAGATCGTGGCTCGAGCAACATAACCCAGCCAAGTTCACCGTATTGCCAATGATTCCGAGTCCCAAGTCGTCCTCGAAACCAATTCTCCAAGGCCAAGCTGCAAGCCGGTCGACTATCATACTGTCATACATGCCTTCTTATGGCCATCTTTAATTGTAAGAACGGCTTCTTCTGGCAGCAGAGACTGTAGGCAGCCCAGAACTCTCTCTGTTGCATCCCAAAGGCCAATTCCATATGTCTCTGTGGCAGGTGCGATCAACCTCAACTGAGTCTCGCGTGCCAGTCCCCTCTTCGCCCGTTCCCGGTGTTTAAACCGCGGCCTCGTCGAACGAAGCAGCTACTGCGATTGATGGCACAAAGGTCTCATGTACTGCCATTAACAGTCATGATGTCCCATCAGGTCCGAAGACGGCATATTAGCATCATATTCAATGATGGAGTCGAGGGAATCGGGGTGATTCTTTGAGAAGTCTTCCGGCTTCTTCAATGCTGTAAGATCTGATTCCATGCATGTACTCGAACTACGTTAGCGATATTTCGGCATTCCGATAACCTCAGAAGATGCTCTCATCCATCAGGTAACTTAATCCCTGAGATTATCGCATGTGGTTGGCACTCGTTTCTGACATAACCAGGATATGACCGAGGAAGCAGGCATCTTTGTAGCTATCAGGGTAATCAGTAGGTTTCCTACAATGAGAGGGCATGTCGCACTTTATGAATAGACCGAAGGATTTCTCGCTCGTTGCGATAGATTTTTAGATCATTCCGAGCCTGATCGAGCTGGGTATCGGAGGCTTTTTACCAGTTTCGACAACCCGTAAGAGTTGACTTGTACAATCCATATCCACAATTCAAAAGGAACTTGTTAAAGTAATCTGTGTACCAGGCTGGATACACAAATCATGTGCTTCCCGGAATTTGTGTCGATGTGGACCCTATTTGGCCATCATTTGCGAAGTGCTTGATTCTTTCTACGATATGTAGGAAGCGTTCATGGTGTGACTGTGGTCTGTAGTTTGGCGATGTTGCTTCCATCGTCAACCCCCTAACAAACGAGAGTACAGTTTGTGTATTGCATTGGATTCTCAGTTCAGAAGTATACTAACTCTCTACTCCAACTTGCTGGACCTTATAACAGCTTGTAGTGATCTGTGCTAAGTTATTGAATAAGTGCAGCACTCGGAGCATTCACACTGAATAAATACCGTCCTCGGAACACTTGGGAGCATGGATCACAAGGTGGCCCGTGCATATCGCCACCAACCTTTTAGGCAGGACCTCACCACATTTAGTCTCCTTCCTTCCATAGAAATCCAGTGGCTAACAACCAGCAAACAATAAAAATACCAGGGATTCTAAGGATATTCAGAGCTGTCCCAAAGCATGCTTGCTGTTTTTATCCCACCCAACAACTGCAACAATAACAAATGCCTTTTTCGTTTGTTGGGGGGTTGGCGATGTCGTGACGAGTCGACTGCGCGCAATTGCGTGGCAAGGACAAACGAACGGCGCGAAGCAAGCATGCCAATGTATTCTGCTGTATATTAGACATGTAGTGGCATGATGAGCGCATTAAATACCTGCATAAGCTCTACGACTACACTGCAGTTGTGCGATCGAATTCAAAGGTTTTGTTGTTGTTGATGTTGGTGTTGTTGGTACTGCAATGTTGACGAGGCGAGGAATCTTTCTGGCTCGAGGAAGGAGAGGTGTTTGGTTACACCAGTACAAACTTGTGTAACTCCAACGGCGGCCGGCCGGTACAAGTGACGACCCAGAGCTACAGTCTCGCTGACCACAATCTCCTCATACCGGTAGTGCATGCCGATAATCAATCGCCTGACTTTATTTACTTGTGTGAGCCGCTGGGTAGAGCCTGAAAAGCCATCGCAATTCTGGCCCCAATAGCAACAAGCAATTGTGGAAGCTGCAGGCCAAGAATCTTCATCAATGGCTGGATGGCCGAGCGGTTAAGGCGCTAGACTCAAGATATGGATAGCTTCGGCACACGATCTATCTTCTCTGCTTTCTAGTAGGGTAACCTGCGTGGGTTCGAGTCCCACTCCAGTCAACATTCTTTTGCAACGTTGCAACTCTCATCAGCTAAGTAGTTATTTTTCGGCACCTGAGCAAACTTTCCTAGTTCTTCGCCCATTCTTTCCTTTTGGCCCTGGTTCCCACGGAAAGAGTGTCACAGATGGTGTAAAGAGTCAGTTGGTCATGGTATCTGCAGTTATTTGTTACTTAAGGGGGCTGTATATTGCTGTTTTGTATAGGGCTACAGAGTAGGCTGCCGAGCTCGTCTCTGTAATATGTTCCCAGGGTATTATCATGGATATTTCTACTATATCACAGCCCGGGCTAGCCCGCTACATGGATCCAACACTTGTTAGAAAGTTCGATGCACCGTCTTAGCTTCTATACTTGGAGAAGTGCGAGAACTTAGTTGTTTTCATGTACAATAAGTCATTTTACAAGCAATTTATCGCATCTCCCTGTGGTGTAGTTGGTATCACAACAGACTGTAATGTACTCAATTCCGCAATCTGCAGGTCAGCAGTTCGACTCTGCTCGGGGAGAAAACGGCTTTATGCCTCAGGCTGTTCTTTTGCCCCTCGTGGTACAGATCTTACTCCAGCTACACTTGCTCCTTTTAGGGCTCTAAAAGGAGCAAACCATTACTCCTGTTACACATGCACCGCTATGACGCCCCTTTACTCCCTGTACCCTTAACGGAGCCCGATTTATACTCCGATAACTGCCACCCCTATGTATCTGGTGCAAGTGTAAACGGGGTAAATGACCCCTAAGTAGTGTAAGCCTCTTGGAAGCCGCAAAAATATTATGACCCTTTACTAAGACTCGAACCTGCAATCTCTAGATCTTTATCGAGCACCATAACCCTTATGCCATGCGAGCTACTTTATAATATATAGATAATATAAACTTTATACCACCTCTTTAGAAAAGCTTTTGTCCCTTTGCGAGCCGAAGGTTAAATCCATGTTATGGCGTCCAAGTTGAACCAATGCCCGTGCACTTCTTTCAGATAACAGGTGTATCTTTTGCACCTCTTGCTATACTGAGCAAATATGCACCAGTTCTCCAAATGAGAGTAAGGCTTACTCAGTTTATGGGAATAGTGTAACATTTACTCCTCCTAGAAATCCCATGGAGTAAGTTTTATTACATACACCTAGCGCTTGTTCCACTGTGTGCCGCTTCCTCGAGCCTCTGTCTGCAGCGCAATGTGAAATCAGTGTACTAAGTAGGTACTTGCAAAGTGATCGTGTCCTGACTGCACTCAGAGTATGAAGCGGAATGTGCCATGGATTTCAAGCACGAAAAGCGGTGGATGCTTGGATGCGTAAACGCTACTTACTCAACAAGCAAGAAATGGATTGTTCCATCATGTCGGCATGAGGCGATTATTGTAAGCTCCGTGAGGACCTCCACTGCAAGGTACTTATGTTATTGTTGTTGCGATGATTATATATTAATTCTTGTTTGCTTCGTTGCTTCGAATCGTGGAAGTGGCTGGGCATATGGCAGTGTCAGATCAGTGGCAGGCGCGTATATGATCATGCATAAGTACTGTATCCTAAGTCATCCTTCACGTTAAATATGCTTCCCCTTTATACTAGCATTCAAATACTCGTAATTCCTTATTGCCCCAGGTTCCCGCATTGCCAGTGCTTGGATTGAAAAGATGATTGCGTTTGTATTTACCCGTATTGTGGTGACTGGAAGTGAAAGAGTGAGCTTCTTTCGTAAAAGGACTTTGCCTCTCCTATCGCTAGTTGAATGAATACGTATGGAAGTTCTGCTCATCGAACCCCTTAAGCTCCTTACTCGTAACGTCGATCTTCTTCCTATATTGCTTGATCTTGACAAGGCCGTAGTATTTCGTGCACACTCATTTTAAGCAGCTCAACTAGCCCCGAGTAGTGGCATGTGACCGAAAGCGAACCTTGCTTCTACATTGTTTAAGATCTGGTACACTGGCCGGCTTCAACTGGTGAGGAGATTTTCCCGTGCTTCGGATTTGCGGAACTGATGTGTACAAAGTGACCGTGGAAGTCTCGTTTTTTCAACAGTTTCTCGAAGTAATTCCACTTTGACGTTTTGGCAGAATGCGTTTCGCTCAATCCTGGCAATCCAAGCTTGGAATGAACTTCTCGTGGACGGCTGTAGAGCATATTCGACTTCAAACGTAGGCCAGACTCGGACTAATCATTGGCTGGTGCTGGACCAGTGTAATGGTCGTACAGTGAAGTTGGTGTAAGAATCAGATACATATATGCAAAGCTGCCATTCTAAGCGAGACGCTACTAGTCAGTCGTGCGTTTTCCAGGAATGTAAGGTCCGAAGGTTGCTCTGGCATACCTATGTAGTGCGCCTTCATCTCAATATGCGTAGATTGCCAGGTGGGTCTCCATTGATTCTCGTGCTGTGCGTACGCCTTCCATCTAAACCATTCTCACTCGTAGCTAGCGTAGACCTGCTGTACGAATCTGGAGTTCCAATTTACCCGGCCTCCAAGAGAAGCTTAAATGAAAAAGTGCAAATCAAAGATAGAAAACTCACTTGCTGATCTCAGGCACTCATATGCATGTTTCATCAGCTATCCACCGTAAAATCAGTTACGGTTGTTGCTGAAGCTAGTCGTGTCCGTCTCTCTCGTGCGTTGTTCTAGCTGTGCTATACGTAGGTTGTTAACGTACACGTTCCAAGGCGAGCTAGTATAGCATCCATCTGGCCAACGTGTATTGACGTGATTAGTATTCCATGTGTTCTTCGTCCGGTTCGTCCTCGCTCATGAATATGGATCTCGACGTTTACCGTCCACAGCATAGCGCATCTCATATAGAGGACGGGCAGGCTCTATTCTCGTATCCTGTTTGCTGCTGGGATGGTTGCAACGTTGGTTCTCTTACGCTCGTGCCATTCGCCGACGTATTGATTGCTTTCAAGTATACTTCCATCCCCGTGTTGATATCACTGCATAACTTATTGAGTACGTTCCAAGGTGCTATCACATCCATCATTTGGCTAACGTATGTTGACTTGAACTGCGTTTCGGCACTGCTTGAGGATATGTGATGGTTCCGATGGTTCCTGCTGCCAGAAATGGCATCTTCGTACCATTTGTCCTCGAGGCCTTGCTCATACTAGATATAGATCTGAACGTTTACCGGCCACAACATCGCATTATGGACAGGCCGGCTCGAACCTCGTAGATCGGTGCGGTAGTCGGTTCTCTTACTTGCACGTGGCGTTGGTTTCTTAAACATTCTTTCATCCCCGTATTGACGTCGCAACTGATTGACTACAGATTGCTTCCCTGTTCTAAGCTGCTGTTGCTAAGCTTAAGTGCACATTGAGGTGTGGTGGTGGGAAAGTATTTATACTCGCAGAATCGGCGTGTTTTAAACAGGCAGGTGCAACACCGGGCGCCACCTTCCCAAAAGGTCCTATCTTGACACTCCAAGGGTTCGACAGTGTCCAACAGCGCTGCAGCGAGCATAACGGCAACTTGAACACAATACCATCAACTCTATGTAAACTCAGCGTACGCGTGGACAAAGTCGAATTGAATCTGGTCCTGCGACTCTTCGTTAACAAAAGCATCCGCCCAAGACCGGCTCCTAGAGAGCGCCTTACCACGTACCCTCACCCAAAAGCTTCAGCACCAAGTAATACTTCCAACGCCTTCTCGATCACATCCATATCCATCCTACTCCACACCAGACTAATCCCCCATCCAACGACGAACTAGCCCATACCAACCTTCTCCCATCGATACCTTACAACCACAAGCACCACAACCCCTCACACCTTCCTCCCTCCTCACGGCTACAGTACGCATATATAGTCCAACCCTCAAACCCATAACCACCTGCAGCAACAACATCTCCCTCAATAAACCAAGGCGACAGCTTCGTCACGAACCCAAACAGCACAGACTCGGAAGCAAGCGCCAACAACAACATCATAATGAAACTCACACATACACACACGAGATCACACCATCGAGAAGGTCACGTAAGCGGTCCATATGCATAGAATTCCTCATCTCAACGTAATACCCAGAACCCCATTTATCCGCCCACCAACCCTTCAGTCCATCTATCCGCCCACCAACCCTTCAACCCGTCCTCTCCGGTATCCACCAACAGAAGCAATATCCCCACAGACAGATCCACACGACGCACTGAAGCAAACAAGTAGTAGCAGATATAAACCCGAAACAAGAAGCCGATATACCGAACCATGACGCATCCTTAACCTACCGCCTCCGATACATTACCACCAGAAATCCGGCATAACACCCACAAGTCCCGACAAAGGCCATGATACAAGGAATAACAGCAGCGATAGACCTCCGGAAAAGTAACAGAAAGAAGGAATAAAATCACCGAAGATACAAGAAACATGGTAACGAGACCTCCCGATACCAAAGGATATGCAAGAAACGCCGATGTGACCCTGGTAAATACTCAAAGGAGGAAGCATGCTCAAACAGTGAGCACAAGGTAAGAAGCATGGCGAAACAATAATCCCGTTCAAGACCAGCAACATCTTGACACCGCACTCATCATTTAAGCAAGCACGCCCTGTGAAGCACCAATTATAACCCAACCAGAAAAGAAACGAAACAACAAAAAGAAGGACCAGCAACAAAGAAAGAGAGGCCCTAAAGAATAACCGCAATGGCAAAAAAAAACGACAGCTCAGAGAAGCAACGACACCACTAGCAACGGCAGCCAAAAGAAGACAACAAGAAGAGAGATACAAGCGACAGAACGAATCGTGCCGCCCAAGTCATCACGAGAACTCAAACCAGGAACCTCCACACTATGAGGCTCCTTGCCATCCTCCTCATCGGACTCCGACCGCTCCAAACCCGAGCTTCCCCCCGAATCCACACCAACGTCAGCACCAGCGATGAATGTAAAGCTCTCAAACTCAACTGGCAGTTCAAACGCACCATAAAGCCCAAACAACCCCGACGAAAACCGTCCTTCGGTTCTCTCCCATCCGAACCGTTCCTCGTCCCCGTCCTCTCTCTCAGGATGAATCCCCACAATCTCAAAGTTATGGAAACCAAGAAGTCTGCCGCGCTCGCCGCCATCCTCGATCACCTCCAACGGGCTCCCACTTCTGCCACGGAGAGTGACAAAGTCGCCTGGCGCCCGCCACAAAGTAGCTCTAGCGAAATCGGCCTGGAGTCCATTTTCGTCCTTGGTAAACGGCGCTGCTGCTGGGCCCGGTGCTCCTCCGGTAAAGTACTCCAAGACATGGAGGTACCTTGCCCTCTTGTTGAGCTTGTCAAGTGGGTAAGTAAAGGCTTCAGCAGCTTCCTCTGCCTGCGTTTGGAGATTGGCACGTCGGTTTTTGAAAAAGCCCTGTCCCACTGGCTCGCCGTATATGACCGTGTCGGTGCCTTTCTCTTGGCCAAGGAGCCGAATGCGACTATTGTGAGCAACGAGGTTTCGCGGGTATATACCGACTGGCGGATCCTCGTGCATTCTGAATGAGACGAGAGGTTCCAGAAGAGCCAGGTCATGGGCGTACTGCTTGGGGTAGTCTTTATCGATTGCCTGGGTGTCGTAGATCTTGGATATACGGGCAAACTAGAGGATAGGTTAGATGGGGAATGAAGAGGGGAAGAGTATACGTACCGGTTGCTGTTGAGCGGGGAGATGCACGTCCAGCCCGATAACATCGAGGCGAGCACTCGGGAGTTGCTCCGAATTCATTTTGGTTATGGCGAGGTTGGAGTACTTGGCATGGAGTAGGGGTAAGTGGGAAACTGTCGTCAATCGAGGTCCTTCGGGTGTCTGGATGGCCACTCCAAGGCTTGCCTCAGTTCCCGCAAACAATGCTGCCAAGACTTTCATTCCGTTCTTTTTTGATATCTTTTTATAGGACATCTGCAGGTTATCGAGCTCGTCCTCCGTCAAGGTCTCGAGTAACCCACGGATCTTCACCTTGCCGCCCATGTGGAGTGACAAAAGAGGATCTTCAGATTCCGTACTGGCTTCCGCGGCAGCGTCCATAGAAGTTGGGACCGAGTGGGTTTGAGGCTCGCTGAAAGGTGGAAGGGCCCCCTTAATCTGCCCAATGGTACTAACAAGCACCGTCAGGCCTCCAAAGTAATCTGGCAGCCACTCCCTTACCACCTCTACCTCTTCATACGATCGATAAAACACCAGCAAAGTGCCGTTGAAAAGAAACACGTATCCGCTAGCACCAAACGTATTGTCCGCAACACGAAGATGTCTCGGTGTAATTGGGTGAAGGAGGTTCACTGGAGCATCCGCCAGTGGGTCGGGGGTAGGTTGTCGCGGAAACATTGACTGTCGGAAGTAAAAGAGCGGAACTGGAGTACAAACGACTGGCCGATTGGCAATTCGTAGCGGAATGTCGGGAATGGGTACGGCTTTGAAAGCTAGTGGGCTTAGATCCCAGCCATACGCGGTAAAACTGAGGTGCGGCACCAGGGCTCTTGGCACTCGGGGGTCCTTGAGAATTTGGCGCCAGTTGTCCGGGTTGGCGGTTCGATCGGAAAGGATCCGGTCGAGGTCAGAGTTGGCTTCCATTGAGGTTTCCCCCAGAGTTGTATTGGGTGATGCAGCATCGACGACGGAACTTTATTTAAGGGAACAGTAGCCAGTTCGCTTTTTTGGAGTGTTATCACTGTGGCCTGAACTTGGCGAACATCTCCAAGGAAACTTGCTTGGGTCTTGAGCCACCGGATAAGCAGGGCACACTTACTCTCTGAGAAAGACTCAAGTGCCCGCTCCAACTGGGCGGAAGAGTACAGACCTCGACCAGTTTCTTCTATCCAACATTTCGTATTCATTCAAAGAACTTGTACCTCCAGGTGTCGAGGTGATTTCGGCGTGGCTGCCCTGTGGCATTGATGATAGTTTCTGGGTGGGTTGGCCCAATAATCGCTACTGTCAATAGCAAGGAGATTCTCGTACTTCGCCCTAGACTCAGCAGCCGATCTACTTCTCGGACCCCTATAAAACAGTCGCATTAGTCAACGGATCCAATGCAAAACAAAAAGGATTCATACCTGACTCTGGCGCAACTTCGCTCAATTTTTCTGTTGGAAATTCAGGCACGTCCCCTTTGGTGGGCTACGTCACCCAAAACGCCTCATCTCGTTTGTCTCTAGTCGTCCCCATTTGCCCTGATAGCCATCTCAACGGTTCGGTGGTTGCCAGATAGATCCTAAGGAATGAAAAGTCAGTATACGAGCGGCTGTACAAATTGAGGGGCCGAAATGAGCGCGACACAGATGGAGAACATAAAGAAAACAGACCTTCGTGGATGCTCCTAGGGCAGCTGATGATGCGGGTCGTGGAGCGAGAGGAGTGTGCGTATATGATCGTGAAGGTGATGATAGCAGTAAGAGCGATGAAGATTTATCCGTATGGTCGAGCTCAAGAATACAGCGAGAAGGCAACGATAAAGGTCAGCTTGATACCCGTACTCTGTTCAAACTGTAGACAATCTCCTAAAGCCGCATTAGAAGGACGATCGAGAGCACAAACTTGAGCAATCTGACCTTGACTGTTGTCCAGAGAGTTCGTAGCGAACGGTATGATGAATTAATATTCTGCAACCTCGGTCCTGGGAATCCTTCCTTCTCTTAAGCGTAGATGCCACGAATGATGGATGACCTTGATGGGAAGCGAGGCTCTCAGGTGATGGTGATGGTAATATTTGGTGTTGATGGCGGCGGACGGTCAGGTTCGAGTGACTTTGTCGGGAATCAAACAACACTAGCAACGACGTCTTTTCTCACGGCCGTTGTTGAAGATGGAAAGGGGGGAGTAAGGTGAAGAATGAGTTGAGGCGGCTTTGGACTTTGTCCTTGGTGAGAGTGTTTTGTCGTAGCAGATTGGTTGCTCGTGAGAGTCGTTTTGGTGACAGGGTTGGCGGCGGTGTTGAGACGGAGGGAAGAGTTGTAGGAAAAGAAAAGAGCGAAGGATTCGCCAGAGGGGAAAGGATCAAACAGCCACATGAGGCCCGTGGTGCGAGAGGAGCGTATGTATATGATCGTGAATGTGACGATGGCAATAACAGCGATGAATATTTATCCCTTATCCCTTTGGTCGAGCTCAAGAAGCACCAAAGGAGGAGATGTCGTTCTCAGGAGTCTGTCGAACGTGTATTAGAAGGACGATCGAGAGCACAAACTTAAGCAAACTGACCGTGACGTTGGTCGGATGAGCTGGTAGCAAACCCCGTTAGGATTTGTCGCTTTATCATCTCGGGTCTCTGATTCCTTTCTTCCCTTAAGAGTAACATTTTGAGTGATGACTTGCAGAGCGGACGTATGTTTGGAAACGGTGACTTTGGTGATGGGGGCGGGCTATCGTACTGGAGCGTGTTTGTGAGGTGTCAAACAACACTCGAACAACAACTTCCCCATTCACCACTGCCGTGAAGATGTTGCGATAAGGGCGGAATAAGCCGAGAACGTCCCCTTGACTGCTGGTAAGCTACGAACGTCCCCTTGGTTGCTGATTCAAATAATATTTTCGTGAGAGTGTTGTTTGTAGCAGATTGTGTGACTGGCGAGAATGGTGTTGCGGTTGAGGTGGAGGGGAAGGTTGAAAGAGACAGAAGCCGCACAATGCGAAAGAAGGAAAACAAAGAAATTTCCAGTTGAAACGACACAAACAGCCACAAAGGCCACACAGCACAGCGGCTGGAAACTTCCGTAGAATTCGACAATTCTGCAAAGCTGGAGGAGGATGGAGGAGAAGACAAGGCACAAGCGGCATCCCGTCCTTCGTTTGTCCCGCCGCCAAGACCCGTCCTCCTTCCTTCCCAAATCGGCCCACAAGGCTCTGCATCGTCCCGCCGCCTTCTCCAAACCCCTCCCCACCGAACAACCGCCTCCTCCGACGAACCTACATATCACCAACCCCCAACCATGAACTGGACCGGCGGCTCCCTCACTCGCTCCCGCCCCAAAGCCACAAACTCAACCCTCAAGCTCCAAAAACAATACTTTGCGCGCCACCGCAACAGCGCCCTCTCCTCCCTTTCCGGCCCTCTCTCCCATGCTCAGTTCCCCACCAGTCTCGTCGAAGCGCCCTCCGTTCCCAACATTGCGCTGAAACATTCCCCCTTTGCGTCCCTCCACAAGCTCGAGGAGGAACAACGACAGGAGCGAGCTGCGACCAGGGAGACAGAGGGGAGGGCCAGTGTTGGGACCGGTAAGAGAGAGAGGCGGGATGTGACGATGATGGCGGACGAGGAGGATGTGATGATGAGGAGGGTTGCGAAGAGGAAGAGACGGGAGTTGTTGGAGAGGATTGGTGAGAAGGATACGACACCATCACGACCTTTAGCTGCGACGGGAGAGAGGGCGTCGAGTGTTGTGTCTGGAGTGTCGAGGGTGAGTAGAGAGGGAGAGTCGTTTGCGGAGAAAAAGAGGAGGTTGTTGGGGAAGAGGGATTGGTTGGGGCTTTCGACGCTGCCGAAGTTACGGGCACGGCCTTCTCGACATGCTCAACAGGAATCCGAGAAGGATAGAGAAGGCAGCGCGGAAAGAGAAAGCAATGGACGACAGTTCTCTGATTATCGCTCTTCCCCACCGAGACGTCCATCTCAATCGCCACTTGCGAGGAATGAGATTCCAGATTCGACGGTTGGCAGTGCCAGTTTGCTCATCGAAGTCGGCAACAAGCGGCTCTACAAGGATAGACGAGGCAATGAGGAGGTGGAATCTGTTTACTCTGATGGAGAGTCGTCGGTGAGAAGCCGTAGCCACAGCCAGGTTGAGCAGCGACAGCAGGAGCCGAGAGAAGAGTCGGTCTATTCCGACTATGGCCAGGATGGCGAGTACACCGAGCAGGATTCTGTCAAGGAAGAATCCGTCTCCGACGACGACGAGTATTACAAGGAGCCCGCAAAGAGACCTCCTCAGCCAGATTCCGACCATCGAGACAGCCGCTACTCTTCTCCTCATCACAACCATGTCGCCTCCGATCATCGTGAGCAATACTCATCTCCTCAGCACGACTACCTCGGCTCCAATCATCATAAGCGATACTCTTCCCCACAGCCTGAGCCTGATCGACAAGGCAACCACCACGCTGCCCAAAGAAGCCCAACAGCCGACTCCGATTCCCAGCTCACATCCTTCCTCTCGCAACTCAACGAACCCAGCCAGGCCTTTGAGAGTCAAGACTCTGTCTTTGTCGAGCTCTGCACACCTCATACGTCTCAAGCGCAAGACCACATTCCTTCATCTCGGTCGCCGACTCCAGCCCAAATTCAAAAAGAAGCATCATTCCAGGCGCCATCAGAGGAGCCGGTATTCCAGCCGTTTTCGCCTCAAAGAAACATTCCATTGCAGCCGTTCTCGCCTCCAAGAGAGCCTCCATTCCAACCCGAACCGTCCCCAGCAGCACTGTTGGAATCTCCAAGAGATGCAACGTTCCAGGCACCAAAGGCCGAAAACGTCATAGGATCCGGCAACCGCTTGGGCGCAGGGAAGCCACGACCGCTCGAGCACGACTCTCCTTTCGCAAACATCCCCGACTTTCTCTTTCCACCGACTCAACCCCTCGATTCACTCGCTCGCTTGGAGGCTAGTCAAGCACCGTCCTTCGTTGAACCACCTCGACACATGAGAGTGCCGAGCAGATTATCGCCAGTCCCGCATCATGTCCAGCGCGACACCTTCTGGGACCATCTCAACGTCCAACGGTCGCAGCGAGCCACGACACCACCGCAAGAACTACCGAGTCGGCGCAACGACTTTTGGGAACATCTCAACGCCAATCGTCGGTCGGAGCTGGAGTTGGATGAGGCGGAGTTCTCGATGATTGCCGAGCCTTCGATGCTGGCTGGGACTGAATGCGATGAGGAGGAGGGAGGGGAGGATGAATGGGTCAAGTTTATGTTTGGGTAGGTTACGATGGACCGGTTGGGCGTGGTACGGTGGACGTGGGCCTAAGAGCATCACTGTAGGAAACTGTGGATATTATGCAGACCTAGTACCTCGTACATTGAAACTGAAATGGTTGCGGATAGGACGTTGGTGAATGGCCCTGGCATCTTAACGTGAGGTAACCGTACCAAGCCCTGCTCTAGGCAGTAAAAGGCTAGGTGGCTTCGATCGTGTTCTCGGCGCTTATCTGATTCGTTACTAAGGTTTCCCCGAACGAGCGAGTATCCAGGGCACCGGGGTCCCCAACCCCGTTGGCTTCGGCGGCAATCAAATAATTCAATCCCACTCGTCCTACTGCATGAATCCCACGGTGAGCAGAAAACACCATGCCTGCATGCACGTTTCTAACCCACTACAGGGAAATAGCAGTCGCCGGTCTCGCTAAAACTCGCTTTCCCTGCTCGGGCTTCTCCGCTCGACCCAAATCCAGAAGGCCACACGTCGACTGAGCAAAACAGGTCGACTTCCGCATTGGACTCGGACACGGAGCCGCCAAACAAAACAAAACCTGCGTGCGTTTCTTCACACCAAAACAACACTTCGCTTCGAGTCGTTCGGTGCAACAACTTTCAGTTTTACTCACATTCAGCCTCTTCACATCAAAGTTATACTTTTTCTCTAGATCTCTGCACATTAGCCTTGTATACAGCTTGTGCTGATTACTTCACATACCCCTTCGTTACTTTATCCACATCGACGTTCTACGGTCTACGTCGTCAACTCTAGCTCTATACCCTCGTTAGAGTCGTTACTCGCTCCGACCTTTTCGGCACAGTTCCACCCCCGGCACCGTTCCACACAACAAACTCGCCATGGGCCCAGTTCCATACCGCAACTTCGTCTTCTCCTCCCCCTCCTCGCAGGGCTCCTCGCAGGGATCCTCGCTCGGAGCCACCTCGTCACCAAACTCGTCAGCCACTGGCACGGCCTTGATTCCGAATATTTCGGACACGGCGGAGTTTCCTGTGCTGGGCGAACCGAGATGTCCTCCAAAGGCATTCTCTGGAAACCAGCAAGTGGTCCTCCAACAGCCGAGCCAGCACCACCAGAACGAGAGTCGGGATGCGGAGAAACAGTTGGATGGTCGAGGTAGTAATGGCATGATGGATCTGAATGGGAATGGAGGACAGCCGGGCCCGGTGCAACATCCGAGTTACCCCGAGAATGCTAGTCTGCATGTGGAGCGGGAGCCAGGTCTACTTCATCTTAGGAATGGAAGCCAGTTAATGGGCCAGCAACATCCGATTTACCCTGAGAACGGAGGTCAGCAACTGGACCCGCAGCCAGGTCTTCATCTTCAGAACGGAAGCCAGTCGATGATGGCCCAGCAACATCACCATGAGAAGGCAGGTCAGCAAGTGGTCCTGCAGCCAGGTCTACATCTTCAGAACGGAAGCCAGTTAATGGGCCAGCAACATCCGAGTTACCCTGAGAACGGAAGTCAGCAAGTGGACCAGCAGCCAGGTCTTCATCTTCAGAACGGAAGCCAGCCGTTGAGCCAGCAACATCACCCTGAGAACGGAAGTCAGCAAGTACTGGATCCGCGGCCAAGTCAGCTTCATCTTCAGAATGGAAGCCAGTCGCTGATGGGCCAGCAACCGAATGGGATTGAGGCTCCGGTCTTTGGGAATGGCGGTTGGCCGGGTCAGTCCGAACAACAAGGTGCCCGAGTCAACGGTTTCGGCGGTTTGAGCAGGAATGGAGGGCAGCCGGGTTATCACCAGCAACAAGGCCATCAAGAGGTAAGCAATCAGATCCATCAACTGAACTCCAAACACTAATCTGAACCAGGACGTTCCGGTCAACGGCATGCATATGAATGGGAACGGAAATCGTCATCAACAACAGGACAATCGGATTGAAACGAGAACAAGAGCCGAGACGGGCAGATTGTCGGGCTTCTTTGCGGATGGACAGCACCAGCAACACGCTGCGGATGGGTTTCTCCATGAGCAGTCCTGGAATCAACAACAAGATCCTCAGTTAAACCGCCAAAACTACTCGCAACCGGATCCTCGGATGGTGAATGGGAACGGGGTTCAGCAAGAACAGTATGGACAACAGTATGCACCGCAACATACTCAAAACTCGGGCCCGAACCAGCAACAGGATCAGCAGTACCAACAGTATGATCCTCGACCGAATACATTTTCACCACCACCACAAAAGACTCGAGGGCTGGCTAGCGATAACAGGCGTAACCGGAATGGGAATTGGACTCGAGATGCTCAGCAGGGCTATCATGGCGGCAATGCTCTGAATGAGAACGGCAGCGGCTTCCCACAACGCCAGCAACCAGCTGGGCGAGGCCGCCAACAGCGATCCAGGCAACAGAACCAGCAACGAAATTACCGTTGGAACAATCAACAAGATCCTCGGCCTGGACCGTTCACAAATCAGCAAGGTCATCAAAATCTGGGCCAGCAAAATATTCCGCAACCTCCTCAGCAGGTGAACCAACAGCAAGATCCCGGATTGCAGACATTTACACAACTGCCTACTGGCATGCCGGCTCCGAAGAATTATGGGAAGGGCCAGAATGGGAATGGATACCAACCGAGTCAGTATGTACAGCAATCGAACCAGCAGCGTCGCCCACAGCTTGGTCAACACCAAAAGCTTCAAACAGAACCATTCTCTCAACACACCTCGGCGGCTATGGCAGGAAACTACAATGGGAGGGAACGCTGGCAGAGCTTTGGGAACGAACAGCAGCCACACTTCAATGGTGGAGATGCAAGTGGTTTTGATGATCGAAAGATGGAACAACCATGGCAAAACAGTGGAAGCTACATACCGCCATCGGCTGGCCCGCTCCAGGTGGATGCATATGAGGATGGAGATTTTAATGAGAGTGAACTCTGGACGCCAACAACTTCTGACATTGCCACTAAGAATGGGCATCAGATCTATACCCCGCCAGGATCCAGCGTACACTCTGAGAATAGGATATTGCCACCCAACTCAGTCCGCTCTCATCCACAATCATCTGGCCCACCAGTCTATCCTACCGGTCGAATAGTCTCATTTCCCCCTGGCTTCACTGAAAATGACGTCCTCCAACCTCTCGGGAAAGATCCCAGCATCCTACTCCACGAGTCAGTCCACAATACACCAATCGACGTCCTCATCCGGTCGACTTGGTTTGACCGACCCCACTTTCAAGATGCCCACGGCCTCCTGTTTACTCCCTCAGACCTCAAAACCGGTGATGCTCTGTTAGAACGTTATCTCGCTGTCGAACGCGAGGTCTTCCACAGTATGAGGGGCGATACTGAGCTTCCCTTCCTCAAAGCCAAGAATGACACCAAACGAATAGATCTCGAGAAGCAATATAAACGACACTGGCTTGGTAGTACAGAAATGATGCGGTTTGGTCGAGAGAAAATTGAGGAAAATGAGGCAGCCAAGGAGGCTTACATTGCGGCTGAGAAAGTCTATTGGAGCCACAACCGCATCGACGACGAATACCAGACACATGCTGGCGAGATTCGCCTCAAGGATATGGAGCTCGCTTTCGAGCAATTAAGGAACACGGAGAGGTCACTGAGATGGGTAGAGAACATGAAAGCATGGGCCGAATCGCGAGCCGTCACTGAAGCAGCCAATCAATGTGGTGTCAAGGACGGACAAGGAAAGCCAGTTGGCGCCAACGGGATAGCACCAGCTACGACAGGCATTCCAGGCTGGGACGGACCACGTTCGATACTCGACGGTACCCGAGAAATCCCGCCTTACCTCCGTCGTGTCGAGGAGATCATCAGCAGCGAAATCAAGGGCGACGAGGACGCGGCAAAAATGAGCACCTTTGGAGCCTACAACAAGGTCGGTAGGATTCTGGGCCCTCGCACCTCTAGAGGAGCCGGCTTCCACCATGACTCGGAATAGCATCCTGGGAAGGTCAAAGGCACGGCTGCGGGGGAAATGGCAATTCATCCAGCTATTATGGCTCATGTGGAGGCTATGCATTTGCGTCGTAATATGCCTGTCGCTGCTACATATCAAGGTGGACTTGCCGCGCAAGGAGGTGCAGGTCATGGAGGTGGGGCGGCCGGTAGAGGTGCAGGTAGAGGGAGAGGTGGGCTTGCAAGGGGTGGGACGAATGCGTATGGGGCTGGTAGGGGCTGGCGCTTTTAATATGGCGGGTTGATTTGGAGGCGTCGTTTTTGGGGGATATTGTTATTGCGTCGCTTTATTTGTACGGTTTATGCTTTGGATTTGCGTGGGACAGGTTATTTGTCGTTTTTTTATTGGTATTTGTTATGGCTTTGAGGTGAAGGATTACCTGCTAGGATCGGATCGGTATACTTAACCCACGGTAAATAGATTGGGAATTGCAGCGGATTATACTTTGAGAATCGATCGATGAGCACTGGTGATTGTGGTATCGTGAACTTGATGCGTCCATGCCTTCGGGCATCTTCAAGTTCCTTTCCAAGACTCGTGCTCACCGAGGCCGGAACTGAGGGAAGTGAGGGTCCTCAAGCCTCCCTGAGTGCTTGCTCGGGACTTCTTATAGTACTTCGGAGGGTCTGGCATTGCTCCGGTACTGGTATGCGCTGCGGCCTCGGTTATGCGGGGCTTACTCTTCCTGTGATTGGGATTGCATATCGATATTCCGTCACCGAGCCGACGGCCATGCCTCGACTCTGAGTCATGCATGGAGCGGACGTTGGATGGAAGTGGGGCCCGGCGGCGGGCGCGCGTGCAACATCCAGGCCGGGCGATGCTCCTCTTAATTCTCTATGGAGTGACGTCCGGGATTCTGGCTGTGAGTTCAATGGATGTCTCTCAGCGGTGGAGGTGCGGCGTGGGCGGGCTGGGTAATCGACTTGACTGGAACCAGTTGCGGGGTTGGGTACCCTGCTTGACTGGGAGCACGGAGCTGGCCTCGGCGACTCGGACGGCAATGCCAGTAGCTTGAAGTTTAAGTCAGATTAAAAAGTATTCTACTGATGCTCCTTCACATATGTATCGAAGATCTATTTGAAATGCTCGAAAACTTTCTTCAAAGTCGAGCGGGTGCCCCGGCCGGAAACTTATAAGTACTTACTCTCACCCAGAAATATAATTCAAAAGCTCATGTCAAAAATCGCGATTCTTTTTACATGCATCTGTGCGTCAGCTTGCGTAGACTGCAGCGCTCTTTATTAGACATCCTGCAAAAATTTATTGGTGGTGTTATGGCAGGTTGGTGGTTGTGTATTCTGCGGGTTTGGGGCAGCGGGGTTGCTAGGGGCAACGCCCGGCCGCTAGTTAGCCCATGAGAGTTGCAAAAGAATGGTGACTGGAGTGGGACTCGAACCCACGCAGGTTGCCCTACTAGAAAGCAGAGAAGATTTAATGCTGAAGCTCGAAGCTCGAAGCAGTTCCATATCTTGAGTCTAGCGCCTTAACCGCTCGGCCATCCAGCCGTTGATGGGGATTCGGGGCGTAAGGCTTTTAGATCGGTTTGTTGGGTGGGTGTTAGGAGTGGAATTGCGATGGCGTTTCAGACTCGACTGCAGCCCCGAGGCTCGCACTAGGAATACTCTCTGGGAACTTCTTATTACTGATTCGCATTACTGGTATGAAGGATATAGTGAGCGAGACTGCATTCATGCATGCAGCTCTGTGTACTTAACATATGCGTGGCCGTCACGGTTCAAACTTTAATGTCGGGTGCCATTGTGTTACACAAGGTTGTATTGGTGTAACCAAACTCCTCTCTTCAATCTTCGAGCCACGAGATCTCGCGAGAATCTTCCGAGCCTCATCAGCATCAACAACAACAACAATATCTTTGAACTCTATCGGACAACTGCAGATCAGTCGTGAAGCTTCTTTGCATGTAAGTGGCGTGGTTATGATCCTAGTACGTTTCAAATATACAGCAGCATACATGCTTGCTTCGCTCGTTTGTCCTTGCCACCCACGCAAGCTTCTCGAGAATTCGAGACTACCGAGCCGCTACGAAGAAACATCGCATAAAACGTTTAAACACAGATCACAGGCATGCGATGCAGGGCTCTCGAAGAAACTGGACGATCTCAGTCTTCTATCGGCGCATTCGCGACTACAGCTCAATATGATCGTCGATCGGCCTTGACATCTAGTTTTGAGGATGACTTGGGGCTTGGAACTTTGGGCAAGACGGTGAAGTCACTGTTGGCTCGGCGTCTGGTAGAGCCACGGTCCGAATAGATCGAGGCATGTATGGGGAGGTACTATCTCGAGGCCCGACATGCTTCCGACTCAGGTGAGTGGTAAATACTTGAGAAATCTCGAGTCACAGTCAACCCGACCGGGTCCTTGACTTTCTGGATGGTGTGATAGCGTGTGCGTGTGATGTTGGTGCTTGTTGTTTTGCAAGATGTGATCAAGCCCACTTATTGAGAACTTTAACACTGTGGGATTCAAGAAAGGTGGACTGTGTAATTGTAGTGATTATCGTTCTTTTTGTTGCCATATGGGAGATGGAGGCCTCTCAAGTGGTTACATGAAATCTCTAACTTGAGCGGGGAAGCTTCTGGTGCAGGAAAGAATAGATGTGGAGCTGATGTTGAAGTGTATGGGAAGTAATCGGTGATAATATTCTGTTAACGAATCCTGGATGTATATTCGGCCTTGTCTCTGCGGGACGTCAACGGTATTGTGTCGTGTCACTCGGCGCATTCATGGTTGCTTGATGATGCGAATACGGGTCTGAGTCTGAAATATTGGACCTTTTGGGAAGGTGACCCCCGAAACTGCACCTGCCTGTTTAATCCCTCTCCAATTCTCCGGGTATAAATACAGCCACCACACCCTAAAGTTGAACAACCTACAACCTGAGACAAGTACAGTACACTGTACACAACCCTTATCTCATCAGAAAGCGAAGTTTCAGTACGGGGATGGAAGCAAGCTTGAACGAAAACGATACGTCCCTGACACCGTGACACGTGCATAAGAGTATCACCAGATCATCCAGACTTGACACGAGAATCGAGAACGGCTGTCTAATATGGAGTGCTGTGGACGATAGACGATTAAGTACGTGCTTGATGGTCCGTCGTTACGGTCATGGGGATAACAGAAAAGAGTAAGGAAAGGGAGGGTACGTATCATTCTTGCACCACACAATTACGGAAGGGAGTGCCGTGCACGTTATGGATTCCACACCTTCACGTTAGGAAGAAATGTGCAAGACGGTTGAACGAGTGACAGGCCTCGTTTGTGATGATTGTACGAGCCTTAACTACCCGAGGACGTGTGATTCACGGATGAAGCTTACTAGAGATACGTTGCACCTGCAAACGAGTTGTCCAGCTTTGATATATCGATATCGACTCATTGAAAGCAAAAGCACGCATTGGTTTGTTGTGGGGTTCAACCAGTCTAATAGAAAGAGCGACTCACGCGCACAAGAAGTTACGAATTACGATACATCACAATGATCAAAGGGGATGCATGGCCGTTTGCTCAGCAGGACGAGGTTAGAGTGTTTACCGTCACGCACACGACATCCTAGCAATCTACCATTACTGCAAGGAGATCTTACGAGTAACTACCAGTTTTTTGACTGATTCCAGGCATGACCACATTTGCTACTATCAAAGCCAACGTACGGCTTTGGAAGAAACTGTCTAGGTTGCTGTACGCTTCAAGAAGATTCCCTAGGACCCGCATCATCCAACCAACGAATCTAAGAACCCACAACGGCCAAGCAAACAATTATGTTCCAGCTAGCGCGATCGACATGGCACGGGGATGGAAGTAGAATGGAAAGAGGCGAACAAGAACTCACCACGAGCCTAAGAGATCTCCACATGATAACACATCTGAACACGAGATTCGTACCGGCCGGTCTGATAGTACCAGAGCGCTCAGTCAGAAGCTTTTACGTCTTGATCAAAGCTTCCGAATGATCACGTGCACGCGAGTTAAGAAGAATCTCCGACGCAACATGCAGAAACTGCCACGTATGTACATTCTTGCGTTATCGAGATCAATCAAAATGTACCTGATGGCAGCTATACGTACTTGCAAGTTAGGGAAAGAGATTCAGGCCACCGGAACGAGACAATTGCATCGGTTGTCAAGAACTTACAACACTGAGCTTCGATCATACTCGCTGACGACACTTCGCATACGGGTGAATATTAGGAAAGCAGGAACACCGAAGGCTGTGAACGAGTTCTCCATCTTACTTAGGATCCAACTCTGACTTTCGATTCCTTGTTAAGAAACAGGAGTCGAGTTTTTACACGAGCTCCCTTACGAAGATGAGTAGCTATAGCACAAGACGCTACAGCACGGTAACCACGTAGGGACCAAAGGGGATGCAATGCGTTACGGCTCACCATGACGAGCTCGGAAATAACTGGGCACGGCAGCTGCGCAGAGTAGCGCAGCCTTCAGTTGCCTGCAGCTGGAAAGCGCTCGAGTGTGTCATGTCTCTTACTGAAGGAAAGCTTAAAGCTCATCTTTCTCTCAAGCTTGCCATACGGCATCGCACAAGGGAACCTGGCAGGAAATTCACTACACTTCAGAAGAATTTGTTAGGTGAATCACGAGCGGTTCATTCCTCAGGATTGCCCGTAGTGCACGCATCGTTATTCGTGCATATGCGCATGTGTAAAAGTAGCAACGGTAACTACTTACGAGAAACTGCTCAGGAAAGGCCTGATATACGTTTAGTAACGTCTCTTTAAACATTTTGTTGTCAAAACCAAGTCGGTACACGAGCAGGTGTCATCCTTATTAGCTACTTATTAAGAAGAATCGGTCATCCCACGATCGCACGACTAGTCGACGAGCTCATCCTGAGCCGAAAAGACATGTTTCACGTTGAAGCCGCATCATTGCACGAGCTTCTTCACTTACCAGACATACCCTCTCGAAGTGAAGCGGTACGCGTGCACAGACTTCTGAGGTATCATAAAGAACGAGAAACATCTTACGATAAAGGAGCATGCGAGTCGTGACGAATAAGATCATAAGGACAATGAAGTACGTACTTACCATGAAGAGTATGTCACTCTAAGGCATCTTCATTATACGAGAAAATACAAAATGCGCATGAGGAGAGCGAGAGCTGGCTACGATCGCTCGTACATGCAATGGGGATGTAATCTAACCTAAAGTCGGGTTCAAAGAGATGGTACGTATGATCACTCTCATAACTGAGCTACCATTATGCTACGGCCCAGGTTACAGCCTGACTCGCTCTCAACCGGTACGAATCACATGCAAACAGAGATCGATTAATCAAATAAGCGAATCACAACGTTGAACGTTGCAACTCAAGAAAAGTACACCCTAAACTGGTGAACTTTTTCACGAGTTCCTTCAAAGAGCCATCTTAATTCCAACTTACAGTCAAAAAGACGGGTGAGCCGATACGAGCAAGTTGGAGCTATAGTTTGCAGGATGGCATTCAGGTTTGTAGCAACTCCCATGATGATATGGAGTTACTAGTAGACAGACCGATCTGCATTTCGCCTGGCAAGAAGCTAATGGACATAGTCGGATTTGAACACAGGGATCAGAATGATCTACGTGTCTGTATCAAAAGCTATGATTGGTGCAGCCTTAACCTCGCAAGCATCGAGATGGAAGGTTGGTTTTGGAAACCCAAAGTTCTGCAAAATAAAGAATGTCCAGCCCCAGGTTCGAACCGCATACAAATTGCTTCTCTCTCCCGGTCACGATCCTTTCTTAGGTCTGCCAGTATTAACATCGGAATTCGTTACTGCCACTCACTGAAACTGGACAAGACCACACCCGTGTTGACAGCCACTGTTTCTCAATACCGTTATTGGCTCCCCTCATCCATTACCACATGTCATATCACGACTGTACTCAAACGCGCGACTCCGAGTCGGACGCCCTACTTCAACGCAAGGCCAAAGGGCAAAAACGAATGCTGGATCCAGCTTTCTCCCCGAGCAGAGTCGAACTGCTGACCTGCAGGTTGCAGCGCTGATTACTTACTTACATTACAGTCTGTTGTGATACCAACTACACCACAGGGAGAGGCGATGATAGTCATCTGAATATCAAGATAGACTCAAGACTCTTTGCGGTAGTATTTAGCCAATGTGTTGCCGTCCACTCGCAATGGCGCAACGAGAAATCATCTCGATCTCTGAGTCTCACGTCTGTAGATGTACCTTCACGGGATCCTGACTTTCATTCCTATGCAACAATTATGTCTTCGACATCGACGTAGCGCTCACGATGATTCTATACATGCTATGGTTACGAGAAGAAGGTACTACATGCACGATATGATCTGCCAGTACCTCGACGCCAGTAAACATTTTTAGGAACGTGCGACAGGTATCCAATCCCTGCCTTGCCTAATTTAATTGTACAATGCACAAAGCCGCATCTCCGAGGTTACAGCAAAATAGAACCCCAGTAGCAGTGCAGGTTGCGAAATCTCATCTCAAGTACCTGTAAATGTTCAATTACCTCATGCATTATGGTATACCGTGTCCCCAATCAACCTGAGCACTCTCTCAACTAACCCCGCCGAAGGCTGATATTTCCCGAACTCGAAACCCGATCCCCGCAATGCCCAAAGACACGCCATTGGCTCCCACCCATACACAGTGCAACCTTTGCTTGGACAAGTTCAACCGTTCCGAAACTTTCCCCCTCCACAAGTATCACAGCCTTACACACCGGTACTGCAAGTCCTGCCTACGAGAGACCATCCTTGCCGCAACAAAGTCCGAAGGCCGGTATCCACCCCGCTGCGTCACCTGCTTAAGCTCCGCCACTGGCACGCACACGACATTGTTAAGCAAGATTGACACTGCCGAAGCACTCAAAATCGGAACTGGAATCCTCTCTTATCCCGAGATACTAGCCTACCAAGCCGCTGTGGTGGAATTCGAGACGCCGGCGAAAGATCGGGTGTATTGTCATGACTATCGGGCATGTGGTTCGTTTATACCCAAGAGCTCACACAGTAGAGAAGAGGCGAAATGTATGAATCCGACTTGCTTTAAGAAGACTTGTACAGTGTGTTACGAGGGTATTCCGGGTACAAAGCTGGGGCATATGCTGAGTTGTCGTAAACGTCCATCATTTGGAGATGAGGAGTTTGGAAAGCTGAAGGAGAGCAAGGAGTGGAGGGAATGTGGGCGATGCGGAAGAGTCGTGGAGTTGAGGGATGGGTGTCATCATGTCAAGTAAGTTGTATCCGATTGGGAAACAATACTAATAGGTAGTAGGTGTATCTGTGAATATGAGTTCTGTTATGTTTGTGGTAAGAAGTGGTTGACTTGTCGGTGTCCGACCTATCCGTCGGATTTGGCGAGATTGAGAGCTAGAGCTGCAGCTCCGCAACCTCCACCGCAACCGCCTGTACGAGCTGCAGTGCCAATGGGGAGATCGCCAGATCGTGAAACTTTGCTGCTGTGGTCGGGACTTGCTGCGTTTACGGGGCTGATGGCGTTTATTGCGTATGGTAATATGTGTGCCGGTCAAGATTCCTCACCGTTCGTGAGCTTCACTACAGGTTACCAGTGAGAGACTCGGAACAAGAATGAGTGCAACTTGAAGCTGTATATACTTACGGGCAACTTCATACCCTTATGTTACCTTGTATTAAGTAGTGGCATACATTGAAGCTACTTCTGAGCATGAATGTTGACAAGGGGTTGTGACGGTATACGTTTATTCAAAAATGACGGATAGAGATATACTTGATTTGATTTTGGAATGTCGAGCCAGCAAAATAAGAATGATTCTCAAAAGAATTGAACTCTAGCAACACCCCGTTTCGATCGGGGGACCTCCGGGTTATGAGCCCGGCGCACTTCCCCTGTGCTATGTTGCTTTATTATGTAGAAGTTGGAATGTCAGGTTTACAGAAGCCGGTCGTGCGAATGCCCTGCAGAGATCAAAATCACCTCGAACTTGTTGTGATGTCAAGGCGCGGATGTTAGACGACACCGAAATGCATGCTAGCTGGTGTAACGCAAGCCCACTTGACTCAAAATGGAACTATATCTTCCGGTTCACGATGCCAGGCTCATGTACACATCATCGGATATCGTTCTGTGAATTATTTCATTGTAAGATAAAGCATATTTGAACGACGAGCCACACCAGCACCGTCATTACCGTCCCGTTAAACCCAATCACAAGAATCTCGTAAAGGCCCAGTCCTCGGTGAGACAAAACGTGCGTAAACAAGAAATCGTGGTGGTTGTATTTGATGATGGTCTAACAAGCTATCCGAACCACTAAACTTTGTCTCCCTCCTCGCTTAACAGCTCACGTGCCCGGTCTTGGCCCCGCAGCAGCACCCCAAATCAATACTAAAGCCCACCTGGGCGACCCGTAACAATAACCCCTGTCCCTAAATTCAGACCCCTACAAACTACCCCCCTTCTAACGCCTCCTCCTCCCTTATCCTCTCCTACCAATCACCCATCTCAATCCCTCTACCCACTGCCAACTGTTCCTCTCTGAGTACCCACATCTTCAAACTATCCACAGAGTACTTCGCCTTTTCCACCAGGGACCCCAATTCCCGGACCACCACACTAGCCTTATGATAGTTGACGCGGACGATCTCGAAAGGTCCTTTCCACCTGGGTGCGAACTTGTTTCCCATAGTGTTGTCGACGATGAAGTTCCGAACGAGAACCAAATCCCCCACATCGAACCTCTTAGAACCCTCCTTATCCTCCTCATTGTCAATGATGCGATCCTGCTGGGCCAGCATGGCTTGAGTCGCTTGTTCGCGGAGTTCGTCCAGACGCACCAAGTAAGATCGAGGTTGAGTGGCATCGTCGAAGATGTCTCGGATCGAAGAAAAATCTTCAGTGACCAGAGTCTGAATGAACTCGTCCAATACCGAGTAATCTTTGGGGTGGTACCTCGTAGACCTTCCGAAGAACAACTGAGCCGGGGTACAGCCGTGCACTCGCAACACCCGATTGTTCAGTGCCCATTCGACATGCACCAAGTATTCCGGCCACCACAGAGGCCCACGTGGATCCAAGAAGCAAAGTCGTCTCAGAAGTTCCCGAATAAGTCTGACGATCCGCTCTGCGAGTCCCACCGCCTTCGGTCCGTATACTGGTGCAAATTTATGATCCACTTGCCAGTGAGCCATGTGCTGAGGGGTCTCCCCTTTGGCAAAGTGAGGTCCGTTATCTGAGTAACACCCGCTCGGTGTCCCGTATGCCCGGTAGACGTCTTCCAGGTGATCCGTAGTGTCGGCAGATCCATGCTTCTCATAAGACTTCAGGCGCACGAATCGAGAGAAGTAATCAACCACCACATGCACGTGCAGGTGTCCGTTGGCGGCCTTGGGCGATATCTGCAACCAGTCCATCCCTATCAGGTCCAAAGGCGATAGTTGACATATTGGTCGATGCACTCGGTCCTTCTTTGGATTGATCGGTCCGTCCTTCTGGCACGCTTCGCAGGATTTGCAGTACTCGGCGATGTTTCTGGCTCTGGTAGGCCAATACACTTTGCCCACCGCACAAGATGTTGTGATCCTTGACGCAAAATGTCCGTGTATGTCGTGTAACATGTGGAGGGCTGCTGGTATTTCTCTTCGTCGAATGCATCTAGACAGGCTGCCGTCTCGCTCCACAAAGTATAACCTCCCATTGCCTTCATCCTGTTCGTCCACCTTCAACCGGAACCTCACCGCCTGCTTCCTGATGAACCTCCTTCGCCTTGAATCCCAATCCTTGGTATTCGCCATGTCCCCCACCCTCCCAAACAACTTAAATTGGACCACCGGTCCATAGTCTGGGTCGGACAACCAGGAGCTCCAACGGCGAATAAGTGTGATTTCCGGAGTATCCCTTGACGTATCTGATCCCAAGACTTCCTCCAAAAGTACGGGATATTCGTAGGAGGAGCACTGAGGAAACGGAAGTGGCGGCGGAGGAGGCGGGTCATCAACCAGACCGACCGGTGGAGAGGAATACTCCTCCGAATGAGCATCCCAATCGAGGTCCCATTCCTCAGCATGAAGTGCGGCGCATGCTTGAACCAAGTGAGCATAAGATTTCCTGGCCCAAGTGTCCATGGCTACCGCCAAAGGTGTGGAGCATTTCGACCGGGCAATGCGACGTGACCCACGGCCTTTGCAGAGTCGATGCGGAGGAGCCGCCGGGGCCGGAGCCAGCGGAGGGCGTGGTTCGGTGCCTGTAGCCATCCAATAGTGCTGCATGACGCGTAAATGGGAAAACAGCTTATTGCGAGTCTCGAACTTGGCTCCGCAATGGCGGCACTTGAAACGAAGAGGGGGTTCAGTCGGAGCCACAGCCACCACCGGCACCGTCACATTACTCGGACTACCCCTCACCCCGTCCTGTATAGCAAATACGGCCATAGCGTGGGATACGGACTGAAATGGCGGGGGCCCTTCGTCAAACATTCCAATCGCCTTTTCCAAGTCCCCTGTGAATGGCGAGAGCTGGGCGTGGCCTGGAAGTCTGCTCAATCCGTCCGCAAGGGCCAGTGTCTTGCCTGGAACGTGGACAATGACGAGGTCATACTCAGCAAAGCGGTTCTGCCAGCGTGCAATCCTTCCCTTCGCGTCATCACTCTGCAGCAACGAGATGAGCGCCTGATGATCAGTGTACAAGATCGTTGGGTGCGGCGAGCCCATAATCAAAGGTTGTGCTTCTTCCAAGCCGATCAAACATGCCAAGCGTTGAACGCTCGACTCATGAACATAATCAGTCGCTCGCACGGTTTCGTCTTGGAGGATGACTGCGTGCCGGAAGGGAATTTGTCGCCAGTAATTTGAAACAACACCCCTCCACACCCCGTCAAGCTTGCGTCCGTTGCCAGGTGGTACTGACGATCCGGATCACCAGACGACACAGCGTTCTCGAGCACTGCCGTTTTGGCTTTCTGGAAGGCAGCCTCGCATGCCGGGGACCAATTGAACCCACCATCCTCCAATGCACTCAGCATAATGCGGCTGAGATCCGCTCGCCCAGGGATGAACCACCGCAGATACGGCAACAGGTGATTAAAACGCTTGAGTTCCTCGGGGGTCGTCGGGGACGGGTATGCAGCGAACGCTTGCAACTTCTTCGCATCCGGACGCAGGCCTTCGGCAGATCCCGTAAAGCCCATAACGTCAATCTTCTCCACGAAGATCTTGAATTTCGAGGGAGACAGCGATATCGGGGCCATGGCCACTCTTGGGAAGAAATATTCGGCCAAGAAGCGATAAACAGACCAAAAGCTGTCTGATCCCACATACACATCATCCATGAACTTGCGGAAAGCCAAACCAGGAAGAATGTCAGATTCAAGTCGAGGCGAAGGGTTCGGAGCTGGTATGGCGCCGTACGCTAGGTCCGTGAAACGAGAATACGTGAACACGGCTCCTGCCAATCCTTGTCCCATCACAGTCCAACAAAACTGTCCCATTGGTGTCCAAAACGCTGTTTTAGGAATATCGGCCTCGGCCATAGGGACCCCCCAATAACCGTTGCTCCCGTCCATCGAGCAGAAGACCTTGTATTCGGGACGGGCGATCGCGGCGAATATAGATTCCAAACGTGGGACCGGGTACGGTTCCTTGATCGTGACCTTGTTGAGTTGGCAGAAGACATTAACCCAGCGGAGCTTGCCATCCTTCTTGCGAACGAACTTGAGGCGCGAGTTCCACGGAGACGAACATCTCGTTACCAACCCAGCAGCTTCCAGGAGCGGTAATTTCTCGGCGACGCAGGTTTCCTCTTCTCGTGTGAACACCGGCATTTTAGCGCAGTGAGGATGGCAGTCTGGTTGCGTAGGTATTGTATGTTCCACCAGGGTCGTCTTCCGAATATCCTTGACGTCGATGGCAAAACAATCCTTCCACGTGTAGACCAAGCGATAAGCAAACTCCCGTTTCTCATTTGTGTCCGCCATGGTCCCTATGACCGCTCCCAACTGGTCGATGTATTCCATAATTTCGCTCAAATCGGTCTCCTGGTCGATAGGACGCAGTTCCGGCCTAAGGTCAGGAGGGAATACACAGCAGCCATAGCGCAATGACGACGTCGAAACACGAGTCAACGCGGCAACTACCGACGAGTGAGTATCTTCAAAAGGTTCAGAGGAGATAGGGTACATGCCATGAGAGGCAAGGTTCTCCGTAACCGAAGCTGAAGCTACCGGGTACGCGATTACCTTGCCTGGGTCTTGAATTCCGCTAGAGCCTCCTCGGAGGTGGAAAGCAGACGTCGGAGAAGAGATATCGTGAACCGGGTGAAGCTCGAGCTGCGGTGTCTGAAGTCTCGAGAAGGGATTAGTCAGGATCATTTCCACCACCGATGATGCCTTCGCTGCGATCATCGTCTGCCAGGAGGCTTCCCGGGTCTCCAGATCCGAAATGACGGCCGCCGTGACCAAGTCCTCGTGCCAGCTCTCCGTGGTGTCCGAGGGTTCGGTCGTCATTCCCAAAGCAACCTTCAATGCCGAGCCTGCATCTGACGAAGTGTGCTGGAGGTCCCTAAGTAAAGAGTGAGTTTCTTCGTTGGCCCTAAGGAAAACAGGGAGCTTGCCACGGCAGTCGAGGTTCTCCGATGCAGAGAGGTCATCAACACCCTCTACAATCGCGATCTCCTCGACTGAATCCATTCCTCCGCTTTGATCGTGCCCTCGGGCCAGGTGGAGGTGCTGGATTTCCGATAGCGCGGACCGTTCGAACTCCCGGAACGCGGGTGAATCCAGGGATCCCAATATAGCATGCAAAAGGGTAAAGCCCTTAAAATAGTCGTAGTGTTGTAGCGGAGAACCGTAATAATACCTCTTGCGCCCGTCCTCGAGGGTGTCGATCGTCGAATCTCCACATGGCTGGTACTCATCCGTCCACCCTTTGACGTCTCCGCCACATCCCTCGCAAAAGTGATAAGATTTCTTTCGTTTCGTTTCATATGCAGGATCATAGAGGTACTGTGTCCCAGGAAGTAACCCGCTTACTCCCGGGACCACCCTTTTCCCGACTCGAATCCCTCATATACGGACTCATTGGCATCCGAACCCGAGGTAGCGGCAACCGAAGCAGCGGGAACGGAAAACAGGGGCTTGTCGCCTTCCATTCTAGCGAAGAGGGTCTTGGTCGCCTGCACCACCAGATTCTTCTGTTGATCCGCCTTGACCAAGTGCATGTCGGGGTCTATCGGAGTAGCAAAATCTCGCTGAAGGGTCTCTGTTTCCGATGAGTCAGGGTCCATTGAGATGAATACTGGGATGTCCGCCGAAGTGATAGGGCGAGCTAATGGTGGGTTGTAGCGTGGCACCACTATTCTCCTGCCGTTGACATCACCCATGGTGTAGTGATCCGTTTCGTAATCTCCTCGAATCTTCGCAGCTTTCATGAACCGACGAGAAAGCAGAATAGCGTATGGGGCTTCCGTCTCCGTCACAAAGAGTGTCACCCGGCACTTGGCATTCGCTATCTTCAGGACGGTGCGCCATTTTCGACGAATCTCATGGATAGTGCCGGCTGCGGTTTTGTAGCTCATGCCGCGGACAGGTTCCAGATCTGCCTCTGCATCAAGTGCAACGACGATGCTGAAAGGGATCATACAGATCAAGGCCCCACAATCGATGAGTAAAGCCCCGATGCGCCGAGGAACGCCTGAAGACCTGACGTAATGAGGCCATAAGTGAAGAAAAGTAGGCATTCCGAGACGGAGTCCTCATCCGCCAGCCAGACTGAGTCCGATGATTCATCCGCGCAGAGTTCCGACGCCGTGTCCAACAGCCCTTGCAAGAAAGCCACGATCACAGTGAGCACTTCCTCCTCCGGAGACTTGCGAGCGTGTTTCCCGCGCTTCTTGGGATCCGAGCTGCGGATGGCATTATTGAATTGAGTGCGCAACCTCGGAGAAACGTCCAGGAGATCCGCGAAAGAAAACAGAGCCTGATTATTGGGTAGACCCGGATGAAACACTGTAAACGTGATGTTCTTCAACAGCCGCACGACGGTGAATCTCTCGTCGTCGTCTTCCTTCAACGCTTGAATGATCGGTGGTTGAGCCTTGTTCTTGGGAGGCGGCCCCTTCTGCTTCTGCATCATCGACTTGCCCTCTTCCATCAATCGCCCCACTGCCGCATCCACGATAGACTTGGTGAAATCTTGATCATTCAACTTGCTCTTGAACATTTCGAAAAGAGAGCGAGACTGTTCCTCCCTCAATTCGCCGGGGTCATCCTCCGTCATTACCACGTCGGCGGAAGAGTGTGGTGGCCGTGGTGGCGCCAGCGGGACATGAACAGCCTCCGGACGAGTCACTGGATCGGATCTCTCCGGCCTGTCATACGGAGTCGGTCTAGCCGTGCGCTCCGGGTTCAACAATTGGCTCACAGGAACCCCGGTCCGAACACGTTCGGCCATGAGACGTCGTGGGGTAGGATCCGCAGCTGAGACGACATGCGAAAATGATGAAGCCCTCGGCTTGTCTTGACGAATCCAATCTGCCATATCCTGGGACGTCATGGACGAAGAGGTCAAGCAATCCACCACATTAGCGCCCATGGGGTCTCGAACGGACGATTTTGACAATCGTTCGACGGAGATAGGGACCGTGTTTGTACCCGAGGCTGCCTTGGGGCTGGATCCATATGAGCTTGAGCTGTATGCATTGGCGGGTTCGTAATAATCCTCCGGAAGTTCTTCCACAAATGCAGCATGAACAGGTTCTGGACGACGGACCGGAGCAGGTGGTGCTGACTGATCGCGAGGTTGTAGGTTTCTCGGCACGTGAGGGTTGGTACAGTCACGACTCAAATGGCCCCATTGCCCACAATTGTAGCACTGCTTGTTAGCAGAGGACTGGTACCCCATTCCCGGACGGCCCTGCGAGCCACCGTAGGTTTGGGCCACATACGAGTCACTCTGCGTTCTCACATGTTGTGGAGGTTTGTACTGACGAATAGGATTCACCATAAGGGCGTCCAAGCGTTGCTCAAGAGAAGACAAAACACGAGCTAATTCCGATGATTCCTGCGCCGAATTCTTCTGAGAGGTAGACATGACTGGCACAGCCGTCGGGCCCACAAGACGTGCCTCCTGAACCAAGTATTCCTTTGCCAGCTTTGCCACCTGTCCCGGCTTGTCGATGGCTCCATCGGTCTTCGAAGCCATCAGCATGGTAGAACAATCATGTGTCGAGGCCAGCCCGTTGATCCACATCCTGACGAGCTGCTTGGGCAAACCTTCTGCGGTCAAGACTTCAGACAGATCTTCGAGCTGTAGGATGTACTCTCGGATAGAATCATTTCCTTGAGAGAGAGTAGCCATCTTCTGAAGAGCTTCCAGTTGAACTCGCTCAATTTTCTCGGTGCTCGACTCAACTCGCTGCTCGGTTCCAAAGCGACGGAGCATTGCCTTCTTCAGCAGATCATAATCCATGCGAACTTCGGGAGAGAGCGAATTGGCGTAAGCAAGAGCTTCCCCTCTCAAGCCGGCCTTAGCCTTGGATCTCTTGATGATGGCACCCTTCTCCTTCAGGCCTTTCAACATAGTGGCATCAGCTCCCATGATTTGAGCATTGTCCAAACGCAACAGTTCCTCCGTGTCGATAGCTTCAAAGTATTCCTCCATCAATTCTCCCGGGAGATTCCCGAAGGTAGTCGCTGGGGACAGACTAGCCATGATGTTGACGAGTTTCGGTTTCGCGAGGGGTGGAGTGATTGTTGCAGTTGGAGCAGATGATTCCTTAATGCTGGCAGATGATGTGATTTCTGTAAGTTCGACGAATTCCGGAGGGGTTGTTGGAGGTGTGAAGAACTCGGGTGATGATGCTCCCGTAATCCAACCCGGTCTGAGTCCTCGAAGCTTCCTGGTGATCTCTGATGTAGAAGAGTCGTCTGATGAATCGTCCTGGTCAGCGTGACTTGTCTTCTCAACAACTTCCTTGTCCTGAGCTGGTTGTTGGGGCGAAGTTTGCCGTTGGGATTGTAAATACCTGATCAATTCTCTTCTCTCGGGGTCCAATTGAAGTGTCACCAACGGTGGGAAGTTGAGGTTCAGTTGACTCTCGAAGGTTTGTGAGAAATCGTACCGAGAAAGTTGTTGACGAGTGGGTAGAGGAGAAGAAGAGAATCGACCAGATAAAGACAACTCTAGTTGACGTAATTGGTTAGCTGACGGAGCAGGCTTCTCCGGGGGTCTCGGCGTCGTCATCCCCGAGCTCTTTCGACTCCCTTGCTTCGGTGATTGGTATTGTTGCGTCTCGTCGCGTTCCTGTCCCATCGCTAGCTCTCTCTCTTGAGGGTCCCCATATGCGTCCATCCATGCGTCATTCATTGCATCCTCCTCGTCGTCGTCGAAGACCGCGTCTGCTTCCTCCCACGCAGCCTCTTTCCTTCCATACCACGCCGCTTGGTCGACCATGATCGATAAAAGGAGATAGTGAACACTGAGTAAACACTGAAAAGGCTGTAGGCGAAAGACTGCAGACGTCGCTCTGGTACGAGAGGGACCAAAATGAGACAAAACGTGCGTAAACAAGAAATCGTGGTGGTTGTATTTGATGATGGTCTAACAAGCTATCCGAACTACTAAACTTTGTCTCCCTCCTCGCTTAACAGCTCACGTGCCCAGTCTTGGCCCCGCATCGGGATCCCACAGCCTTAGCGCCGAAAATATCGAAGGAGTATCAGGACAGGAGCAACTCTTCCACCGCCTCCCACAAGCGCTTAAGCATACAGTTAACAGAAGCAATTTCCACAAACACACCTTTTCACAATGCATTAGCAACTGAGTCTGCAACACCACCAACCAGATCTGCACACGCTTCTCCGGATCCACCATGATCATTTGGTCTTCCAGTGTAGGTTGGACCTTACCAAATATGATAACAAACATCCTTCAACTCCACTACTCTTCTACATTCTTCACATGACCTCCATAGCATAACAGCAAAACAAAAAAAGATCAACCCCCGGCATGTCTATGCATCCCTAGTCCTATCTGCGACGTTTTGCCACTGGGACTCTCCTTTTATGAAGGATAAATACTGTCTCGTCAGCGCTTGTACAATAGCAGATCCAGTGGCTCGCAACTCTCACCTTATGGCGCTGGCATCATGCTGTTGCTGCGGATAATATTTTGCGAAATTTTTTTTTTTTGGCCGTCTTATAATATGCAATACGTTTTTAAATCTTGTCTCAAATACTTTCTTCTCAGGCACATCCTGGTCATCTTCTGCTTACTCTTTCAATGGCTCGAAATCTTGGTTATGTGCGTCTGTTGATGATGACCGTGTCCAATGAGCTCCCGCTGATGTTGGAATTATCAGAGTCCGAGTTGTAGTCCAGATCCTCACCAGAAACCGTCTCAGTATCCAACTCTGAGTCCTCGTCAGCACTCAGTACAGTCCTATCAGACTCCCCTGAATCCAACCCGCCGCTGTCCCCCACTGTCTCCCCATCCGACTTCCTCTGACTCATAGTCATACGAGGGGAAGTTCCCGGAGTTGACGTGATTATACTACTGAGACTGCTCAATCTGAGCTCTATGGGTGACAGACATGTTTAAGCCTGAGTCCGCCTCATCATTCGCAATTAGTGTGTTATCATGGCCGAACCCTTCATAGGACCAGCAGACTGAGCAACATGTAAAGGAGCATTCTCTACAGTAGAAGATGCTGTATGCTGAACCATGGTACCGAGGACAGTAATCACCAGGCCAGACTGACATGTACTCACTTCCACTGGTAGACTTACAAATCCGTGGTAGATCCGCCGAAACCGTCGAGTTCTGGGTTGCCGATGGCGTATAGAAGCGTGGGTCTGGGACTAGACCTACTTGGGTGGTAAAGTAACCAGTGCTGTGTTGCAAGATGATTGACTCACTCAGGACGTTGGGCGGCTGTCCTACTTGAGCGAGAAGGGTTGGGGTACCCTGGTTGATATGAGCTTGTTCTGAATTGTTGAGAATGGTGAACTCGCGATATCCGGCGGTAACTGCAGCTCGAAGAGAGGTGAGGTCTTCACCGGGGAAGAGGGGGTTGGAGCAGAAGGGGCCGTGGTTGGAGTGGAAAGAGGAGGCGTCAAATGGAATCTCGAGCTTGTACGGCATTTTGCCTGGTCCTGAAGTCCAAATTATCCGAGTCGCCGAATGGTTGTTTGTGGACCAGTATTGGAGCTGGTAACAGATCGATAGCATATTGAACGGTGATCCGAATTCACCTGGAATGGTCAGCAACAGGATCGAAGTCTTAAGTTCTTGGGGTATCGAGCTACGGGTTTAGGTACCTCGAACAATCCTCTATGCTCTTGGAGCCGTCGGTCTCATGCCTTTGTGGAGTTGCTTGGACTCAATTGGCAGCGGAGGTGCGGGGGGATGTGGTTTCACTACTTGTTAGTATACTGAACCTAACGTGGGTCTGGCTGTTAGCAAGCAATTCAGTACTATGGAAATCAACGATCGTAGCTAGCTTCAATCCCAGTGTTCGTTGTGTTTTTATAGCCCCGTTCCCAGTCCAAAATGCAAAGCATGCTTCAAGCGATATTGCACCAAGATCGTACCTACGGTAGCCTCAAAGCGACAATCTGGCCTATAACTACTTACTTAGGTAGACAAATAGTGGACCGGGAGGCTGTCTCCTGCAACGGGAAAAGGGGAAAAGTGGCTTGTATTTAAGGTCACTCTTAACTATTAGCCTCGTCCGAGACAGCCCCAGGGCATGCGTAAAGTGATAAAGGCCGTGCGGCTTCTTCAGGTAGCGACTGTACGAGAGATGCCCATGCAGCATTGCACGCCAGTCTCAACTTGAAGATAAACGGATCTTTTATAGTGGTGCTTAACACTAATGAGCTATTTGACAGGGAGCTGCCAAAAACTCTGTAACGGGCCTATCCAGTGTATGACGGGGAGAAGTCGAGAAGGAGTGAAGAGCGTGTTGAGAGAGATTCGCAATTCGGAAATTTGCAATTGCTGTGTAGCGATCCCAGGAGCGACGAAGTTAAGTCAACAATGAAATCAACAGCGTCATTTCTCACCACAAGCTTACAAAGTAAAGCATAGACCGGACCAAACCACCCACCTCCGCTCGACTTCAGGAAACGACACCAGGCCAAACAAAAGGAACATTCTGCTGGCAATTGAAGTTTTCAAGATGAGTTCGTTCCCAGTCCTGAGCATGCGTACGTTGAGAGAGATTCGGAAAATTGCTGTGTAGCATGGTTAGCGATCAGATGATAGACGAGGTGGGGAATTATACTTATCAAACGGTATCAGCATCGATGTAGATGAGGAACGTTCGGGCTCCAGTAATTCTCAAAAGTACCTAGGTATTCCAAAGGACCGAGTTTCAAAAGTTTGGAGCGTCAGGAATTCGAAAGAGCTGCAGCTGCAGTGGATCTCCCATGTGCTCCTTTGAGTCTGCCAATTGTCACCTCGGAGATGTGCGATGGACATTTTTTTTGGTCAACCTTCTTTCTCTGCCAATCGAAGGAACGTCTCATCTCCAACCAGCGACAATGACCCTTTACAGGTATCCCTATGATCTCTCATCAACCCCTTCACCTCCTCCCTGCACGTCTCGCACGTCAGTTTCCCACACTCACACTTCGCAGCTCCATCCTTTCTTGCCGATAAGGGAATAAAGCTTCCACATCTAACACCGCAACAATACATCCTCTGCCTCACGGGAGTCTCCCACTCCACAGCAGCAGCTCGATATACCTTGCTTTCATCGAGCGAGAGAACGCCGGACGAGGGGATCAGAGCTTCTCCGATGGTGATGCGGGCGAAATAACAGCTGACGCAACAGAGCGGATATCGGGCTTGTCTAGTCATAGCAGCGAGGAGAGATTCGCGGAAACAGGGTTTGCAGTAACGGTGAGATGGTTGGCGACATTGAAGCATGCAGGATGGTTTGGTTAAGGGGGAAGTGATCTAGACAGAGTTGGAATTTGGGACTGTGATGTTTTCGCATGGTGATTTGTATATGGTCGGAATTCTTTGTGTTTTGCTGGCTTCGGTGGAATGTAGTTTCGGAATTTGCATACTCGAGATATCCACATGGTTTATTATTGACCATTCAGATTATTTGCCACTGCCAGTGAGCAAGTTTGAATGCTGCAACATGAATGAACATGAACATTAAATGAGCATGCGCCAGCAAGGTCCTCCACGATCCAGCTTATACTTATGAATGCTATCCGCCCGTTCTATACCGAAGCTTCTGGAAAAGTCGCCTCCTGAAAGAATTCCCTCCCAAGTTCAAATTCTGCTTCTCCCTTGGGACCGGAGGAACTACGATTTTACCATCTCCATCTCTCTCGCAAATACCGTCGCATTCCCCAATGATTCTGACTGACTCTTCTAATAACTCTCGAAAGTGGGAATTAAGATGAGCAGAAATCGCATCCGAGCGCTTCAAGCGATCTTCAGAGCTCATTTCCGATTGTCCCTGTGACGGTTCAGCCACCCTTCCACAGATGGTACTCTCGGGCGTCTTGCACAAAGGACAATGAAACTGTGAGGCGTTGAGTCTCAGCCAGCATTGCTTTGATAGTTCCTGGAAGATTGCATATCGGTCCGTGTTGCTGTCAAAACAGCCTACGGCATGGCGGCACGTTATATTATCATTCAGAATATGTGCCTGTAGCTCGTCCATGTCATCGAAGGTCAGTGGTGTACCCTCAGGTACATCTTCATAGCAGCAGGTGCAATTTGGAAACAAACATATTGTGATAGGGACGAGTTTCGAGAACGCAGCCAGCTCATCCGTGTTGCTTGTGATTCTAGAAGCGAGGTTAGCGGATTCTTTCACTGTGCATACTACTTGGTATGTGTGGGATGGAACAAACCTTTCACGATAGACTGATTGCCTTTCATACTGCAGCTGCTCTGCAAAAACACGCAGTACACTTCGCTCGAGCTTTTCTCTCATGGTACAACCCAATTCGGGCATCTTCCTTAGATATTCTTCCACCTTCTGCTGTAAATGAAAGTCTTCGAATTTCATGCGCTCCAATTCCACTGGCATCTCTTGAGACTCCCACTTTCTTAAACTCCGTTTATGAGATGCAAACCTGTGAATATCCGCCTCTCTTGCTTTTATCTTCGCTGCTAGCTCTGCTGGACGAATGATCTTCTCGATCTCTGTAACAGCATTCTCTTCCAGAAACTCCCACAAGAGAACCTCCGGTCTTTTACCCCGCTGTAACTCCTCGGGCTTCTGTAGAAGGAGACTCAACTCGTTCAGTCGATCTATCATACTCCAAGCACGAGCCGGGGCAAATCGGAGAAACCTAACAATACAGCGATTTTTGCGCGAGACATGATCAGAGTCGTAGAGGGCGCGAATCCACAACTGGAAGTGACGATACAAGCTAGCATTCGAGATATCGGTCGATCCATCACTGCTTTCCAATAGTGCCGATTTGCGTTGAACAGAGGCCTCGGGTAAGCCGCCTGTCTCGGAAGATGATGGCACAGCTGCATCCTCAAGTGCAGATTGTATTTTTCCTTCTGCCGGTCTCACAATATTACAGATCGTGATTGTAATAAAACCCATCCGATCTAGGCCTTCTCTAATTTCGATTTCGTCGTCATTCTAAAGGAAGGTCAGCGATGGGCTTTAGTGAGACTGAGCTCGCGCTCGGGGCTATCGTGTGGTCTCCACACACCATTTTGGTGAGCTAATAGCTAGCAAGAAGCTTATTTCGTTGATACCTTGAAGATGGGGTGCTGAAGAGTTCGCAATATAATGGGAATGCATTGTAACTCGGTCAACCTGAGTAGCTTGTATTTGCTGGCTTCAGCAAAGCAAGATGGCCGATGGACGTTGACAAGGCCTAAAAACAACAGGTCAGAGCCGTTATGCGTTGGGATTGCGGAAGCAAGATGAAAGCTGCAGCTTCCCAGGATTCATTGTTGGAAGATAAGTTAGCATTTAATGCCTCGAAGGTTGGTTACAGCTGGAGTCGAATCATGTCCTAATGCGCATGTCGAATGTCGAGTTGTCAACTCATGAAATTGATTTGTTGGGTTCGTCATTCGGGGGGCGGCACCGGAGATTTATTAATCCGAATGTTACACAGACTCGCTACGGACTGAATGCCCCACCAAAGTTTCCGACCCCTCAACACCATTCCCCAACAACTCTCAGGCCGCAACGAGTCCGGAATGTCCTACGTTTTCTCCTATTGTGACCTACTACTGACCTCTTACAGCATTTGTCATTGATTATTTGGATTCTCAAGGCTGGATTCGACTGTACTCTATGCGATTTCTCTCCTAAAGGACCTTCTCGATGCTAATATCGAGTGCAAACGACGAAATGCGGTTGGGAACGAATTCGAACGCATACCCCAAATGAGCGTGCCTGCAGCTTGTTTCCGATATGGGCTTCTGCTTGCGATAGGATGTGATCATGGCGCGAACGTGGAAGAACGGATGATGATCCTCGGTTCCTTCGGTCTTCATGCTGCGACAACTACGACTGGGCAGGGCAACCAGAAGGCCTCCGAGGATGGGTCAACAAATCTCAGAATACCTACACCATGCGAAATCCAATCACGATCAACTTTCTGGGGCACTGGAGCGCTGTTTTCCAAGTTCATGGTCAACATCAGTCAAGTTTACCAGCGGTTTCTGGCACGTTGGTTACTCTTTGTTTCCATGTTGGACGTTGGAATGATAGTGCGTTCTGTCCGAACACTCGAAAAACATGGCTGTTCCATCTCTCATCATCCAACAAGCGAGAAAGATACTAAACATACAGATCCACGAGTCTAGCCAAACTGTTTGCCGAAAAATTGCATCTGGAAAACGTACCTGGTCATTATGGAAAAGGTAAGCTCAATTTACTGTGAAGCATCGTGCAGCCTGTCTAACTGGGCGCTGATCAGGCACACAACACGGTTTATAAGTTTGTGGAAGATATTACACACCAGTTGCGGAGTGAAAAGAACCAATTGGAAATGTCTTTCAATCTGTCCTTGTCAGTTGAAGGAGACGTCGCTGTATGCGATTCTGAATCTGCAAAGACTATGAGAGAACGTCTCGCCTTCAACACTTGGATATCTTCAGAATTCGAACGATGGTATGCAGAGGTTATTCGTTCTGCAGCAGATATTCAGGTCCATGGAGATACATATCTTGACAGGTTTATTCGATTTGCACCAACTGATGCTATAGAGGATCTTCGTCGTCGAATGCATGCTCTGCAGTCCATTTTGCGGGGTCGTAGCGAGCAGCAAAGCCCTCCTAAACCCGCCGATTTATCCGAGTGCTTGCTACGAGTCCTCAGTGACTTTTCTTGGGCAAATATGCGATGCCTGTCACGGATAAAAGAACTGGAATCTATTACGTCCAAGAAGCGGGAGTTGAAAAGGAACCGCTTGGTTCGTTGTCGTATTGTCAACGAGGATATGCAGGTCGAGAAGGCAGTTTCGGGGTATCTCCAATCCTCGAATCTGCTTGCGGGTGAGCTGAGCAACAGGCTTCGACATGTTTCTGAGTTGCTCACGGCGGTTTTCCAGTATCAAAGACACCAGTGTGTATCAAGTATCTATCTTAATCAGTACGTATGTCCATCAGGAACTGTATTATCAGTGGAAGTACTGCTTTTCGGTCTTAAGGAAACGTTTGCGATATGGCCGGTTACTAACGGTTTACTAGGAGAAGAAGCTCCGCCTTTGAACTAGAAGAGGTCTCCTACTCCATTCCGTCCATGGCATGTCTTTACCCAGGCTGTCGCAGCCCGCTATTCCGCGAATTTGACGAAATGCTTGCACATCTGAAGCGTCATCACTCTTTGCAAGTCTGCGATGCGTGCGGTAGTCGAGGTTCGACGGTAGAATGGTTACGCACTCACATCGAGAGCTTACATCCAATTGGTCTCGCCTCTGAATTGGAATCGATTGACGACGAAGGACGAGAATATTGCCAAGCTCTCATCGGTTATGAAGCCCTTCGCTTCCTTTCAGAGTCATGGCCTGATCATGATCCCTCGCAGTTCATATGCCCATGGTGCAAGGCGTCGGAGAACTCGATTTGTTCCCTGTCGGAGACAGCATCTCAGTCGGAGTTTTGCATTTCCGCCATGTTGAACACGCCTTCCTCACCGAGTTCAACGACCAAACTGGACAATGCTTTCGCAGCGAGCAGTAGTTCCAGTGTGAAAGAGGCAACATTCCAGCTTCCTAGCTCTTCGGATCCTGATATCCCGAAAGCAACAAATTTTCTTGCGCTTGCGAATCATCTCTCTTGCCATTTTCGCGGCTTGGTGCTTGAGATTAGCAAGGCCCTTTCTACCTCCGACGAGGGCCATATTCAGTACCATGCACTCGGCTGGAATATCCACAAGCAAGCTGCAAAGATCGGGGAGAATTTCGACAGACTTTTCACACCGGAAAGATGGCAAGAACGCCCCAAAAGCAAAGCTTCTATCGTTACACTCACGAAATTGAAGAATGCTTTCGCCGGCTGGTGCCTTGATGTTGAGATTGAGACTAAGAAGGAAGTGGATTCCAGGAAACTGTTCATTGAAACCATATGCGAAAGCCATTATGGGGCGGTTCATGTCAAGAATCTCTCAGATTGTTTGGAAGGCTTGGCTACAGATCTTGATGAACTCTTAGGAAAGTGCTCGAGCATCAGTTTTCGTCTCGAACTTCTTCATGATGCAGAGAAAAGGCTACTTCCAGCGAAGGAACCTGTGTCGGAAAAGGTTGAAATGAATGCGGACCGGGAGGACTGGGTGCTGAGTAGATTTGGAGAAGATTTTGATGTCTCGGTGAGAAGAGTAGAAAAAGGGTTGTCTACGTTGCTGACAGGATACTCTTGTGAGGGACTCAAGAACCATCTTTTCAAAACGGAGAGAACGGCAGCTATTAGCTTCTGCGTAGCGGAGAAATGTTACTTGCCCATGTGTTCTCAGCGGGAGAATCGGGTGATTGATTTCAACCGGAAGCTGAAAGGATATCTTCCGGCGGAATTCCCCTTCATTGATGAGGAAGCATCCCGCCAATGGAGCAGACTGAAACATGCAGCTGATACTTACCGGGTCATGGCCGAGCAGCGTTATCATTTGTACGAGACGGAAAGCCAATCGTTCAGGCACTCCGGCAGAATTCCAGTCAAAAGTTCCACATCTGTGCCGAGCCCAATGCTGAGATTAGACTTTGTCTTTGCAGAGCCACTCTTGTTCAGTATTTGCCCCTTTGGAAGCTGCGCTCAAAGAGACTGCCGCAACGGGATCTTTCGGAACGACAAGGAATTATACAGACATTTGAAAGATACTCATCCCGAAGAGCTTCGGTTAGAGCAGCTGGGTTCAATGTGTGATTGGAGCAAAGAGTGTAGAAAGGAGCCGCCAGAAGCCGGTACTCTTCTACCGCTCGTCTGCCCGAATAAAACGTCTACGAAGATTGCGGAATGCAATGAGTCCGAGAGAGTTGCTGAGCGGAATGGGAGCTCTTCAGGGGGCACTGGCAACGATTTGGTGACGATTCGTTGTCCACTATGTGGAATGAGCCTGGAACGAACTCTGAATTCAAACAGCAACGTCGACGACTACCTAACTTGGTTTCTCGAGCACGTTCGGGCTCACACCAATGAGCTTTTTCGGAAGGTGCGCGAGATACTTGCATCGTATGACGAAAGGGAGTATACTTCTAGGTGGAAGAGGCTGAAGGAAAGAATTTCTTTGAGAAAATGAGTCTATAATACGCTCTAGCTGTTGTGCTCCCAGGAAGGCTGTTCTGCAGGCACCTCTCTTCACGATTGGTGAGGGGTACTCTTGTTCATGACTGATAAAGGACAAGGGCCCATTTAGTTACTTCTTTTATCAGGCTACATGCTGTCCGTACCTCCATAGAAATTGTCTTGTCTTTTTTTGAGCCACCCAAGCATATCTAAACTCGCGTATTCTTCATCCTTCTCCGACATTCAACAATTAATTGTTGAATTCATTTCTAAAGCTGATACTATACTCTAAGCCACAGCACATCCGATATTCCACACCATCAGCCCAGCCCAAGGTGCCCACTTAATTTTGCCACTGCATATCCACACGAGCAGTACGACCGCAATACGACATCTAAGCAATTGTTTTGTCTACCTCCTGTGCTGCATTTTCGACCAGTTCACGATCAATCTCCGATGCATGGGCGAAGAATATCCTGAAGTGATCCCGATACTCAGAGAGCAAATCCTCACTAGCCTTCTCTTCTGTTGGCAACCGAACTTCGCTGGAAATGTCATTTCCACAGAAGCAGCAAAGCCAAACTTGGTCTACTAGTAGGTCAGGTCCAACACCATCAGGTTTCCAGGCCTGGTGGATCGCCTTAACAACCTCAGTCACCAATCGATGGCGATCCCACTGCTCATGGCCCTCGCAATGCTGAATATGCTGATAACAATGGTCGGGCCAGACGAATATGTGATGCAGGTACCTGTCAAATCCGCTCTGACACTTTGGAAAGAGGCAAGGAAACATTACTCTCTCAGCTCTATTGAGCACACCATGTCAGCCAGCTCCTATATCAAACACAACCGGAACACTTACTGGGTATCGAGTGGGCCTAGCACTTCTGCCTCATATATCCTCTTCCTTCTGTGCAATTCTGCTGCATCCAGTAGCAGTTCCACCAATCCAGTAGCCACCTTCCAGCTGTGGGGCTCCAAAACTCCTGATCCTACCAATGTACTGGTTCTGGAACTTCGACTCCAGAATGTGCCTGAGGTCACTGCAGCTTCAAGTCTCTGCCTGAATCGGATTTGGAGCTCCATAGCCCGCTCGGACTTTTCTCGTGTCTCTTTGTAATGTTTCTCGGCTTGCTGATTGATCCACGAGTAGAAAAACTGATCGATGTAAACCATGGAGAAGCGCTGTAGACCCCAATAGTGAAAGTCAGCAGCAATAAGCTCCAGTGCCGTAAGTCTCTGTTGAAATTCACAAGGCGTTCCGTCCTTTCCCATCGCAACAATAGTCGCAAAATTATAAGCTCCCGACTTCTGGAGGATAAGCTCCGAGTCGAGCTCAGAGTACAGCTGGCTCAATTTTGTAAGCCTCCCTTTCAAGTCAGCAAATTCCACGCTATTCTCGAGGCAGAAAATAGAAAGCGGGGGGGCTAGGCCTTGAAAGTCGCTCAAGATACAGTGGTTGCGCCAGCAGTACCAGACACTATAGAGATTCCTTTCCCGCTCTTTCTCGTCTCCGTAAATCGTCATCAACGTTTCGTTTGACTTGATAATCTTGCTGATCTCCTCAAAGTGACTCATGGAGCTCTGGATAAGGGTATTGATTTCGTCAACCATCTTCCTTCCGGCCTCGAGGTACATCTTCAGGTTAACTCCAACCGTCATGATGAGCCGCTTAATTCGAAAGGAAGGCTCTTGAAGTGCTTCAGAGATCGAGATAGAGCTGATGTCGGAGAGGTTCTACAAGCCGTTAGAGAATATTACGGTGAGGGAGTTGGGCCGCTTACTTCGTACAGATCCTGGGAATTCCTGTATGTAAAGTGGTTGAAGTGGATGGTTGTGTCGAAGAGTAAGTAGTAACTAAAGAACGTCGCGAGAGCTGTCTGATCTGAAAGAGATCGTTTCGGTCTTCGCAGCAATTTTCCGACGACAACTGCAAATCAAACGTTCGGGGGCTGGAGACGAGGCTACGTTTCGGTGTATGATCCTTTACAGTGGGGGCGTCGAGGGAAAGCAAGTAAGATGGCGAGGCGAAGAAAGCCGAGCTTCTAGCCCACACGAAACTACCTGTCAATGGCGGGCCATCTTGCTAGTCGACTTGAATTGTGCTGGCCAAGTTGAGCAGAACTTCGTTTGCACCGTTTGCATTGGATTACCGACAATCCAGATTCGGCATTTTCTTGTTGATTCAATCCTTGAATATGCCCGTTTAGATTGTGAAATGCTTAACTATAGCAGTGCAGTTGTGCTGAAGCGAACAATAAAAAAATGGAACGAAGTCGCGAGATCGTCGACTCTCCTGAAGTCGAGAGTTCGCATTCGTCGCGTGTGCGTGGGCAGGAAAATGAAGGCGGATTTCGGCGACCAGGTCCAATAAGCTAAAGGTTACATACCTAGGTAGTCTCAACCAACAAAATATATCTGTACATAGTCAATATGGGCCGATATAGGTGCGGTGTATCAATACTTCCTACCTGAAGTTCTTGCGGGAACGATGTTGAGGAGGTGTCCAAACTTACAAGTACATGGAAGGAAGTAGTGACACAAAGAACGTAGTTACGAAGCGTAGTTAGTGTAACACAAAGCAGAAAGCCTCTCAGCTTGGCAGCTGCAGTCGGAATTCGCACTCGGCCGGATTCACTTTAATCCGGCTGTGTCACAAATACAGATTCGTATCACCGGCTTGCACCTCAGACCACTTTCTGACTCGACCGGTTGACCTCTTGCCATCATCCCCATCATCCCCAACTTCCCCTCACTCCGGCGAAACAATGGTCTTCACCGTCCGCGATTGGTTTTCGTCTTTGCTGCAGCTGGTTTCCATTAATCGATTTTCGAATTGCTCTTCAATTCATTGATACTATCATTATGCAGAGCATCTCCGATCATACCTAGTTCCGAGCTAGCTACTTACGTAGTATTTACAATTTACTAACATCTTCAATTCAACTAAGGACCCTGAGTTAAGACCGTGATGTAACGGTACAAGTGCTCTGATCTCTGCATGGGGCCGGTTTCTGACCCTACCTAGCTTCTCCGTTTGCTACCGCGTCATACTTCTTCTCGGCAAAAGAGCACAGTATCCAAATGCACGTCGTGCCGCAGGTATCGCGGCAGGTTGAGCCGAATATTGATGCTTGCTTTCAGGGATTCAGATGCTTAAGCAAGGGTGCTGGGCTTCTTTCAAGGTATTTCGTTTACCTCAAATTTGGGAGCCATGGAACTATCAACGTTTAGATTAAAAGTTCCAGACTTGTTCCGGTCAGAAGCTCATTTGACAAACCCATTTGTTTGCTTGTCTCAATACCACTCCTTGACCATGAATCTGGTCTCTTTATGTCGACAAACGCATCGCAGCGCTTCTGGTCCACTATATAATGGGCTGGTTCTCGCCCTCATTGATGCATAAATATCTCGTCTTCAACACGCTCTTCCTTCTCACTCTGCAGATCTGAGAATACTTCAATACCCACCGCATCCGATTTTCACTTAGCTTTTCTACCGGCAGCCCATCTATACCATACTATTAGTGCCTCTATACGCAACCATATCGAACTACGTCTCCTGTCCTGATATACCAGCTTCGGAACCTCCGAGATGTCCTCTGCCGCTGCATCCGCTAACCCCATTACTGAGTCGTTGTTTGACCCACAAAGTTATGAGGTCTGCAGGATAGCAAAAGCCACGGAGACTTCTTTTGCAGGAAAGAAGGACCTTCATGACGTTGGACTTTACAACGATTACAGGAAATGGGCGCATTCTGTGATATACTTCCCAGGACAGAATGATGAGACACAGGGCTGTGCTTCGGGCATAGTTCTGGAGCTGAACAGCAGTGAAGATTCTGGAAGTGACGTCCGAATCAGGCATCGAGACACCCTCCAAGAGCTGGAGCAGGCTATGAACGCGTTCAAAGACGTAGTCCAGCAATATCCCAACACAGCCGCAAATGCCGACGACGGCAACAGCCGAGTTGCGCATGCTCAAACTGCGTTTCAACGACTGGAGGCCGACTATAGTTCTGTAAAACTCAGAATACGTATATTCAGCAGAGACTTCGATATTATCGAGCCCCTCCTTAACGCAGTCCCTGTACCGGGCTCGGAGCATTATAAGTTTCTGGAGGCAATGGAGAAGGCGATTAAAGCTCAGTACGCTTCCATACATCCCGCTGCCCTGGAGAGGTATTTAAAAGGTGCTGTTATTCTAAAGGAAAACCTGTTCAAAGCCAAGAAAGTACTTCTAAAATACAAGTAAGTTGTCCTTCTCACAGTGCTACTAAAGGGAACGTTGGAAAGCTCTCATTCAACGCTTTTGTTTAATGGTAATAGTACAAGGCTAACGTCAACTATGAACATAGAGATTTCGAGCCCTATAAAATCGCTCCAGAAGCAGTAACTAAAAACATCATGCCTGTCACCTACTTTCACATTTGCTTCTTCCGTAATTGCCCTGATCGCGAAGCTTTCCAACCGGCTCGTTTAGTAGAGAATAAAGACGACCAAAACTTTTTGGACCACATGAAACGCAAGCACAAAGTCGAAACTGAGCAAGAAGGCTACAAGTGCATTGAATGCAGAGAGAACATTTACGGAAATCCTGACGACCAAGTGCTTTTCAGTCATCTTAGAGGGGCTCATGCGCCCAAATATCATGCAGGAGACAAGCGTACGGACCCAAAGCTTTTCTTCACGCCGATTTCGGATGCTCTCCCGACTGAGGAAGAGCTGTATGAGTGTCTTAGCAAAGAGTACGCACCCGCCGCACCGATTCAATGTATGATTTGTCTTGAAAAGGGGTTTAAGGATCCCCGGAATAGAGGAGACCCAAATACTTCTAAATACTGGGCACATATGTCCTATCATACAGGGAAGTTGTTTGAGTTCATTTTGGATCATTACGACGAAGAGCTCTGTCTTGGAACACCTAAATATAGGGAAGTTTGGAAGGATTGGATTGCTAAGTTACAACCAGCGGGACATTGTTCCGTGATGTGATATCCAGTACGTCGAGTATGGAGCGTCGTCACGGTGGTGTCGATCGGGCCGCGCAGTTACATAAACGTGGGACGGCCTTATCCGAATCTCTTCGCCGTTTAGATTTTTTGCTCGGATTTTTTGTGGGGTGGACTATTCAGCGTTGCGTTACATCTCCTAATTGACGTCGGACCCTTCATTGAATGGAATTGGGCTTTATAAACCCTCATAGATTTGCTTTCTGAGGATTTCTTAGCCTCACACACTTAGTAGTAGCTTTGGATAGAATAGACAACATTGATAATGCCATAACATAACTATAGCCTCAAGTATGTGCGCATGTGCTCTGGAGTATTGCAAATTATAATGTTCATTGCAATGATAAACACTACCCTACCCCCCATCCCATGTAGCACCCCCACAAAAAAACACCAATAACACCCATTAAAAGCACTTTAAAAGAAAACCTAACAAGAGAAGAGAAACCATACGCATCCCTGATAACAAAAAGCCCACGAGAAAACAAGATGCTAAGCAAACGAAGATAAGGAATAAAAAGAGATTATGACAAAGCTAGCAGTATGCAATGTCACCCCCTCTCTAAATGCAAAACCAACCCTAACTCAAATCAAACCCAGCCCCCGAATTAACCGCATACATCAACTTCTCCCTCAATGTCTCCTTGTCCCTGTATCTCGGCAGCTTCAGCAGATTCACACATGTGCTTGCACTTGGTAATCTCTCGATTTCTCCTCCTGCTCCGGTGCTGGTGGAGTCTCTGATGCTGAACTTTGGCTGCAATGCTTTGAAGCCTAGTAATGGGGCTCGACTCACACTCGTCACAAACTTGAGCACCTTACGTCGGTCTTCGTCGGAAGCCTCCTCGAGTACTTCCCAGAACCACTGGATGACTTCGTGTTCGGGTCCTTTGCGCCCGAACTCGTCGACACCGCGCTGGTAGATTCCGCCGTAGACGGTGTGGCGACGGAGGTCAGAGACGTCGATGGCGTTCATGAGATCGCCGGCTACGAGGATTTGCAGCTCGACTTGGTTGAACATGGCAAGCCAAGAGGGCCGAATGATGAGGCCGAGGCCGCGGAGAAAGGCGTTTGTTTGTGGCTCGGATTGGGTTTGGAGCTGGTAGCGCGAGACGAGGTGGATGTATTCAAGACGGTTGGCATTGGTGACGGGAATGTTGGCGCCGTTAGGACGCAGCTCGACCGTGTGGTTCTTGCCGAGGACTTTGGTAGTGTGGGTGAAGTCGATGGAGAGGTCATGTTCGACGTTGCCGGTGTAGTTTTTGAGAGTAATCTACAGAATGTTAGACGAGAGGACGAGGGAGAGAAGAGACATCTTACCATTCCGTTGTAAAGATCCTCATCGAGGTCGCGGAGGTCATTTACACTGGGACGATATCCATCATTCGTAGCACCCTTAAAGGCCCACTTCAACAGGAAGAAGCCGGCAAAGCCAATCTCCAACAAGATTCCCTCATACAAGCACTTGCCGACAACTCTTCCGAGAAACTCATATCTCTTGAGAACTTCCTTGACTTGGTCCTGAGTCTCTTCGCCCGACAAGCCAATCTCCTTGGCTCTTTGTCGAACAGCAAGAATACTTGCGGGATTGGGGAAGAGGTAGTGATCCTTATTCTCACAGAAGAGTCCACATTCACTGGGAACAAATGCCTCTTTGGTGACGCTAGTCAGGAACTCCTTTGTGACACCACCACCATCAATACCAGCTTCTGCCTCTCCGAACTTATCGATAAACGTAATCTGTATCGGTTCCTTTAAGGTTTCTCCAAGATCATAAAACTCCTTAATGGCATCCTCAAAGAGTTTTTCTCTACGAATAGTTCCATGATGACGAGCACCACGGCCCACATCCATATCATCCCATCTATCAAAAGCATGTCTGCTCATAGATGACTCTGTCGTTCCTTCTCGTCGTCGAACTTGGTCCGAATGGATAAACTCTCTAAAGATCTGAACTCTCGTCTCAAAGGGTATAAAAAATGGTAGATTCTGGACGATATCCAAACGGGGCCCAACCGAGGAGAGAAAGTTTTTCCGGGCTTGTTGCTGAATGCTACTATGCATCCGAGGCATTCCTGAGACATCCTCATCTTCGTCGTCTTCGTCGTCGGAGGTGTGGAGCTCGGCAATCCGGCGTTCTTCCTCTTCGTGCACTACGTCTTTGATGAAGCCATCCATGTCGAAATGGGAAGTCATCAGCCAGTGATCCTTTGGACAGAACCTTCTGCGAGAGCTATAACAAACATTAGCACTAACCCAATATGAAAAGCTGGGAAACTTACTCTCGCATGTACAACTGCTTCAAAAGCGAAGTTACTGTCCCTTTCACATAGCCCACCGACATTCCCTCAAGACCAATCAACGACGAATTCTCCTCCGCCTTGTGGTCACTCTCAAAGACCGCACCACCCTGCGGATTCGATGGGTCATCCATAAGTTGCTGAGCGTTCCAGTAGACGCCAAAGCCAAAGTTCTTCAGGAAGATCGAAAGCTCAACAACCTCATTGATTGGAAGAGCAGCTCCTTTGGTGCCCTTGATAACCTCCCTCTTTTGCCCCGAGAAAAAGTCGTCATCGTCCATAACAGTAAGCATCAGACTGTAAAGCTCGAGGAAGAGGAAAATGATGCACCAATCCCGATCACGCTTGATGTTATCCTTTGCTGTCCGCAACTTGGTCTTTAGCATCCGCACGACATTCCTTTCGCCACTCGTTTCCTGAATCTTCTTGAATGGTTCAGTCTGCCTGGCGGCTTTCCAGAAGTACTGCAATGCGGCAGTTCCATCCGAGGTTGTTGACAAGCAGAGCCACATGCGGAGGTCTTGCCGACTAGAGGGAAACAACAGGATGAGCGTCAGAGCGTAGGAAGCGAGGATTCTAGCCTCACTCAAGGCCCGAGGCGAGTCCAGCGGTATGGCTCTTTCCAACAATGTTGAAATCGTCGACTTTTGGCATAGCCATCTGATTTGGTCCCTGACAAAAGCTGGTAACGGCTGCGGTTTATCCTTGGCGTCATCCAGATCCATCGAGTCCGCCATGTCGGCATCTTCCAGGTCAATCCTTGTGGCCACCTCTTTTGAGACAGTACCAAGCATAGTCGACAGGAATCCAAGATAGCTGATGTCTCCTCCTCCTGAAGATAGCGTGCCTTTCAATCGGGAAACGTGGATGATGGTGGAAAGAAGCCATAACTGTTGCTCAACGTCCATAAATTTGTATGTTTCCGGTATTGTGTATTCTGTCTCGCCAACCAGGGAGGCAAACAAAGCATCGTCCTTGCACAGGTAATCAAATCCATCACCAGCAGCCAGTAATGTTGGAAGGTTTTCGGTGCAGATGAATTTGGTCGCAAACTCTCTGGAGATGGCAGAAGCGACCTGAGGTTTCGAGGCATCGGTGGAGTGAAGGGGTGAGAGGGCTGTCTTTGTAATGGCAGGTGTTGTAAATGTTGCCTGCAGATTGTTGGGTAGTTTGGTGAGTTTGATTGCGAGATGCGAGAGGAGGACGTAGTAGGATATTGTTCGGGTTGGTGGTAATGTCAGCGTGTGGTATTCCTGGATAGCAAGTGCCGGCATAACCTGTGCTGTTCTTCCCAGGAATAAGAGAACTTGTCCAATCGCATCAGCAGTGGCCTGAAGGTCTTGGTCTGTTGCTGTGTTTCCGCCGAATGTAAGGGTATCCATCCTACGAACGAGCACCTTGAACACCCGTCCCAGAAACCAGTCCAGATTGCTGTCTCGCTGGTGTATGACAACCTTCTTGCATAGATAGCCTGCCCTCAGAAGCTCATCATTCAAAAGAGGACCATTCCGAGTAAAGAAGCGGATGAACAGAACCAGGTTCCTCACCAGCTCTTGTGTTGTCCATTCTGGGGTTGTTGTCTTGCTGAGGTATCCCGAGACCGAGTCCCACTCCTCCCGAAAGTGTCTTCGAACCCGTCCTGCATCTCGCCGGCCTCTCCATACCCGTTGGATCTTGAGTGTTGCATTCTTCTCTTGTATTTTGGCATGTCGAGCCTCTCGTTCTTTCCTCGCTATATCGACAGTGGAGATGGCGCCGGTTCTCTTGAATGGATCTTGGTTCTTCCGTCCCGCAAGATTGATTTGGCGGGGCCGTCGCGTTTGTCCGGAAAAGTTGCTAAGCATGTTTCGGAAGTGTTGAAACGATGTCGTGTGTAAGATGGTCGAGTGTGTTGTTGGATGGCGGCTCAAGGTGGGGCGAGCGGGCTTATCGGTGGTGGAGAGTTAGCAACAACAAAGAGGGAAGGAGCGGCTCGGGGCTGTGTGTGGAAGGTGCAGAGAAAGAGAGGGCTGTTGGTGGTGGATGAACCTTGGAGGAGACTGGCAGTCTGTAAAAAACATGTATTGGTGATGAGATGAAGGGTGAGGAGCAGTCTATGGCATTCAAAGAGGATGGAGCATGAGCTGGCAAAGAGTTCCGAAAAGATGTCCGCCTTCAAAAGGTAGGAATTTGTCAGCCTCGTCGAGACAGAGACGAGAGAGTGATAGTTTACGTTGCTCAAGATTATTCGTCATGATCGCCAAAACTCAAGATCAGATAAGCGGAGTGGGATGGATTAGATCTCAAGGTCACCGATATCGCGATAAGATGGCTCGTTCGACTGGCAGCAGCTGACTGTACTCTGTTGTGGCTGGTGCGTCTCACGTAAGCCACTCTAGCTTTCCGGTGAAAATTTTGTGGAAGGGACCACAGTGTTTTTTGTGACCTCTATTTTCGCTGATCGGGAAGGCCGGAGTAAGGTCCCTCGTGAGCTTCCGCCCAACGACGTGTGAAGCTGCTCGTTCTCCCTCAACCGCAGCAACTTGCTCCTCCCCCCCCGTACATACACCCCTGTAGTAAAACATTCCAGCTTGAAGCCCTTTGTTTACTGAAAGCGTTTCGCTCCGCAAACGGAAGGCCATTCCAAACACTTTCCCAGCGTTTAAGCGTGTTCTCCGCCCATCCAGTCTCCGCCTAAACGCCACAGACACATCAAAGTTTTCTCCAAGCAACCTTGTCCTCGCCTGCCAAATTTGACCCTCTTAAATTTTCTTTGCTCCCATCAAAAACATCGCCTCATCACTTTAAAACCCCAGCTCGTACCTTCACCAGAACATCATACAACTTTGGGTATCAGATTCACCCTGGCTTCATCAACCTTCTTCCCCTCTTCTCTATAAACAAAACCCACAAAAAAACCAGAAAACCAGCAAAACCCTCTCTGCTCGTAACGACGACACCGCTTCACTAAATATCCCAAAAGTTTGTCACCACTCCAAGACCGTCGCGGAAACGTTGATTGTCGGGAATCACCAACAACAAGCTACATCTCAAATCACACTCTGAACGACTTCTCACAAGCTTCTCTGTAAGTTTCCGTCAAGTCTCTTTTGCTAGCTGCGAGCCCTCAAACGACCCCGCTGTCCACCACCCGTCGTTGCCCTCTTTGCTTTTTCCGTTGGACATCTCCACATTTCGTTGTTTTTGCTGCGTGGACCCTGAGTCGTCTCACAGCCGTGCCTGGGTGAAAAGGCCACTTCTTCTCTTTCCTGCGAGGTCTGTTGATGGAACATTCTGGCTTCACGGACAACACAATTGGCATTTGTGGGCATTAGGGTTTAATCACCTTTGCATCGTTTGAGGATTTGCATGGCGGCTTTCTTCCAGAACATTTTCTTTTCGAGCTTTCCCTAGCCGCTTATTCCCCGCTTCCATCTTGTCTCTCATCAACTTTTTGTTTTGCGTGTGGCCTAGTCAAGACTCTCTACTAACGCAATACCCTTCTGCTGCAGTCTTTTTCAAGAACACATACCAGATTCGAAAATGTCTGCCGAAGCCGCCGCCGCTGCCGCTCCAGCTCAGGAGAACGCTGCTCCAGTCGAGTCCAAGGCCCCAACCGTTGATACCAGCGCCAATGGCGTAAAGGATACCCAGGAGGATGCTCAAGGAGGAGCCAACTCCCCAACCAACCCAAATGCCAACCCAAACCACTCTGCCTCGCTCTACGTCGGAGAGTTGGACCCATCCGTCACCGAGGCTATGCTCTTTGAGCTTTTCTCCTCGATTGGACAGGTTGCCTCTATCCGTGTCTGCCGTGATGCCGTCACTCGTCGCTCGCTCGGATACTCCTACGTTAACTACAACAACGTCGCTGATGGAGAGCGTGCTTTGGAAGAGCTCAACTACACTCTCATCAAGGGAAGACCATGCCGCATCATGTGGTCCCAGCGCGATCCAGCTCTCCGCAAGACTGGCCAGGGCAACGTCTTCATCAAGAACCTCGATGCCGCCATCGACAACAAGGCTCTCCACGACACCTTTGCTGCTTTTGGAAACATCCTCTCTTGCAAGATTGCTCAGGATGAGTACGGAAACTCCCGTGGTTACGGCTTCGTTCACTACGAGACTGCCGAGTCTGCCAACAACGCCATCAAGCACGTCAACGGTATGCTTTTGAACGACAAGAAGGTCTTTGTCGGTCACCACATCCCAAAGAAGGAGCGTCAGAGCAAGTTCGAGGAGATGAAGGCCAACTTCACCAACTGCTACGTCAAGAACATCGACCAGGAGGTCAAGGATGAGGAATTCCGTGAGCTCTTCGAGAAGTATGGAGCTATTACCTCCGCTTCGTTGGCCAAGGATGACCAAGGAAACTCCCGTGGCTTTGGTTTCGTCAACTTTGTCAACCACGACTCTGCCGCCAAGGCTGTTGATGAGTTGAACGACAAGGAGTGGAGAGGACATACTCTCTACGTTGGTAGAGCTCAGAAGAAGCACGAGCGTGAGGAAGAACTGCGCAAGCAATACGAAGCTGCCAGAGTCGAGAAGGCCTCGCGCTACCAGGGTGTCAACCTCTACATCAAGAACCTCGATGATGAGATTGATGACGACAAGCTTCGCTCAGAATTCGCCAGCTTCGGAACCATCACCAGCGCTAAGGTCATGCGTGATGACGGCGGTAAGAGCAAGGGATTCGGTTTCGTTTGCTTCAGCAACCCAGAGGAGGCTACCAAGGCTGTCAGTGAAATGAACCAGCAGATGGTCAATGGCAAGCCATTGTACGTTGCTCTCGCTCAGAGGAAGGATGTCCGCAAGTCTCAGCTCGAGGCTAGTATCCAAGCGAGAAACAACTTGCGTATCCAGCAGCAGGTTGCCGTCCAGGGCATGCCACCACAGAACGTGAGATTTTCTCCTCGTCCAAGTTTGATGATCCCAGTTTGCTAACTTTTTTTCTCCAGTTCATGCCTCCACAAATGTACTACCAGCCAGGTCAGCAGCCGTTCATGCCACCACCAGCTGGAGGACGTGGAATGCCACCATTCCCACCACAGCCTGGAATGATTCCAAACGGACCCCAAGGCCGCGGATGGCAAGGCGTCCCAGTCGGCGCTCCAGTTCCAGGCCGTGCTGGCCCACCACAGCCAGGTATGCCAGTTCCATACGGTATGCCACCACAGGGTATGCCACCACAGGTCGGTGCTCCAGGAGGTTATCCAAACTACGGACAACTCCCAGCCGGTCCAGTCCAGGGTGGACGTGGTGGACCACGCATGAACGGCCCAGGCCCAGTTCCACATGGTCGCCAGAACGTCCCAGTCGGACGTGGTGCCCCAACCCCACAAGGTGCAAGACCAGCCCAGGGTCGTCCAGATGCCGCTGCCGCTGCCCCACCAGCTGGTCCACTTGACATTGCCACTCTTCAGGCTGCTCCACCACAACAGCAGAAGCAGTTGATTGGTGAGGCCATCTACCCAAAGATTGCCGCTACCCAGCCATCGCTTGCTGGTAAGATTACCGGCATGTTGCTCGAGATGTCGAACGCCGAGCTTCTCGTTTTGTAAGTTTTCCCGTGTTCCGTGATTTGGTGACCATTAGCTAATTACTTTCACAGGCTCGAGGATGAGGCTGCTCTCAAGGCCAAGGTTGACGAGGCCGTCTCTGTTTACGAGGCTTACGTCAAGTCTGGCGAGGGTGAGGGAGAACAGAAGGAGGGTGCCGCTGCCGCTCCAGCTGAGCAGGCCAACGGTGACGCTCCAAAGGAGGAGAAGAGTGAGGAGAAGAAGGAGGAGACCAAGGCTTAGATTTCTGTTTTGTATGGGCAAAAGTAAATGGGTTTTTCTTTTCTCAGGTTTGTTTTTCGGGATGGCTCGCAGGGATTATGTGGCGCTAAGTTGGTAGAAACGGGAAAGGAGATGTTGGTCTGCTTTTTTGTGTTTTTTATCATTTCGTCACTTTCTTCGCATTAACGAGTTGTCTTTTCGGGCCTCTTCCTCAGTTATCGTTTTCAGACATACTAACACTCTGTTTTTAAATGATGGTGTTTGGGGCTTGATAGAACTTTGCATGTTGCTACTTTTTTTTTTTCCTATTTTTCTTTTCTTATCTATGGGATTCCGGGTTGTTCTTTTTTTTTATTTCCTCACTTTGCTGTCATTTCTTTTCCTTTTTCTACTATGGGGGTTTTCATCTTTTTTGTTCAGGGTCATCCTAGTCATAGCTGGTTCGCAAATATCAGGCCTACTTTGACAAAACAATAACGTGTGTGTGTGTGTGTGAGTGTGGTTGTGATGTATTGATGCGTTTTGGTGATGTGTATTTAGAGTCATGAATCCGTTCGTGACGTATCCTGATTACGTTTGGCATTATGATGTCTCGTTGTGAGTCGACTGGACAACCTGAACCAACATCAAGACGGCGACGACGTATCATGTATCTTCTGCATTCAACGCCATGGCACCTGTCAATTTCTTCAAGACGGTAGAGAGGTACGAGGTGCTCGTTACTGTGAACGAACACTGCTCAAATGTGTTGGTGAGATCTATAAGCACGTTGGCATGAAGCGCCAAAAACCATCGATTGAGCAACAATGACGGGAGGGAAATCAACGGTCTCGCGAGTTGCAAAATGATAACGTCAAAAGCATACAGCACCAGCGATTCCCGTGTGATCACCCACCGCAGTACTAAACTGGCGATTAGAAACTTGACTAGGAGAGAGCGGACGGGAACTCGTATGATCTTCAATCTATGGCCGTATGCGATAGACACGACTTAAGTGCTTACAGTATATTGCTATGTGTAAGCCTTGCTCAACTCCCCTCCATCTTTTGATCTTCGTTATCCTTCATCAATCTTTCTCCACGGTCCTCGAGACCCGCCAAGCACTCCCAATCCCGCCTAGCGCCGTTGCTGCAGCCAAACGTTCGCCAGCGAAACTTTACCGAGCAACACCAAACCAAAACAAAACACCATCTCCAAATCCCCCAACGGCTCGAAAGCCTCACCAATTCCTTACCACCACTGCCACAAAATCCACCTCCTCTTTGTCACAGCAGATCACTCAATCGAAACAAGCAACCTTCCAACCACCACCACCCACCACCACCCACCGCCCATAATGTCCTCCCGCCAGCCCCGTCCGCCCCCAAAGCCCGAAGTCGAGGCGCAAAAGCGAAACGAATACATCCCCAACTTCATCGCCAAAAAGCCCTTCTACGTCGGCGATGATGTCGGCGACGATTACCGTGAGTCTCCCCCTTCCACCCCGCCCCGCCCCCTCCTGAACCACCACTAACTCCCTCCCAGTCCAGCATCAGCGCATGCAAGAAAAAGCCCGCACCTCCCTCCAAAACCAGTCCCTCCAAACCCGCGGCATCAAGCGTCCCAGCACCACCAAATTCCGCAAAGGCTCGTGCACCAACTGCGGCTCCATGACACACACCGCGAAGGACTGTCTGCAGCGGCGTCGGAAGGTCGGCGCGAAGTGGAGCGGCGTGGATATTGCGGGGGATGAGGTGCTGCAGAATACCGATGATCTGGGGTGGGAGGGGAAGAGGGATCGCTGGAATGGGTATGTCCCTGAGGATCATCAGATGGTGGTGGAGGAGTATCAGGAGATGGAGGAGTTGAGGCGGAAGGCGGGGTTGGAGGAGGGCGTGGAGAATCCGGATGAGGTGGCGGCGCCGGGGCAGGGGTATGATTCGGCGGCGAGGATTTCGACGAGGAATCTGCGGATTAGGGAAGACACGGCGAAGTATTTGGTGAATCTGGATGTGGACTCGGCGAAGTATGACCCCAAGACGCGAACGATGGCCGGCGAGGAAGTCACGGGGGATGAGGAGGGTGAGTTTGTGAGGAGCTCGGGCGAGGCAAAGGAGTTTGTGGAGATGCAGAGGTATGCGTGGGAGGCGAGGGAGAAGGGGACGGGCGTGCCGATCCATTTGCAGGCGAATCCGACGGAGGGAGAGATGATTAGGAAGAGGGAGATGGCCAAGGCGGAGGAGGCGGCGAAGAAACGGAAAGCTGAGCTACTCGCCAAGTATGGTGGAGAACAATACCTCGCCAAACCGGACGACGCCGACGACGGGCTGGAGAATACGGAGGTGTTTGTGGAGTATGATGAGAGGGGACAGATCAAGGGTACGCCGAAGACGAATCCGAAGAGTAAATATCCCGAAGATGTTTATCCCAACAACCATACGAGCATCTGGGGGAGTTGGTGGGAGAACTTTACGTGGGGGTATGCTTGTTGTCATTCGACGATTAAGAATTCTTATTGTGCGGGCTTGGAGGGGTTGAGGGCGATGCAGGAGAGTGAGGTGCTGAGAGTGGGGAGGCTGGTGGAGGAGGGGAAGAGGAAGAGAGAGGAAGAGGAGGAGGAGGAGGAGAGGGAGGGGAAGAGGGGGAGGAGTGAAATGGCGGAGTAGATTAATTAATATGTGTGGAGGGGCGGACTGGGTGTGATAGAGGTTTATTGCTTGTATTTTTATTGGAGTTATGGGTTAATATTAACATTGTTATCTTCTTCTTGCTCGAGTAATTCAGTTCGTGGTGATTTTCTGCCAAGATGGAATCGTTCCTGCGTTTATTCAAGTGAGCAGTGTGAGCCTTGCATGTTTATGAATAAGTAGAGGTAGAGTCGTAGCATTGGGGATCCCATGAGGATTCCAAAGTTGTCTCGGTGCGAATCTCTGACTCGAACTTCTCGGAGAGTACTAGTATGGCATTTTGTTAATGCCATAAGTAGTATCGACAAGCTCAAGTCAAAAAGTTGGATTCCCTTTCCACTCGGTGTGTCCATGACTGACAAATGTGTAGCACTTCAAATCACTTCAAGCAGACTTGAAATAGCTGGAAGCAGACCTTTTTTCCCTTGGGATTCTCTTCATCAGCAGTGTGGTGTAGCGCTCGTCAAGACTGTACAACTCGGGTGGTGTGTGTACCTTAATCCCGATGTATCAAGTCCCTCCAGATGGGAGGTGAATCTAGATCAGATCAGATATGATGTCTACTTTACCATCTTCAAATCGCGATCCGATATGATTCCCGCCTTATCCCCATATGAGCAGCCTTATCGCAACTGGTCAGTGCGCAACAGAGCCTCAGCAACACCGCTCCATGCCCGCTCCATCACCGCTCCTCTCCTCGTCACGCCTCATCACCGCCAGCACCAGAACTCAAATTGATTCACTAAGCTACCAACTACGCAAGTTGTACGATTAGTCGGTTCTCCACATTTCTGTTTGAATACTTCGACAAAAGCAGTCGACCAAGGTACGCTATTTACTCTTCCCTTGTGGTGTTTGCATGGAGTTTTGCTGGTTGGGGTGTGGTTTGGTGCAGTCCCAATGAGGCACAGCATCTTTTCCAGGCATTCGACGGTGAGTGGAATGGAAACTGACTTTCTTCCAGTTCCTCTTTGGTAGATTTATTATTTCCTTTGGTGTCGCCTCGAAGCGCTCATAGTTCGTACGAATACATCCTCGCCTCAACAAACCGTCGTTTCAAGTTCCGGAACCTGTCAAGAAGACCGTCCTCAATACCCTCGTCTTTCTACTCGCTTTCGCGCGGGAGTTACTTGCTGGACTGGAAACGTCTACTGAGGGAGTCAAGGTACGTGTGCCTCCATCGCCTTGTGGAGTTTGCATGGAGTTTGTTGGTGGAGGAGGTGCCAGTGCTGTTATGATCACCCTTGATTCTACTTCACTTTACCGTTCTTCAGACACGGGGACAAAAGCTGATTTGCCTGCTTTCACGCTTTCTAGCTTTCCTCGCTTTCCGAATTCTTATTCTCCCTCGCTTCGCACCGAATCTCTCAAAACTTCCTCCTCCTCGGACCGGCACTGTCAACAAGAGATCTGTCGTTACAACATCGTTTCACTACTATACTACCATCCTCAGTAGCTACAGGTACGGCAGGCGTGAGTTTGATGATGAGGTCCGCGTATCCAAGGATGAGTTGGTCCATGTCCTGCGATCATGTATGGAAGACGGGCACAGGGAGGATGCGGTTGGCTTGATGGTGGAGTCGTGGAAGAATCGCACACAATTCCATTCGGATGTGTCAAGCATGATGGTAAGCTCACTCTGGCGACGTTGCTTTATAACTCGAAAGCTAACATTCACGGTTGTAGGCCAACGCTCGTGATGAAAGACACCATCTAATGGCATTCACCTGCGTCGAGACTCTTTAGGCTAGAGTGACATCCCAGGTTTCTCGCGAGGCAAAGGAGCCCAGACTCACCCCCGACAAGCTATTCTCAAAACTTACATCTGAGCGAGCAAAAGTCCTCAAGCACGTTCCAGACTTCAGGTACACCGTATCAGAACTGGATTGGATCAGAGAATCACGCGGAGGAGCCCGGCACCAGTATCTTTACAGTGTGCTGGAGAGGATGAGTGTGGTCCCTGCTGAAGCGATCTCACTGTTGACGAATATGCGACAAAGATGAAATCAGAAGGGGCACCCAATGATTGAGGATTCCGATGTCAAGATGATCCTGAGGGCATGCAAGAGAGTTGGGGGGACGGTTATATTGGAGGCTGAGCAGGGGACGATGGACAAGCTCATCGATGGATGTAAGCTTGGCGATCTGGACATGATTGAGGGGCTATAGTTAGGCTGATGGGAGGCGGAATGCAGGAAGAATGCGACAAGAGGAAGGTTGAGGAGGGGAAGCTTGGGGGAGGGGATGGTTGCGGGAGGGGGTTTTCAGTCTTGGTTGGGTTGATGATTGGAGCGGATGGGGCTGGATGGATGCGGGGAGTTGGGTCCCATTGGTGAGGAATGTGCGTGCGGTGGACGTTTTGTTTTCTTGTATACTGGGAAATGGATTTCATGTGCCGTATCAAGCATAGGCAAAAGTTTAAGGTTTTATTTGTACGAGGTGGTGCGCAAAAAAAACCGCTGAAATTCATTGTCGATCCTTGAAAGATAGGGAACATTTTGTGTGGGATCTGCACCCAAATTCGAGCCAGACTTTCGGTGATCGTCAGGCACCATTTCAGCGGTCTTTTTTGCGCACCACCTCGTACTAGTATAGTATGCGTCTGCGAACTGGGTTTGCATTGTTTTTGTATATAGTTCAAACCGGTGAGAGTACTAAACATGAGCAAGTTTGAAACTCTCGTAGAAGCCAGAAAGCAACCTGGCCTCGCTGGGTGATTGAGTGTCGTGCCAATGGAAGATTCCCAAAGTTTCTTTTATTTAAGGGCTGATTCGCAAACTTTGAGATTCGAATGCGAGGCAAGCCGTAGCAAAAAGGAATACAAGAAGTAAGTACTCATGATGAGAGGATCAAACTGGCGCAACCCTGCAATCCATCTCATCGGGTAAACCCTCGTGGTACACCGTGGATTCTCCCAATTCGACCATCTCTCATGATGTACGATTGGAAAGTTCTTTAAGCTTTTTGTCTGTTTTCGAATGTCCTTCTTGAACTACCTTACGGTCACGGTGCCACGACTCCTCTGCTGTTCGGGTTCGTCTTGTACAAGTAAGAAGAAGTGTTGATCCGGGCCTTATCGTAGTAACAGTTGAGAAGATGAGGCCCACGTGCTGATAAACGGAGGCTCTTATCCCGATAAGGCTTATCGTAGTGATGGTCTGTGCGCTCGCAGAGCCTCAGCATCACCGCTCCCTGCCCGACCACCACTCTTCATCAACCACGCCGCACCCTCACCACCAAATCCGATCTCCAACACTTCCAACACCCCAAACATCTTGTACAGTGTGTAATTGTACGATACCTCTTTACATTTTTATTCTTCATATTTCTTACGCTCGACCTCCTCACCCACCTCTCGCCATAATCTCTTCTAAACTCCGAATTCCACATACCTCTTACAACCACGAAATTACGAACGATACGAACTTCCAAAGCAAGTCGACTAAAGGTATGCTGTTTCCCGTGGTCCTTCTGGTGCTTGCATACCGGCGTGCGTTGTTGGCGGAGGTGGAGTGGTGTTTGCTCTCTGAATGGAGGACGCGTTGGTGCTGTTTTCACGTCTTGGGGTCTGGGTGTTTGTTTGTGTCGGATGGATGCTGATGAGGGTGAATTCAGTCGTTTTTGCGAAAAGGCCACATCACTCTGCTCGTCATGCGCCAGAACGCCCCCCCCCCCCTCGATCCCCCTACCATTCGCCAACCGCCCGCCGATCTCGCCCCCCAGGCCCCGCAGTCGATAGAAGATACAGAAGACGCTCGCCATATCCGCCCATCGACGAATACGTTTCCTCCCGCCGTGCTCCTGACGACCGCCACCCGAGGGATGGGTCAAGGACCAGAAGCACCAGAGAAGCGAGGGATTTGAGGGGAGCGAGGGACGCGAGGGATTGGGGAGAATCAAGAGATAGGAGGGAAGAGAGGGATTGGAGGGAATCGAGGGAATCGAGGCATGGGAGGGATGGGAGAGACGGGAGAGGTGGGAGAGATGGGTGGGATGCCAGGGATGGGAGAGAAGGGAGGATCTCCCGAGAAGTCAAGTCTTCATCGGCCGTCAGGCGTCGAACTGGTCCAGGGGATGAGCTCCCTGGTCCTTCCTTCTCACCGCCACGCTCATCATCATCCAGGGCCCGCCCTCCCCCTTCGGCGGGATCGTCTATGCCGTTGGACGACCCCACTCCCGGCCCCTCCCCGGCGTCATCAAGTACCGTTCTCGACGAGGGCACCTCTGCTTTTCTTCACAGCTGTATGGTTGTCGATACCCCGCAATCAATAATGGTTGTTGAAAGCGCCGAGTGGGAGGAGATCCCCGTCGTAAGCGTCTCTTATCTTCCTCTTAGATACTATGGAATGCTGACAGGTTTGTTGCAGGAGGCGCTGAACGCCGAGAAGACGCCTGTCTACACGGACTTATTGCGAGCGAAGGCGGCGATGGCCTCTGCTACGAAAACATTTGGACTGACAGCTATGGACTCAGAATTCCTTCGGTTCCGAGAAAAGTTCGCTGAGGTCACCAAGATGTTGGAAGCGGGCAGAGTGGAGGAGGCAAGGAAGATTGTTGAAGAGTGGCTGAATCGGTGTTTGCTCTATCTCTCGTTCTCTTCAGAAGCGGTAAGCTGGTTGCACCACTCCACTACAGTTCGAAGGCTGACAAAGTTGCTCTAGGTCAAGGACAGGCGCCTAGACGGCAAACTTTATCTGTTCGGCTCTATCCAACGTATCTAGGCGTTACTAGCGATGGAGACAGGGAAGCGGATTTCGAAACGAAGAACGAAGGCTGAGTTGACCGGCAAGAAGCTTTCCTCAGAGCTGAATCGAGAGAGGAGTTTACACCTGAAAGAAGCTACCGATCTTTCATTCACATCGGCGCAGTATGACAAGATCCGACTTCACCGAAGCATTTTTCCTTATCACAATGCCCTATTTGGCGTTCTCGAGGACCTGTCCTTGCAACCCGCCTCTGCCGTCAACCTTCTCACCTACCTGCGCCAAGATCAGAATACCGACGCCCACCCCGAAATCACGCTCCCCCAAATCGCCACCCTCCTCGACGGATTCTCCACCATGCGTCTAGACATCATGACTGATACAGAGCTGACTTTGTTCCGCTCCATTTGCACAGCCATCGGTGTTCCCGGAATTACCGTTGAGGGCGAGGGCGAGAAGGAGTAGGGCACGAGGTGGGAATGTGATGAGGAGAAGGGAGGGGAGGGGGGGTGATTGGAATGTTTAGCGAGAGTGGGCTGGCTGGGTGGAGGGGGAGGGGATTGAGAGTGGAGTTTGGAGAAGTGGCTCTAATGAGACAGGGCTTGCAGCGGAGGATACTGGCTGAGATTGATTGTGTGGATTGTTTTCGACTTGCATGGGGTTTTGTTAGGGAACAGCGCTGATAGCTAGTTGTCTTGCGAATCCACGTTGTTCCTCTCAAACCGTGTTTTGAAATGGTCCTTCGTTTTTGTTTTTATGCTTTGTCACTTCGCGATCCTTTATTGCTACTCGCAATAATGGTTACATTGGGCTGTCTTATTGTAGTGTACTACTGCTACCCCCGTGCCCTTCACAGTTAATATTGAATTCTTGCTTCAGCTCTTTGTGTTTGCAGCATGTCCCGAATCTGCGGAGATGTCACGAAGGGGCTCGTTGGGACAATTCGCTTGCATACTCCCAGCTGGCCAAAGTTACCTAGGGACTTAATTCTCCATTGAGATAAGCAGGATTCTCAAGAAAAAATGGAAAAAGAAAGCGTAGTAAGGCCCGCCCCGCGTTTCTCTGAACCTAAATAACGTCACCGTCTCACCATTTCTCTCCAGTAGAGCCGCATAACGGGCGACTTCCTGAACGTTCGGACATCTCCAACCTTGCAATAATTACACCAGTCGCTACCCGAGCTTTCCAACCAGTCGTTACATCTCCAATCAGTCGCTACCTATCCAGCCAGCCGTTACCACTCCAACCTCACAGCTATGCCAGCCGCAGTCACTGATACCCGATACGTTAGCGCCGGTCGCCTCCAACACCAGGTCCTCAGAATCATCGAAGCTCTATACTCCCATTTTGCCCATCAGCTCAACCACATCCTCTCCACAAATTACTAGTACACCCACCGCACGCTGCTCACCGCTCTGCAGAATGAAGCCCGCCTCCTCTTCCGCCTCCCCACTTTATGCCGTTACAATCCCGCCCACACCACCCTCATCCGCGCCCACCGTCACGATAAGGCACCAGTAACGAACATACTTCTCGACTACCTCCTTGAGCAGTTTGGAGACACGTACGATTTCTCGCTGCTGGCGGAGCTGAATTGGTTGAAGATGGGAAAGGTGTATACTACGCAGGGATGCCGCCCATCGAGGACTGGGACGCCATCATTCTGCATTTGAGAAGCTTTGGGAATACCGGGATTTCCTTGAAGACGTTGGATGGGTTGAGGTGGACGGTTATGTGTGTGCCTGGGTTTAAACTGCGTTCTGCTTCGGTTTGAGGTGTTCTTGTTATAGATTTTCGGTGATGCTGGGTGAATGAATCTTGATGATTGGGTGCCTGAAAACGTGAGGTTCATAACTGTATCATGTTCTGAGATCATATGTGAAACTTAACTCGCTTTGGATATCGTACTGTGGACATCATCACCCGCAGCCTTTCTCACTATCTCAGGATCACTCTCTCTCATACATTAAAAAATATTTTGCGACTGGTTTGTCAACTGACAGCAACATAGCACAGGGGAAGTGCGCCGGGCTCATAACCCGGAGGTCCCCCGATCGAAACGGGGTGTTGCTAGAGTTCGACTCCTTTTGCAGTCATTGGTTTCGTTTTGCGTCGAAGCAACACAACACCATTTCAATTGCTACTACTTAGTACTAAGTATTCATGGTTTAACTTCTTGCTCTTCTTTATAAGACTCCCTTCGGGAGAAGCAAGGACGACGAGTTTGAGGTTACTGGTAAAGGGCCTCGGGATAGATGGGATGGTATTCTACCTTCTTTCCACAGGATTGGCAGTTCGAACTAGAGTACAACTTCGGAATACAAAACATCAGTCATCGGGTATAGTGTAGTGGCTATCATTTGTGACTCTCATCCAGGCCTCCTGGGAGACATCTCAAGACCCGGGTTCGATCCCCGGTATCCGAAGTGACCTTGCTTTTGGATCTGTCCACCCTGCCTTTTGCTGTCTTACTGTGGAGTTTGAAGTGGTACCTCTTGAGGTAATCAGAAGCGTTTTGCGAGAAGCAAGGAAGTGTTACGGGAGTAATGGTGTATCGAGTATAAGGCAAAATTCCTGTGTAATCGATTCCTTGCTTGCTTGTGATAGCATTCTATAGATCTAAGAAACTCCATATCCCGTAGAAAATGCAATTCGCTATGGTCACATGGCATCGCTCTAGGCAACAGACGCCCTCGAAAACAATGCAACTCTAGTATCGTCTGAAAACCTCCGCCCCCAACCGTTGAAAGAAGCCAATTCTCGGAGGCGACATGGTCAGTGAGTAGGCTTCTTTGTATATCGCATCGAGGTGGGCCTGAATGTGCGTTCCTAGTATCCTTTCCTGATCAACGCCCGCACTCCACTTTGCCGAGCAGAGTGAACAACCGAAGAGCCCATCAACGTCGGCTTCGTGGTCCTTTTTCAGATGTAGTTCTAACATTCCTTTGGTATAGAAAACCTCAAAGCAAGGTCTGATCGAGTTTTCCTTCACGCTAAGTACCAACCTGAAGGAAACACTGCAACAAGTTGATAGTGTCGGTAGAGTGGTATTTACCATCGTCTGGAGTATGCGCAGTATTTGTTCCGCTGCAGAATAGACCCCGTCAGTATTATCCCGTTCTATCGTCTTGGAACTTACCAGTTTTGTTGATGACGACGATAAAGCAATCTCCGCCGATATCTTTTCGCTGTCTGGGACATTTTGGAAGCATCACCACTGTTCCTTAGTCCGGACCTGTCAGGACTGAGATGCCCCTCAAAAAGCTTTCCCACATGTTCCTTCATGTTCTTGACAAAAAGCTCCTCCTGGAGGTGGATATCTTTCCCGTTCTCTTTCTTCTTCTCTGCGTCGTAGTGACGATTTGCGAGGAACTCATATAACTCTGACTGTTGCATATAAACCGTGAACTCCTTCACAAGATCCATACGGTCCCGCAATTTGGAAATAAAAACATCCTCAGGTACATCAGAACTTCTTTACGCTGCAAGAAAGTCCAACTGCAAACCCGCAAGAGTCCCGAGGATAAGTTGCAAATACCGTATGACATCCTCCGCCGCTTGGGCGCTTCCAATAGTAATCAACCTAAGAAACATGTCACCGCCACTTCGATAATCCTCACTGATCTGTAGAGTATTTCGCCAGTTCAGAAACGAGGTATAGCCAATCCTATCCTCGACCTCCTTGTCACTCGAATTGAGAAGTCCGCTCAAGATCCCGTCTTTGAAAGCAAGCTGGAAGAGACAGTGAAGATCTTGAGCAAGAACCAGGATTTTGTGGCGAGTATGGACTCGATCTGGAGTGTCTTGATACTCGAGCTCGGAGCCTAGCTCGCTATGGAGCTCCAGCTCATGCTCATGCTCAGGCTGCTCATCGGAGTTGCTTGACATTTGGGATGTAGCCGAGTTGTTTGCTTTGGATGCCTTTTCGCGATCTGTTGGTTTGGGAAGCTAAGTTGTATGGTGGAGGATGTAGTGTGAACTCGAAGAGAATCGTGGAAAGGATTGGAGGAATGCAAACGGATAGGGCCAACTTGGATCGGCCAAAAAGTCCCCATATGTTCAAGACGGTGCAACGATCGAGCAGTGCACCTCTCTTGCTGCGATTCTGGAGCAGGGCTCCACTGCACAGGTTTATTCCACAACGTGATCTAGCGGTTCCGAGCATCCCCCTATGGTGAGATCGTCAGCCTTCAAGCCGCGAAGCACAACCAGCTGGGGCTTACCACTGTCATGGAGACTTCCGTAACGCATGCTTTCTTCTCATCCGCAGAAAGCTCACACCATTATACCCGCCATCGCCTGAAAATCCCTGCGCCGGTCTCATTAGTATCACAGCTTCTGTTTTTGGGATACCTGACTTACCGTCGTACACGCCCAGTGACGGCAAGCAAAGTTAACGAAACCGCAAAATTTAGGAACAGGAAAATCAACGAGTTCTTGAACCATACAAGACAAACTGTCTTTTAAAAGGTTTTTAATTTTGCTACAAGGCTTAAGTTTGTTGAATAGGTTCAAATATCTCACACAGACACTTATTTGAAGACTTCAAGTTAATCAAGGAATGGTACCCACAGCGACACCGGGGTGGGCGCCTAGTCTTGCAGCGCTTGGGGTACCCACCGAGAAGCCTTGGTGGGCGCCTCTCATATCACTCTCTCTGGGTACCCATGGAAAAGCTAGAGTGGGCGCCCGCTCTAAGCCCGAGTACTCACAAAGATCATCCTAGGCAGTGAGAGGATATGAGAGGCATCGACCCTGGCTTCTTTGTGGGTAACTCTGAGAAGCATCGACCCTGGCTTCCAGTTTGTGGGTAACTCAGAGAGGGCGCCCACCATGCCTTCTTTGTGGGTACCTCATGGGAGGGCGCCCACCTTGGCTTCTTTGTTGGTACCTCATGGGAGGGCGCCCACCATGGCTTCTTTGTGGGTACCTCAGGGAGGGCGCCCACCATGGCTTCTTCGTGGGTACCCTCAAGTGGATACCCTCGAGCGGGTGCCCACCCGAACTCTGAAGAACTTAAGTATTCAGTACACTGGCGTTAGTCTGCTTTCTTGGGCGAAAAGTTTAGACTCCATTCAACATTAATCCCCATTCTTCAGGTTTGAAAAAACAGGAATAATTTGATGGTTCAAAGATTCGCACTGATTTTCGGTTTCTTTGATTTTGCGGTTTCGTTAACTTTGCATGCCGTCACTGGGCGTGTACGACGGTAAGTCAGGTATCCCAAAAACAGAAGCTGTGATACTAATGAGACCGGCGCAGGGATTTTCCATCACTATCCTGGATCTCTGACAGTTCACGACCAAGACTTCCTCCAATTTGTCCGACGGCGAGATGAGAGAACGCTTTTCGGCTTGCTGTCTTCTTCAGTGCTAGGAAATATGTTAGCCTTCCTCCCTCGCCCGTGATAGCTAGAATGTCGGGTGCAAACGACAAAGGCAAATTGCAAAGCGGGAATGACGGCCTGCGATGTGTACCTGATTCCTGGTTTATAGAGTCGCGCCTAGCCGCTCTTCGTACGAAACAATTGGCGAGATCGGGGCTGAATTGTCGGGTTGTGAGTAACAAAATGGTTGAAACCGGAGGAGAGGTCGGTGATGGAGCGGTGACGAAGCGGGCATGGCGACGACAATCCTGCGGCTCTGCTGGCGCTCGGACTCAACACGATAATGCGTTCGCATCTTATCCCTATCGATCAACCATCAACTCAGCCACAACGCCACGTACTTGCATATTGACTGACGTATGTGACTCCTTCCATGGCCACTCCCATCCAAAGCATCTACCCCTCTTTCACTTTCCACAAAATTCGTATATCACCAGGTACGATACCATCCCATAAACAAGGCAATCGAAAGTTAATACCATTCCAAGCACCTCTCTCGAAGATACACCACGACACGGTTGCATGTGGAGCACCATTCTTTCGTTTGCGGCCGAAGTTTGCGATGATTGGGCAAGCCGCTGGAATTCAGTGGTCAATTGATCTTGAAGAAGCGCATTTGAGGGACTGGCATATATCTGCACTGGATTCGCCCTGCTGGCCTTGCCGCAGTGTCCTGCGATCTGAACAGCACCACCTTCAGGCTTTACTTCCAGCTACCAGCATACAGCCTCACCAAAATCGCAAGTATTTTCCACCTTGGGATTTCAACAAGTTCAGATCGCATACTGCTCCGTCAGGATACCATGGAACAAAGACGACGGACTGCAACCACTTCTGGATAGGATCATCCCGAATGCCGCTGCGTTGAAGGCACTGGCTTCGATAATGCGATGGTGATGGGCATCCGACTTAGCAAGGCTACATGTTGATTAGAGCCATCCGGTCTGTTGTCAGGGCTGCATTGTGTTTATTCAACATGTATGGAACTATCTGGAAGATCATGGGATACAAAGGAAACTATTGCGTGGCGATCTCAGGACGGGAGAGGTAAATGAGATAGCCTTCATAATGGAAACTTCTAACAGAACAAAGGAAACCGATAGCAAAAAGGGAATACGATGAGAATGGTCCAAAAGCTCTACAAATCCCACACACGCAATCGAATCGGGACATATTGCATATCTACACACCAGAAAGCACGCGTGTTGCTACTATGGTCGAAAGCAACTTAAGAAGGAGTGATGAGAAAGCAAGGACACGCTATAGCAACCAAAACCCAGGCTGGAGAAGTAAGAAGCCCATACACCATGCTGCGAATGCTGCTAACAAAAGAAAAGATATCTGAAGGAAGATGAAAACGAAAGAAGCAGAATCGCTCCCTCCAAGTCGGGCTTTCCAATGAAAAATTCAAGAGAGCCCTGAAGAAGCAAATCATACATCAATTGCAAATCAAATCAAAATCTGTTCATCTGTCAGATTATTGCTCCTACAAGGCGCCATTCAAACTAGAATAGACCGGAATATCAATGGGCCCACTGTTGACTGGACGTCGGACTGAACGACTTTATTCCGAATCATCACAATCAGAGTCCTCAAATTCTTCGTCCTCCGATTCACTTCCCTCTCCAGAGAGTCCTTTCCCATACATCCCGGCGATCTCATTTGCTTCTGCGAATATCCATTGAAAGTGCCGCTTTGTGTGTTCTTCTACTCGAGTATAGGGGAAGGATTCTTTCAAAGTACAAAGACTCCGTTGGTCGGCGGTGAGCTCTTCGAATTGACTCGCGGGCTTCAGACAGAATGGACAGTAGAACTCGTCCGGCTTTTCCAGTTTATGCCCGAGCTGACGCAGATCATCGTTAAGAGCTAGGAAGATAGTATAGACGTCGCTGTCGACGAAGTTCGACTTTCTTCTCTTTCTGATATCGGAAATACTTTCTTCGGTTACTGGGACGTTAAGATGCTCCAGGTATTTTTGTGGCGAGCGGAAGACCTCCGTGCACGCATCAGCATCGCTATTCTGCCAGTGGCCCTTCGATACGCCTGGCGGTGAATAGTCTGGACTGCACGGAACCGGGGTGTGGTAGACTGCCATATGCTCGATTAAAGCTCCATCCTTGGGTGGTACTTGAGGCAGTTTTTGGTTCTCAGGTTTCTTTAATGGCATGGGTATTCTAGTGATATCGAAATCCGGAATTGCAAACGACTGGCAATCTGAGAAAAGGCAGACTCGGGAAGTGGTGCCAACTTGAATCTTGGGGAAGTTCCTTAAACAATCGATTCCGGCTTCCAGCGTCCTGGCGGACTTTCCGCCGACGCTGGGCTTGGCTCGGCTAGCTTCCAGCTGCCTGAAATATATTAGTGTCTGAGTTTAGACTTGTGGGATGAGCAAAATAGCTGACAGCTCAGTGAATACTGAATACTACGGGACTGACATGCGCATATGCTTTGGCTCGGGTACTACTCACCGCCGGCAATACTCATTTCGACTTTTAACCTTCTTGAACCAAAGAACGCCTGCTTTCACCATATTTTCCTTCAGCGTCTTCGAGGCGTCGCGGAACTCGATATCGATGCGTTGCTTCAGCCCCTCCTCAAGCAGCCCGATCATTTCGTCAAGGCTTGCAGGCAATGATCCGGGCGCTTGAACGAAACGGGTCTCCTCTTCAAAGAGACGTAGACGTAGGGCGGACAAACACGCCTCCATGGTAAACCAGTTGATGGTGTCCTTCATCTTCCGCAGCACTTCTGGATTAAGCTCAAGCTCAAGCTCGGCAGCTGGCAATGACTTGACCCTTTCGATCTCCGTCTGAAGAAACTCTAGCTTGCGAGCTATGTCATCCAACAGCTTACAGCCATCACCTCCTACCCGATTCAGTCCAGACAAAACATCTTGAAAGAATGTTTCATTACTGGATTCCAAAACTTGAACCCCGTTGGTTGTTCGCTTGCCGAGAAGTCTATTGACCCAAGCACTGAAGCTGCACGTAGGATCATCGTTAAGGAAGTCGTTAGCTTTGTTGGAAGCATTGCATAAGTCCTCGAGAAGGTTCCGTACGTGTATGACTGTGCTTCTGAATTTCTCATAGTACTTGTCGGGTTCCATGGTTTGATGTAGTATTCGTATCTTGGAATGCGGTGTAAATGGATTGTAAGAGGGGGGATACTGGTGGCAGAATTATGGTCAGTTTACTTTCCCACAATGCAAAACGTTGCAACCGGAGCCTGGACATCTTGATTTCCTCCTGCAACCTTGTTCATCTTGCTCCATCCAATGCAAACGAACACAATCACGTGCGATCTGGTCACCTCAGGGATACCTAAATAGCACCGCACCCGGACCCATCAAGCTTGAAGATCTGATTTGGCATAGCACAGGGTCCGCCTAGGGGCTTGAGACAAATCAAACCTGAAAGGTCGTGGGAGTTGTTACTCGCAGTAAGTAAGTAATTACTGACGGGCGGTATTGTTCAGCCCGGTAGGCAACTTTTGTGATGCAAAGAATGCATTAATGCCAGCATTCACCATGTTCCTCTTAGGCCTTCAGCATGTCCCAAGCCTGTGGAAACTTTACATCAGTTCTTGTCCGCAGATACTTTCGTACAGCTTCGACTGTTTCGCTTATACCCTTCTCGTAAGGCACCTGGCGCTTAGTAGGATCACGCCGTTTTCCCATTCAGAGCATTGTCGCCGAAGGTTGAACACTCGCACCTAGCACCTAGCACTTCGTTACGTTAATGAACCATACAACGACATAGTCTAGCACACCCAGCTGGCTTATATTCCACTCTGCTGGTAAAATTCTCCTGAACTTTCGGATCTCCGCCTTCAGAAGCAGTAATTTGCCTCGGATGTCCTTCAGTGCTTGTTGACCATGTTCGTCTATCCTGTGAAGCTCCTGCAGCCTGCAATACCTCGAGCAGCAACCTTGTGCATTCTGTGCTGTAAGCCCTTTGGGGATTATCATGTTGCAAAGCACTGTCGATAAGTCTACTTTGCTCACCCGCCCAGAAAATTGTGAAGCATGCGAATTTCTTGAAGAGCTCCATCTTTAAGCTTTGCTTTTTGGGAGTCGGCCTCCGGCTCGGTGGAGAGATCCAAAAAGATTTGATGGCTGTGCATGAATCAAGAAGCCCTTTGTAATAATTATCGAAGTTCAGGTTCATGTCGGTGATTTGCAATTTGTGTTGTGATTTGGACCATTTGAAGTAAACTTGAACAAATGAAAGAACACCCGCTTTGCAGAAGCAAGTTGAGCGGGGACTGAACTTGTTTATACTTCAGGCGATAGTACCATGGGCATCCTACGTCGATGGATCCATGTTTACCTTGCCCCACGGGACGTAAAGAATCCCAATTCCCAGCACTCTCATCAAGTACTTAGGTTACTACTTCTTGCTAGACCATAATGCGCCTACGGTCAGCTAGAATGTCTATTTCCACAGCTCATCATTCAGCACATGACGACGCTACTTACGAATGCATACTAAGAAGCTTGTTGAGAACTCAACGCTCCTACCTTTCCAGTAAGCTTCTAAGACTTTTTTCAATTCCCAGCAAACGGGGGCCCCATTTCTGAGTGCTGCTAGCTTGATCATAAGCTTCTCTTAGAAACTCGCTCATATGTCTACCGATATGGGAGTCGATGTCAAAGTTCTTGTCATCTGTTTTGTGCTCGGCAGCACGGTCCTTTCCTCGAGATTCTGGATCATGTATCCCTGTCTGCATCACCCCGCAGAAGACACACTGGAACGTGGAGTCCTTGTATGTACCCCATCCTCGTGCAAGAGTCTCGTGCACCTCCTCCAGGATTCCATCCGAGCTTCTGAAAGAATGACTTCTTCTTATGTGCTTGTTCAGCAGAGACTTGTCTGGGAAGAATGGAACCCCGGCGCCGTCATCTTCACCTCTGCAGCTCGGGAAGAGGCAGATTTCGAATCGCAGGTCTTCAGCATCCACTGCGAAAATATCCATTCTTTCTGATACTTTCCTGCAAAGGACTTGATTAGCATGTATGCACTCATGGTGTGTGCACAAAGAGCGTATATCTACCTTTCCATATTCTCTAGTTCGCGGTAATATATGAGCCTCTTCCTAAGAAGGACAGCGGCCTTCAGAAGAGTCTCACTCAAGTCTCCGGGTAGATCGGGGTTACTCCATAATCGGCCCCGCAACAGTGATCTTATGCTGTCCGTGAACTGACTCTCTTTCTTATCCTTACCACCAGGATCAGCTCTTCCCAGGGCATGCAACTCGGCAGAGAAACAGGCACGTTTCAGGGCTGTCCAACTAAAATCATCTGCTAGAACAATTGCAAGGTTCAAGCCATCTGCCATACGTATCAGCTCCAAGTTCCATTCTTGCAAGTCAGCTGCAGCTGCTGGATCTCGGTCTTTTGGCTCTGAAGAGAGAAAATTCATCAATGCTTTTTGCCGATCAATAAGCCCTTTTAGTGTCGCCTCTAAATGGCGTACGAGCGGGTCATTATAACGGTAGAGTCCTCGAGCTGGATCATCAGAGGATCTGGTTCTAAGGGTGCAGAGCCATAGTTAAAAAGCCAAGGCACCGATCCTCGACCAGATATCACTCTCGTCGAATCCTCTACTCGGCTGCTCTTTCCTATAGGCTTGTAGAAGTCGATTTAGAGGCTTCTCCTCCAATATTTTGTTGTAGCTACTGAGTACTTCGTCTGTGAGCTTATTGAGAGCATCCAATCTGGCCTGAACGCCTTGCAATGCACTTTTCTGATGGGGCATCGAGCCTGTGAATGTCACTAGCGATGCTGATCAGTTCGAGATCCACTTATGTACTTAATCTTGGATACTTACTACCTTGAATGTTGGACTGAGACTGCTAGGGTTAACTGGCAAGGTAAGCCTGAGATATCCAATCCGCGACTCGGAGGCTTAAGTAAAGGCCGGGGTACGGATGTGGCGGTAGCTAGTGAGTAGTAGGATATTGAAACTGCAGGCTGAGTTCTTGCCAGTGGATATTACAGCAAATATTGATCCACGTTGAAAGATTTTAGAGTTGCGAGTAGTAGAAGATAGTCTGTACATGAGAAATGTTCATGGTATTTAAGTACTGGCCATCGATGGCCGATGCCCGTCGCAATCGGGACTCGGAGATGTTGAGCATCTTGAACTTGTTAGTATAACAGCTTACATGCAGGACATACGCAAATGGCCATGTTGCTTTAGGGACGGTGAGACGACTTACACAGATACAAATGACATGGATTGCTTTTTGTGACCAAAGTTGTTGTGTTGCGAGAAATCGTTGTAACGACGAGTGACCGTTACGTATCCTGAAGAGAAGATTCCAGCACCATCTAATCTGGTAGTCCGCACGGACCATCGCGAGCTCTCGTCTCTCTCCCATGATTGGCGTAAGGAACATTAATGTCCCCAAGCTAGCCAACTCATGTCCATTCTCTTAGATGTTAGAGGCTGCTATTTGCGATCTAAGCTCTCCATTAGGCAAGCAGTATTTGAAGCTTTCGAATGATACATATAGCACCCCCACTGTGGATTCTGAGATACGGTCGGGTGGGGTGACACGGTAACTCGTTGCGACCAAAGGGGTCCTGGAACCTGTTAGTTAACAGCTTTCCCACCCCAACAAAACTTTGCAGGGCAGTAGCCAGCGGCTAATTCTCAACCGCCGACCCACCCAACGAAATCTGATGGGGCGCTCCACCGCAGGGCACTGGACAGAGACTTCAACCGACAGTATTTCATCAAGCAACGGTCGATGAAAGCATTATGGGGCGGCGACACGATAGTAAAGGGTTAGCGAAAGTAGGAGACGTGAATATATTTATCTGGCAGCAACGTGCGAAGAGTAGGGAGCAGAATAAGAATCGGGCGAAGACTACGACCACCACTCTTGTCGGGGTCGGTTGATGGTCGGCCGCTTTGAGGGTACTAACGGTCGTGGGTTCCATCACCGCTGTTACGCCCGTGACGGGCGTGAGCAGTCTGACGACCTTGAGCGCAACCGTCTCTTGGAAGTCTTGTAACACAGGGCTCGTCACGAGCGTAACAGGCGTGATGGCGCTCACGACCGTCACGATCGTGAACACCGTAAGCGGCGTCACCGTTGTCAAAGACCAACACAGCAAAATAGTTCGCCCAAAAGCATTTTGATATACCAAGATTAATATTCATGTTCAAACGGCAAAGAGGCTTTGTTTGTTGGCGTCCGAGTAATATTTTCGGGTGAAAATTTGAGTAGTAGCAATTGGGTTTGGAAGCCGGGCCATATAACTCGAGAAGAGTAGGAATCAGGGACATAGAGGTATGTAATAACGTTGCATTTGCGATTCAAGACTGTACATAAATCAAAACCAAAACTAAGTAGCTATAGGGGGTGAAGTTCACAAGTCTTGCGTTTCGTTTGAGTACGTCCGTGGCCATTAAATGCGGCCGTGGAGAGTTACACAGAGCGGAGGCCAGTCACACAGTGGATCAAGCCAGACTAGTCTATCCAGCTTAGCGTCGTGGCCAGTTACACAGCTAAACAACAAACCTTATTCAATCGATCAAGCTATCGAGCCCAGAAAGAGCTTTCGAGGACAAGCTACCTTGCCAATACCGCTGTGAGGCTAGCTAGGGCCCTGAAGGGAATACCATAGCTATAGATTCTCGAGTATGTGCTGATTAATTAACTATATGATGGGGTAAGAATTGTTGGTAAGCTGTGGATTCAAAAAGTAGGTATACGAAGCTTCGAAGAATGGCAAGCTTTCAAGGTTGAGGGCGGACGGCGCGGCGCCGCGGCCTCAAAACCTTTGAACCTTTATGCTAATTGTCCACGTTCGGTAGCAATGTGCCGTGCGCCGTTACTTGTTCATTCGAAGAGTACGACGTGGACCATAGTAGTTGTAAGCAGCAGGTCATAGAGGCCAGCGGAGGTTTCTTTCGTCGTTGGGCGTTTGGGGCTTTAGCAGTAGCATTTATACAGCATTCAGTCTAGCATTGGCACAGCCAAATAACCCACATACGTGCCATATTTGATCAGTGAAGCGTACGAGTTTAACATGATATGTTATGCAGCTACGTAACAGTGCAGCAACTTGAAGTGCTAAGTGTATGTATTAACACTTACTCCATAGCGCTTGTAGCATGAGTAGCACGGTAATTGTTAGAGGAGAAACCCTTGTACTTTTATTGGAAACTGGCGTATGTTCACTCAATAAAGTAGAAGGTGTACTTACTAGCCAATGCAGGCGTCCAGATCTGCGCCAGGGATTCAGAAAGCAAAGTCGAACGGCTGCAGTATGGGAGCATGAGGTATGTGAGTCCCCCTTAGGTGCATAAGACAACCTTTATAGATTGCGAATTCGAATCATGGTGAATTCAATTACTACTTGGCCTTGGAGTTTCGCCGTTTTCAGACGCCTTGCACCAGTCACACCTTGCTCGCTCTGATTGTACTTGCACCTCATACTTAGGGGTGGTACACGTAGATGTCAGAGGATATATTGGCCTCCAATAATGTTACTGGAGCAGACTCTGGCTCGGGATATCAGTGTATCATTACCACGAGTATGGGGAAAAGAGCAAGTTTACTCCATTAAATAAATGGCGTAATTTCCGAATCACGAAGACTTGGGATAAATGTATTTCGAATGAAAGTGTACGTCAGGGGGGCTGGCTAAGGGAACTTAAAGCAGGCAAAGCACAAATCGCAAAGGCCAAACGTACTGCCTCAGGCCACAAGAAGAGAATATATATTCCGGACATCCTATTCTGAGTCCGACACCCGCGCACAATCCAGTATAGGCTGGATAGCCCCCCCGCACTTGTTCTACCGCACAACGTGGTACGGCGACCATAACCATGTCGTGTTCACAGACACCTTGCTCTACTAAGGCTTCATCACAGCCAAACAGAGCTCTTACACCACTAGCACCTCCCCCTCTTGCATTGGCGGAAGCAGACCCCACAGTCAGCGATAGTACATGTCGAGGATTCTTTATAATATACGTTAGCATGATTCGTGGCAATGAAGTCAACTACTTACGCAGGAAATGCTGAGATCGCTTATCGATATTGCGAGCGAGTCATCCTCTGAAGCTATCCTAGAGCCGGAGGTAGAACCTGCAGCTGACCGAAGGACACGTTGTAAGGAAGGTGTAGGCGTACTTTGCTCACGTTTCGCGATATTCTCCTTCATCTTCCCCTTCGCCTTCGAGCTGCCCTTGACCGGAGGAGGCGTAAGTGGGAGGGGAGGTGGTGGTGGCCGTGGGCAAGGGTTTATTGCAGGAGGGGGTTTGTTAAAAGGGCAAGGGTTTGTGGATACATTTCGAGACCCATAACGTACGAGCTCGTCTGCCACCGCTTTCCAGAGGAAGAGGTCACAGGTATCTGGATCGTCGGCCCAGTCGGGGCAACGGTAGAAAGGTTTACCATAGGACTTTTCCTTCCTACTGTACAATAGCACGCACGGTTTAGGTTCATCGCAGAAGCCTGGTAAACAGAGCACGATAGTTAGCGCTCAATTCAGTGGCAAAGTAATGGTGAGGAGCATCTTACAATACCATATCCCATGGTAGTATACAGCACGGGTGGCCAGGTCCACAGGTTGTCGACGTGATGGTCCGGCGGTACCATGGGTGTAATTTCCAGACATTGTAGGCAAACGGGAAGAGGGCGTGAAGATACTGGGGGATAGGCAAAGAGTGAGATCGATGAGAGGCTTGAAGATTATTGCGCGGATCTGGTCGATGGGTAAATCAAGAGGGTTTAAGTCAATGGGGGAGAAGTACACTCTTAAATACTGGAGAGGTAGCAGGGTTGTTACTTACGAACATCGTCTCGCAAAACTGTATCCGAGCGGGGTATCAAAAAGCAATGCGCCGCCAGAAAAGGGGACAGTTTCGGGTAGGATTGGATAACTGACAACTGGATCGCGAGCGAAAGATTCAACACAATAGAGAGAGGCTCTCAGAAAGAATGATCGGAAAAAATAAGTTGAATATGTATTGGGTTCGAATTGGCTGTTAGCACAGCGGTGTTTTGTCACCCGATTAACTACTTGAAATGTGTTTTTTCGAACTTCCCTCGTTTCGACTGACAAGATCAACCCACACACTGCTTTCACAACATGGCACACCAATTGTTTCCCCGACCATGCGCAAAGACAATGTACCCAATGTACCTACCTTGATAGGCATACCTAATTCCTTAGCTACATCAGGAATTGTCGTGAAGCCGTACATATATCTATGCATATCTATGCATGAGTACGACGGATGGATCGGGAACGAAGCAGAGGCGGTGGGTAAGGCCTCCATCGACAGTTACCAAACCGGCGTTGAGTGTCGATACGCCGGAGGGCTCTGTTACGTCGCTGCAGAGAAGGGGTTGACGTATTTACGGGTTGTACATGTCGGGTGGACTCGGAGGCTGTAGCGGTGGAAGGAGGGAAAGATGGATTCCACTGATGATGTCGAGAGAGCGATTGAGAATGAGATTCGAGTGGGGGTGCGGAATGCATCTCGAGATCTTGACCGAGATCCCAGGTGCGCGCGAGTGGTATCGTTAGACCTGCGAGGGATGGAATTGTCGAACAATGCAATGGGGATACCATTGGTACGTCATCCTCGTAAGGAGAGGGCAGCAACTCGGAATTGACTTTCGGCAGCAAATTGTGTGTAGAAGAAATAGAACCAAGTGTTTCAGGGGGGGGAAGCTGAGAAGAGTGTGTAGGTGACTGCGAGGGGTAGGGTCCGTTGCTTGGAAACGGGAAGGTGATAGTAAGGTGAATACTGAGTGGTTGCATTTCGTGTTTCGTGATGGGATTCGGGTTTGCACGAAAGACTTAGGTAGCATCGATCCTAAATAGAACACACCTCACATACTTATGTCTTGCAGAGCAAAATCCAAGGGACTTACCAAGTATCCGAGCATTCCGAAGATAGTCGGTTTTCATCCGGGACAATAAAATGATCGGAATGCTTCCAGAAACGTCAATGTGGAATGCAATAAAGCTCGATGAACACCGAATGCAGAAATCGCGGTGCACTGTTAGCCTCTGAATAGTAGTGTCAGAATGGAAAATTCCACTACAACAATAGCACGAAACATTTTACAAGGTACAAAGACAAACGCTCACACTGAGGTGATAAAAGACAGCCAATTCGAAG
>ML119736.1:80848-180279 GCA_003788565.2 Ascobolus immersus RN42 | reverse complement strand
AAAGGCTCTAGAGGCTTTTAGAGGGGTTTGGGGTCGGTTCCCGAGCCTCGTTCGAGTCACATGGCTTCTAAAGGCTCTAGAGGCTTTTAGAGGGGTTTGGGGGTCGGTTCCCGAGCCTCGAGCGTGTCACATGGCTTTAGAGGCCTTTAGAGGGTTTGGGAGTCGGTTCCCGAGCCTCACGGAGATCACATGGGCTTTGGAGCGTTCCATCGCGTTTGCTCTTTCTTGAATGCTTTGGTACTGCAGTAAGCCCTTTTTAAGCATTTAGAGTCGGTTGGTGTTAAATAATAGACCGTAGGCCTTGATACCCCTTTGACAGGCCTCTAAAGGCCTTTCAGGTGCTGTTGGGATGCCTGGGGCGTCTGGGGCTTTTGTAGGGGTTTTCGGTGGATTTTTGGTATGGAACCCGAGCCTCGTTGGTTTGGGTGGGCTCTATGGTGGGTGTGAGATTTTGCGTGATTTTGCACTGCCACGTCCGAAACAGGAATGGTCTAGGTGTGACTGTGTAGACGTCTACAATCCTAGGGACCGTGAAAGCCAAGTTCGTTGTCGCGCCTTGGCTTTGTCTCTCCCAGAGAGGCCGGGGCGGTGGTGCAAAGAAAGGGTTGCAAGCATCTTCCTTTTTTTTTTCCGGTGACGAAAGCAAGTTGCTCCGCTCGCTCCGCTGCTGGCTGCAAGGCTCCACTCCGAGCGTTGAGACCGAAGCCGACAGCGCCGAAACAGAGAGGTGACAGTTGGGAAGGGCAGTGCAGGAAAAGCGATGATGTCAAGGTTGTGCTGAGATCAGAGACACAAAGGAACAAGCGAACCCCGCATTATCACAGAAGTGACATCTCGAAACGAGCCTCTACAAAGTGCCCTAGTAGCCGACACACTTGTTGTCTCTCCATCCACGAGCAAGACACGAGCCGACACGAGCTGAAGGGATCATCGTCATGAGCTCGCTAGCCCTGAGATTTTCGCCAGCAACGTGTTGGCTGGTGTCGAACTGTACTCGTTCCTTCGCCACATTTTCCCCACACGTTGCTAGCATGGAAGATGAGTCGGCGTTGTGGTGAAACTGACGGGCTGGCTTTTCGGCCATATCCATCGAGGAACATGTCCAAGTTGAGAAGGATAATGCGAGGAATTGCTCACGAGACTGGTGACTGCGACGAGGAAAAGTAGACTTGTGCAAGCTTGCGCGCAACATAAGGAGATGCTGTGTGGAGTCGACCGTATGCTGTAACGTAAGAGCATAACTGAGACCTGTACAAAGTGGTTCTGATGCGATGACTTGTAGTTATGCATATTAACTACGAAGTTAAAAGTTAGCAGTCGAACGGACGGAGAACAGCTGCGCTGCAAGTAAAAAGCACGAGACGAGAGAGAGGCTGGGAAACTTACACAGCTCTGTCATAACAATTCAACTCCAACTAGTGGCGAGGCTACATACCTTGCTTAACTTGCAAGAGCTAGAGGCTACTGTGGCTAACCCCAACTGTATCTGTAACGTCGTTAGGCGAGACGAAGGTTTAACCCAAGTTGTCAAGCCGTTCCCGTAGTACAATGCTTGGCTGTGGTTTGTGCTGAACTTCGGATATGAACCGAAGATGCAAACCATACTTCGTATTTCGAGCTTTGACTGTGCACTCACCGGTGGTGCACTGTGCACTGTGCACATTTGGTGATGTAGCGTAGTGTGATGAACTGGTGATCAAAGACGAGGTATGAGGTGGATGTAACTACGGGTACTCCGTGGTACCTTGATGTTCCGGTTTGGAATAGCTGTGTACCAAAGATGAACATAGGAGTGGATACTTGTACCAAGTATGTATCGATGCTCGAGCGCAACGCAAGACTTTGACTCAAGATAGTCTTCCTCGGAGTGTGCAAGGTAATATCGAGAGATCAAAGGTGCATCTCCATCTCCTGGCGATCTCTCCTGGCAACGGTCAATAATTGCCGAAGTAGCAGCCGAAACATTTCCTTGTCTTCCAACATGAACCATTCTGACTCTCATTATTCTCTTGCCCAATTTTAGCAAAAGACAAATGATCTTTGTCGAAGACAACCAACCTTCGCATACCGGTATGCACCTACTCAAGCTTCAAGTTAGATATTCGAATTCCTCGAGGTCAGAGGACCTAGGACACTGCTCTCCTCTAAGTTAGAATTCATCTGAGTCGTTGCGAGGACTCGCTTCCGCTAAGTTGGAATTGCTCGAGTTCAGAGGTCAGAGGAGACTCGCTTCCACGAAGTTAGAGTTTCTCGAGTTCAGAGTTCAGAGGGAACTCGCTTCCGCTAAGTTGGAATTGCTCGAGCTCGAAGAGCACCTCTCTCCTCTAGATTCGAATTCCTAGCGAGCTCGAGGTCATAGGACACTCCTCTCCTCTGCCGGTCTTTGACCGACAACTGCGAGCACGTTTGCATTCTCCCGGTGAGAAGGCACTTTGTTCTTTGAAGGTTGTCGTTAACGATTTGTCGCAGACAACTGATCCTTGGGTATGACTCTCAAAGGTATCGATTCAAGCAGCCCTTGTAGTTTTACAAGCTCCTATATTGAAGTACTCGTGTCCAAGTATTGCTTGTCAGGCAACAAGAACGATGCTGTGCATGCCTTTGGCTGTAATAGCACCCTGTGCTCCATGTGTAGGAGTAAGAAGCACGTTTTCGGTCTGAATTGTGATCTTCTGGCTCTGAAAGCTAGACCGCACAATAGCAAGCCTTTGTCTTCTGGTAGACTTCATACTTGCTTAGTACAAAGTATGAAAATAATATCGGCTAGAATCTGCAGAAGATCAGCGCAAATCCTCGTGGTTTCCACTTAGCCAGTACTTCTCTTTCCACACCTTGTACTTCATAGTCTGAAAGTCCTCGAAATCTGAAGAGTAATAAGGTCTTCATCGTCACAAGAATGTCTTCGTTTATCAAAATAAACCGACCAACATCATCACCTCGTCTCTTGATGATAGACCTCGGTTCGAGCAGTGCTGTCAAGATCACTGGAAGGACGGAATGTTGTACTGCATAGGGATCTCTCCGTTTCTGAGAGATGTTGTACTTCAAAAGGATCTCTCGATTTCTGAACTTCTGAGAGATATTGCTCACTTTAAAGGGATCTCTCGATTCCTGAGAGATGTTGTACTTCACAGGGATCTCTCGGGTTCTGAGAGATCTACCCAGAGAGACACCATGTCGTTCATAAAGCGTTGGTTTCAGGGCCTATGGCCCGTCAACGAAAATGGTTTTCGGAACCAAAGGAGTAAAGTATCGGAGTGTTTTCTTCTGATGCTTCGATATCTGTACGACTCGGAGATACAAGCAGAGCAGCATCAGCTTCCTGTCATTCAATTTTGAAATCTTCAAGCCTCGGCTGGAGGACGGTAAACTTCGCAGATTTCAATTGGTGCTTGATAGCTCCAGCCGAGAAACCAAAGTAAGTGCAAATACTTTCAAGAAGCCTTCATGTATTTTGGAAGAGACCCATTGGATTTCGGAGAAGAAACGGATAAGCTTTCTGATCTTTTCTTCTGGAAGAGATCCGGATCCGGTAACCTCGAGAGAAGAGAGAGACGAGTATCCTGATATCTTCATCTGATAAGCCTATAGGCATAGTTGAATGTGAATGCCGGTACCGCTTTCAAGTATTGAAGTGTTCTAAATGGCCTCCGGCATATCGAAATGGCGATACTGAAGTAAAAGATTAGCAAGTAAAGGGGCTGACCGAACCTTCTGAAGCTTCCTACTAAACTTCGAAGCCCCAACTAGGAAGAGTGACTTTGAGATTGAGAACCGGGAGAAATGCTTCGCTGATGGCGCTGAATTGATAAAAGTCTGAAGACCGTCTTCTCATGAGCAAGCTTGCAAGAGACCGTATGGGTGTCTACCACCAAAAAGTCGATATCTTTCTTCCATCATCATTCTGCCACGACAATTGAAGCTACTGTCGTAGGATGATATCAAGTGACGTTACTGAGACACTGCTACTCTGAATATGTTCGAGAGTGATACATTCCATCAACCGAGTAACCGAGCAGAACTAGAAATGTGTCGTAGGTAGCGTTCTGCGAGCTTGAGCAGTGCTATGCTGAGAGGTAGCTCAAAGAGGCAATACCAAGAACTCACGACGTAAGCCACCATATCTGCCCAGTCAACATCAGGATGGCGGTGAACCACATCGTATGACCAACCAGTCTGTGTCAAGGCCCTGCCTATCGTGATACCAAAAGGGTAACTTTCTAAGCCACAGCCTTCTCTCTCGAACTACCTCATTCTCGCCTCATGATGGCGGTTCAGACTATCGAAAGATCACCCAACCATCATCAGGACCCTGACGATCGAGCCATGAAAAAGTAGAGTATCTAGGTGCCACGGGAAAGAGCAGCGCTTGATCTTCAGCCTTCATGATGGCGGCCGATAATATCAAAGGATCAACCGGGCTGTATCAGGGCCCTGTCTCCCCACAATTTCCTTCTTGAGTGTGGATGGTGCTATCGGGCAAAGAAAAGCCTTCTTCCCCACAATTTCTTCGTGGCACGCCTCATCATACTGGAGGATCAACTCAATATGAACCACAGAGACAGGGTCTTCTTTGCCAGAGTTCTTATCGAAGATCAAGGACGAGGATCAATGGTCTCGTGTAGAAGTACATTCGAAGGCAACGACTTCTCGAAGAAGTGATCAGTCGTTTCAGAAGGTACATAGCTCCATATGGAACAGATCACTGACATCCTCCTGGAGCAGAGTAATCTATGCTTGGCGGTGATATCGAGGAGAAAGAGTGAAGATCACTTGTCTCGTGTAAAACTCTAATCCAAAGGTAACATCTTCAACGGGATCATCGCATTGAGGGATATGACCTGCACAGCGGAAATTCCTTCCAAGCGAGTTGATGATGTCTTCTCAAGACTTTGGAGCTGCATGCCGAGTTGAAGATGTGAATGAGCTCGAGAGCGGTACGAGCTGCACGTCGAGCAACAACCGCTACTTCATACCAAGCGCTTTTCTGATTGAAAGGGTATTCCAATGTGGGATCCTGTGCTTCGATCGAAAACAAAATACCAGAGTTCGAATTCAAGGGGAGATGCTCAGTCGAACTGTTTTCGTTTGTGAGAATTGCCCTTCTTGGACCCTATGGTGCGGAATATCGTGAGCGATAAACATATGCACGTTGCACCAAATGGTACATACTTTGAGCAAGGCAACATAACGTTTCGGCATCAAGTACTCTATCAGCGGATGTGAGCCACATGTACAAGTACATACGGAGTGATTCTCAGCATCACGATGCATACAAGAACCCGAGCAATGGGAGAATGGTATGCAAAGCATGTCAGAGTCGTCCTTCAATAAGCTTCACAACCTGCAAAAAGAAACGTCTTGAGCGACATTCACTGCATGCTGGAACCAATGGTAAACCAAGGCAGCACAACCTGCTTGTCGACGTCGGTGTGCTCGAGTTCATCTGTTCCTGAGAGATTTCCGAATCATAACCGTAATCGCAGTGAGGTAGCACCGCATTTTCGTGATGATAGTGAGATTGCGGAACCGAATTTGCATGTCATCCCAACTGTTGTCGAAAATATCGTGAGGTAACGAAGTTATGGCCCCAATGCAGGCACGTACGACCATGATGCTGATGATCTTTGAGAGTTTTACCGCATACGCAGGCACAGCCTCTACTGCTCCTCTGTGCAGGTAAACCTGTGGGTGTGTTGAGGTTTTCATCACAAACTTCCAAGTGATTCATCTGATCTCTTCCATCGTTGATCCCATAAAGACCCACGAGTGCCGCCAAGCGATTTTCGACCATTTTGACATAAGTTTGGGCATCCCTTTCCACCAAGTTTCTGTGTATGCACGGCTGCATAACAGTGCATATTTTCTAGTGCCAGCTGTGGGCCTTTATGGGATGGGTTGCAACTAAACCATAAGAGACTAACCCACCTGTACGACGGGATATGCATGCACTGTAAGCATCATAATGGCAAGTCGGCCGCAAATCAGGGTTTCCCCAGACCTGTCCCGCCCCGAAACTCCGATTCTTTTAACCAATCACTATCGGTCAAGCTTTCGATTGTTATGGTGGTGATTTGCTGCATGCTTCGAACGTTCATGGAAGCAGGTTCGCAAGTACGTCCAAGACTTTCACTTTCTTTTCCTGCGAATATTCTGAAAGATTCGGTGCGTCTGAACACTGGTTTGTGACCATCATCTTGAGCTGTTGCTTTTGCGATATGAATGGCTGTTTGAACTGCGACAGTTGTAAAGTGCAATATGGAGTGCATAAACGCGGCGTTTCGTTTGCTGGATAGGGTATCGTTTCAACGGTCAGGTCTTGGTGATGACAATGATCGAAGTACCAAGACATGGTGAAGCTGATACACAACTGTTATTAAAATCCTCTCAAACATGCTTTGTGTACCATTGATTGATGATGATTATGACAAGATGTACGTACAGTTGTGCAAGGCCTCCGCAAAATCGCTCGCCACTGTGGGGCCGCCTCACGAACTGTGCCAGCGTTCCTGTGGTACTGCTGTGGGGCGACGAAAGCTTAATTGCTTGTAACCAGCGATGAGATTGGCTTTTTGGTAGAGCAACAAGAGTTGTGATGTCCCATGCAAAAAGCAAACAAAGTATCTGACCTCATACCATAGTGACCTCTTCACCGCCTCGTGTTGCTTCTTCAAGCTTCACAGCTTACGAAGGAATGTTGCTTGAATCTCAACAATCATACGAAGCATAAACGTAACAGAGCTTTGTTTCCTTTAGGCATCGTCCACTTGGATAGGAGCATGATTCCATCAAGGTACATACTTGTACAAGTACAAGTACATCTCGAGATATCTATGCTTTAGTTAGATCCTGTGTACATAAAGTTAGCTCAAGTCAATCACAAGAGCCATACGGAAGCTTGTACCTTTTCTTGACAAGAAAGTTATTCCGTAAAACGATGCCGTTGAAACGATGGTTTCTGTGGCAACCTCCATAGTAGACATGGGTAAACCATACCATGTTTAATATATTTTGCCTGCGCCAGGTTAGTTAATTAAAACTCTTAGGTGCTGTAACCACGCCAAACCGTTTCTATTACCCCGCCTTTCATTTTAATGCTCATTTTCAACTCTGGTTGGTGCTAATTTGCAGCTCTTTTGCTGAGAGAGCTCCCATCTCGCAGAGGGTCAATTAATATCGAGATGCCCAAATAAAGTGTAGATCAGGTGCGCTAACGTTAAGGCACAACCCATCAAAATGTTTCCCAATATCGAATAAACGCCACAACGGGAATGATGCTGGCAAACAAAACTGGTTATCAGATCATTTCCGCCCGTTCCTGAGATCTTGATGGCGAGCTTCGGAGGTGACCACAATCGGTAAGGGCAGCATCAGCTGGTTACCCCACCTCAATCCTCCGGGCGACACTCGAGTGGTGGTGGTTGGGTGAATCGAAAGGTACGAGTTGTTGAGCACGGACACCATGCTGGCCTCTCCGCCACCACTCCGTACCGAGCTGTCAGGAACTCGCTTGTGGTGGTGTAGAAGATTGTATGCGGAGGACGTCAGTCTGGTTCCTGTACTTATACACATGTCAGTTGTAGTCCTACAAGTTGTAAGTACATGTAGGTAATCCCTTGAAGCGAGACATACTGGACAAACGCACACCTTCGCATCGGAAGGTGGTGATGGTGCATAACCCGACCATACAACGATAACAATCCTTCAGAATGATGTCGTTACCGAATTGTGGAGGGTTGTCGTTCGCTCCAGCTTAACGGAAATGCAATGAGCCAAATGTTTCCCCTCCTCCTCCCAAATCTCCTCCCTTATCTTTGTGTGAATACGATCCTAGCTTGCAGCTGCGTGGGTTAGAAATGTCAGTGCTGGAAACTTCTTCGGTTTCACGGTACCTGACGACCATTATCCGTCTTAGCCGTATCGAAGCACCCAGGTCGAGGAAATCTCCACCAAACATGTCGTAAATCGCCAACCAAACGTCTGCATCCGGGGCGTTGACCGTGGGACCGTGCTTCCTACGATAGGTGGAAGTTTTGCAAGGGTTTGTTGTGGAGATGACGGAGGGGCAGTCTCTTGCTTCCCGTCGCCAAGGGTGCGGCTTCCGGGGAGGCTCGTCACGGGAACAAAGCTAACTAAGCCACAGACAGCGCCACATCTGCCACGAGCGCCGCCGCACTAGCTACTTTCTATCGACAAGCGCAAGATCCAAACATTGCACCTCACCACAACAACAACCACCTGTTCTTTGTCCCCGCGTACATAAGTACATACGTATGTTACTGTATGCAGACTTGCGACCATAATCGGTCGTCTCTGTCATATTCTTGCTGCTTACTCTTATTCTGCGACTGAAGATTCAGAAATTCAACACACGTGCATGGCCTGTCATGCGTTAGGAGAGTCGAGAAAAGCTTCCCTGGCCGTCGGTCCTAGAAGCAAGCCTGTGTGAGTAAACACCATATTTCGCTTCGTAGACTCTAACGGCTGCTCAGACGAAATTGATTCGTAAACTCGCCATCTCTACACAGGACCGGTCACTGAAGCCTGGCAACCGCGAAGTCGCGGCCAATCAACCTCGAGAACAACGGTTTCTCTCTACTCATCTCTCGCACAAATTGGAGATGGCAGTATTGTCTTAAAGATTCTGTCTTGGTTTGGAGTCAGTGGGATTATTACCTATGTGAGATACTTAATATGGATTCGTCCTGCTTGTTGAGCTTGCTAGGTAGGGGCTGTATCTCTATGCAGAAGACGGATCACAACAGTTTGCGTCGAGTATGGAATGCTGCAACATTCCGGGCGCTTACAAGTCATGTCCTAAAGTGTTTGGACAACTTGTGTGGGATCGACAGCCAAGTTGCCGGATTGCTTTTGGACACGATTTGTACATGGGAATGTTGGTTGCTACAAGCAGCAATGCGGCGCAGCTCACATACCTTTTTTTCTGTCTCTTTTCTGCCCCGAGAAGCCAGATTGCGGATGAAGGAAAAACATACATCCACTCACACTCATAAGGTGCGTTGATTTGCTGTCTGGGGCACTTTACTGACAAGTTTTCTGTCAGGTTTCATAGCATGGACGCGTATCGCGACGAATTTCTTTCCGAGGCTGAAGCACTTTTCGAATCTTGCACGTTACCAGAGGGAGACCCACGTTTATCGACAAAGTTATTTCAATATAAGGTCTTGGCTTTGGCCTCTGGCGAAATCCTTGAGCAGCATTGGGGTACACCCATTGACTCGGATGGCTCAGCAGCATTCGAGGATAATGGTGCGGACAAGTCGGAAGACGCTCCTGTTGCTTCTTTTGAGCTGATTCAAATTCCATTTGAATTCCAGCAGGGACCTCAAGAATGCAGATTGCTCACCTGCAAGAGTTTAGTATCGATTTTCGAGAAGTCGAGGATTGACTTCGGTTTTTTTAACCTATTTTGCTCATCATGCCATGAGATTCGACAGGGTAGTTCTTTTCCATGCCTCCAAAATCGGGCGCCGAATGGGAAGGAGTATTTCAGTTTCTTCATGGCCCCGCCTGCTTTTGCTGGCACATTCGTTGCCTGGTCCTTTGAGCCGAAAACTTTATCGACTCGGGCCTTATACCTTCTTCCAAACGACCGAGACGTTCCAGTTGCAGAGATTTACACTCATTTGAAACACTTAGTAAGGCACATATACAGCCCCCATGTCCTCACATTGGCAATGGCTCGGGCTGTACTGGACGGAGAAAAGGAAACACGGAGTATCAGAATCTACAAGGCGATAGCGGATTCTGAGAAGGCAACCAAGCATGGCCACTATTGGTTTGCAAGCGACAACGATGGACAAACTGCCGCAAAGAAGGAAATGCAGCATCTTACAGAACTCTCATCTGCTCTGTCCGCGACAATAACGCGAATCAAGTTTGGCAAAGGAAATCTCGATTACATCAATGCAGCCCTGGAAGCCATCAAAGACAGTCAAGCAGCACCAAAACCCTGGCAACATGGATTGCCCAAACGCCATCGAGATAGCCACGATGCTTCTATGGGGCAAATCTGCACACTCGCGCCGCTTCTGCAAAGGCAGATCAATGGGTTCATTGCACAGTACCGATTCTCAGAGCAACGAGCCAGTACCCAAATGACAGTTGTTAGTTTACTCTTTGAAGCTGTGAACTTTGCTGACATCTGTTACTTAGATCTTCAACTTATTGACGCACAGTGATGCTCAATCTAGTTTGGAGCAGTCGAAACTAAGCCTGGACCTTGCAAGAAGCAACCAAGAGTTGGCTGAGGCAATGAGACGAGACAGTTCCTCCATGAAAACAGTCGCTGTCATGACGATGGTATTTCTGCCCGGCACGTTCTTCTCTGCTCTATTTGCCATGCCATTCATCAGAATTCCGAGCGAGGAATCAGATGGTATCATACAAAAAGGATTTGCACTTTACTGGGGACTCACGATCGCGTCAACTGCCATAGTTTTCACAACCTGGTTCATGACGACTCATCGGTCTCAGATAGCTGATAGATATCGAGTTTTCTCTCTGAGGGCGGGACACTCTAATGCAAAGGAGTGAGCCGTGTCATATGGTAAGAAGTCCACAATCGCAATTCTACTTGATCATCTCACTCTGTGGTTTCCACCGACATCAGGTGCCCGTCATCGTTCAAGTTGCGCTTTGAATCTGCACAATCTGTTTTCTGTTATCTGTTTCTTGCTCTCAATACGCAATTTGACTTGAGTTTAAGATGCGTCCAACTTGGAAATGATACTTTGGTTTATTCGTAATTCTCAATGCTCTTATAGAGGTTCTGTATCGTGACTCGAGTTCGCTGAAGTCGTCCAACTTGCATTGATTTGCCTTACACTATTCAGTTGCATCACTTCTAGTTGTTCAACATTTGTTAATTCTTTTTCGATAGCATACAGATACCTACCATGATGGACACGCAGTCTTTGGCCCGAGATCCTTTTACAGTTCATCGGCTCAGCTGGCAAACAGCGCTGCATCCCAATGTATTTAAAGGCAATACTGCAGCACAGAAAATGCAACCGAAGTCAAACCAAACCATCGGTAGAACGCAAATCTCACAGTAACCCATCCTCACTGTCTATGGTTCCTGCGATAGCTCTCTCGAGCCCTACCTCAGTCAAGTAAGCACTTATAGAAGAAGTAACATCGACAAGCTACTCTTATACACAAACGTTGCTGATTTTGCCAATAATGGACTTCAACATCCTCAAGAAGTGTATGCATACCGAGCCCTTACCAATCACCCCTGTTCAATGAATGATCTGCTAACCGTAGTTTCGTATCGAGTAGTCAGATCGTCTACAGTTTCAGGATCCTCAACAGAAACCCTGACCACTGGTCCGGCTACAGCAAACCCGAAGGCAGAGACAAAGAGTAGTACAACCGACTCAGAGAGTCAGGTCGGGGAATCATCGGTGTTACCAGTGGCAAGAGTGCTACGACCGGATCCGCCTTACATCCAGAAGTTTGAAGAAGCTCTGCGCAAACCGATACCAATTGCACTTCTGGGCTCGAATCGTAAAGCCGACGCTGGTGGATTAGCTTCAAAGATGGCCAGAGACAGTCTGAACGGTTGGATAGAGAATGTCGCAAGATTGTTCGCCGAGTTTACTCCGAAGGAGCGGCACTGTATCTTGAAGCTCAAGATGTTCAGTGGAGGCGGAAGAATCTCGCAATACTGGATTGAAAAGCTCGAGGGGGAGGGAAAGGTACTACAGAAGCGCAACAGAAAAGTTGCACTTCGCAGGACGCAAGAGACGTTGGAAAATGATCTTGGGGAAGATAAACAAGCTGGCTCAGGACCAGGTACGCACAAGATTGTGGGTGAAGGACATTTCAGAGTTCTGGCCTTGCATACAGCATTGTTGAATTTGGCAGAACGAGCCCACAAAGAACGTGGAAGTGGGAAAGAGTGGCCGGTAATCCGGAAAGTGATCGAGAAGATTCTGGATAAGCTGGTTTGCTTTGCTGTCTTGAGGAGTAGCGATTGGGTTAGTTCTTTTCCTTTCGATCGGTATGCTGAGGTTCTCGAGATGAGTGAGCCCTTGGAGCAAGCTGGATTTGGTTGGAGGGGATAATCACACTCGAAACTTGTTCTCTATCTTTCATGCCGGTCTACATATTCACTGATGAATTCAAGATCTGCTTTTGGTATCTTTACAGCGAACATGCATATTTTCTACTTAAGAAGTAACTACAAAAGATAGCACATTGCTCAGCAATAATTGACCTGCCGAAATACAATACCGATACTGTATACCTAGTATAGACTGCTATCAATAGACACCCATCAAGCCAGTACTTGCTCTTCTCATCGAACTCTAACGTCACAGCCTCGAGAATCTTAGCTTCAGTAGACACCGGCTCGTCATTCAATGGACGATTTCTTGATGACGACTTTGAATTTTTTGTCTCTTGGATCCCCATGATTTCTTGATGACGACTTTGAATTTGTTGTCTCTTGCAAGCTTGTATCCCCATGATTTATGAGTGACGACTTTGAATTTGTTGTCTCTTGCCAGTGCAGTGCATCCCCATGATTTCTTGATGACGGCTTTGAACTTGTTATCTCTTTCATCCCCATTATGCTGCAGCTACTCGAGAGCTGTTTTCAAGGAAAAAGCCGAGCTCAGAACCGGTGAATAGTCCGAGCTTAATGTTGAAGTGGACGATTTCTTGATGACGCCTTTGAATTTGTTGTCTCTTCGAAGCTTCAAGTTGCATCCATGATGTTGCAGCTACTGGAGAGCTGTCTGAAAGGAAGCGACCCAGCACAAAGCCGGTGGATAAACCGAGCTCCATTCACATTCACTGTCGATTTCTTGATAACGACTTTGAATTTGTTGTCTCGTGCATCCCCATGCACCGGTCCACTTTCTGCCAGTTCAAGAGCTCCATCCAATGGACGATTTCTTGATGACGGCTTTGAACTGGTTGTCTCTTCAAGTTGCATCCATGATGCTTCAGCTACTCGAGCTCTGTTTTCAAGGAAGAGCCGAGCTCCAACCGGTGGATAGACCGAGATTAATGTTGAAGTGGACGATTTCTTGATGACGCCTTTGAATTTGTTGTCTCTTCGAAGCTTCGAAGCTTCAAGTTGCACTGGCATCCATGATGTTGCAGCTACTGGAGAGTTGTCTGAAAGGAAGAGACCCAGCACAAAGCCGGTGGATAAACCGAACTCCATTCACTGTCGATTTCTTGATGACGACTTTGCATTTGTTGTCTTGCATGCACCGGTCCACTTTCTGCCAGCTCAAGAGCTCCCTCCAATGGACGATTTCTTGATGACGGCTTTGAACTTGTCATCTGAACATCCCCATGATTTCTTGAGGACGACTTTGAATTTGTTGTCTCTTTGCATCCCCATTATGCTGCAGCTACTGGAGAGCTGTCTTTTAAGGAAGAGGCCGAACTCCAACCGGTGGATAGAACAAGCGTAATGTTGAAATGGACGATTTCTTGATGACGACTTTGAATTTGTTGTTTCTTGCAATGCATCCCCATGATTTCTTGATGACGACTTTGAACTTGTTGTCGACATGTCTGAGATTTGCTTCATCCATTAACAGGTCGAGCAAAAACTGGTAGATCGACCTAGACCGAGCTGCATGTTGAACGCGGATTGCTTTGGTGAAAGTAGATTGCCAGTGTGCTGTAGTTGTAAGGTGTTTTCGTTTCTTCGTAAAGGTTAGCTGCCGTCTTATCTTCTTTTAGATTCGAAGATGGCACTCACTAAAAAGCCTGAGCTGTTGTTTGAGACTTCCCGTGGATTCTTGCGCTGATCCTGGTTGGGATGTGTCGATGATATGAAAGAAGAAGGTGGGAAGGATGATTTATTATATGCAGTTTTTTTTCTGATCCTGTTAAGCGAATAAGTTGGTACAATCTGTTCTTAAGAGAACCGATATATGTCCTTTCCTTTCTGGCCTTAGGCAGTTCACACGAGAAAAGCTCAGACATGATGGTCGGCCCTGATAGTCGTCACAGCGGAGATCTACACGGCGCATTGGGAGTTGAGCAAAGCCGATCGGAGACGCATTTGGGCTGCCGTATCTCAAATTCTTTCCGATGCTAGGGCCACATATTCAGTGCGGCCTGAGTCTCTCCCAAGAATCATACTTAAGTTTGAATTGCGCCAAGACGAAACAGAAGCACATATGTAAGTCCGAGCAAGTGAACACCTCTCCTATCTTTCCCATATACCAAAAACTGAGATCTTTAATATCCCTCCAAAGCCTCAAACTGCTCCTCGGAAGTATCACTAACAATCATCTCTCCTTCCATGCTAACGACCTCATCAATCTCCTGCAACATTTCACCATCAATCCCGCTAGCCACCTCAGCAGTTCCTCCAAGAAGCACTCCACCAGATACCTGAGCATCATCGTGCTCCTCCTCCTCCTCATCCTCACCAACATCCATTTCCTCGCCACCCAAAACCCCCTCAAAGCTCTCGACCCACTCTTCCCCAGCCTCAACCTCCCGAGAATCTAGCTTGGCTTGAATGTAGGCTTTCCATTCTTCAACTCCACCGACGATTTCCATCTCAGCCTTTTTGTTCTCGGCCATACACCATCTCGCCGCATCTTTGACAGCCTCAGCCATAGGTCCATTTACAATCCGTTCACATCTCTCCCATTCTCCCTTCTGCAGCCATAGGAGACCCAGACCTTCCTCAACATCAAAGTTGTTGTGAACAATGCGTCGTACATCAGTAGGCGTGAGCCCAATCCATTGGGCATGTGGTATGGTGCTATCCAGTTCGTGGCGGAGAGAATGTGAGCCGTGTATGTAGGTGCGGGCTATGTAGAAGCCATATGGATCAAGATCTGTGAGGATGGAGGCGAGAAGATGTGGGTAGGTACGGGTGAGGAGTGAGAGAAAGAGGCGAGTTGTTAGGTCAGGCTGGCCTTTGGCGGTTATGAGGATTGTGCGAGAGAGAATGTGAGACTGCGGTTGAGAGGGCAGTTGGGACTGAGAAGATGATTGTGATTGTAGAGGCGTGGCAGGTGCAAGGGAATCTGAGGCGAGAGGACTTAAGACTTGAAAGGTAGCATCCTTCTCTATGATGAGAACGTGGACTGGAACTGGAGAATGGAGAGTAAGAGAGCGAATCTGAGACGTTGGCGGAATCAAGGTGCCCTATTAGTGTTAGTTTTAGGCCGTCAACTAAAGTGTACCACTCACATATTTGGCGGCAGAGCAATCGATGACCTTGCCAGTAGTCAGTTTTATGCTCATAGGACCAAAGATGAGGCCTTTGGCGGAAGCGACAACGTTAAAATCATGACGAGAAAGATCAAAAGTACAAGCAATGTCGTCAACAAAAGAATCAACAACAGATTGTCGCTTGAACAGAGCGACATTCTTGTAATAGATATCCCTAACTTTCGTCAGTCTCTAGTTTTCTCTTCGACTGGGCTTTCTCACCTTTTTGTAACAGTTTGTCCAGATTTGAGAGCCTCCCTAATATACTCCAAGATTTTCTGGACCACCGTAAACTTCCACGTCTCCTTCTTATCTTTCCCCGGGTATCGGATTGTCTTGAACTCCTTTCTCTCTGGCGGCAGGGGTGCCTCCTTGTCGGTCAACTCGATCCCATCATTATCTGGTACTGATAGCGCCCGTTTCCTGCGTCGTCCTTTGCCACGGCAGGTAAGAACAATGTCAATTTGATCGTCATGAAATATTCCTTCAAGAATAACTCTCAACATACTCTCAACCTTATAAAGTGCAAACCTGCGGCCATGTCAGTTTAGGGTTTTCTCTTTCGGCCACAACAGTTCAGACGAAGGGGTATCTTACTGCTTCCTCTCTCTAGGCCCTAACTTCCGTGGTTCTTTTGGCTCCTCAACTTCTTCATCCTTCTCGTTGTATTTGGGAAATCCTGGATTCTCCACCAGAGTATCGTCACCAATATTATCCCCATCACTCTCGATGGCATTAAAGTCCGCCTCATCATCGCCCACAACCCCATCCTCAGCCTCAACATCCTCCAGCATTGCCTCCTCTTTCCTCAGCTCCGGTTCTGAGTCAACAAGAAGCTCATTCAGGCTATCACTGTCGATCATAGATTCATCAATACCGCTATCGATAAGATACGAGTCGGAGAAGTCGTCTTCGTCGACACCATCGCTGTTTTGTTGATCTGTTCCGGCTGCTGAGACGATAATGGAGGCATTACTGCTACTGAGGAGAGACCGAGAAAGATTGTCGGTGAGGTAGCCATCGGCTTCGTCGCTGTCGATGAGTTGCTGGCTGTAAGAGTCTTCGGGGTCAGAGTCGAGAAGCGGGGAGTTTGTTCGGGGTGCTGGTTGAGCTTGCTTTGCGGGTAACCTGGAGACTGGGAAGTGTACGGTTAGCGGCAGATAAGAGGAAACAAGGCAGAAAGTACTGGGAACTAACTCATCGTGATGCTGCCAGATATGACGAATCTCGGGTCTGCAAGTGTAGGTAGTGTTGCTTTTGAGTGGAGTTTGTTAGGGATTGGTTGCGGAGGGCGAGTGGGCGACAAAATTGTGATTGCGACGAGAACAATGGGAGAGGTTCTTTCAGTTGGGGTCTTTTGTCTTCTTTGCTGCGATTGTTTTCCTGAAAGAGAAGGAAGGAAGGCGGTGGAATGTCAAGTGCCAAGACATATTGGATGCCCCAAGAAAGCCGGTGCAGCACCCGGGATACCAAAAGGCCTTTGTGCCGGATGCCTCGTCAGCCCCACTCTTCCTAGGAAAAAACTCCGGCAGCACAAGCAAAAAGCAACGGAACCAAGATTTTGGTTCGACAAGGATCCTACGAGCCTTTGCAGAATCAGGCCATAGCTGCGTTTTGCGGCGTAAAGATTTGCAGGAAACAAGTGGGAAAGATCATGGCATTCACAGGCGCCCAGTGAAACGAAACGTTGAGAGATCGCATCACAAGGAAAGAACAACGGCGAGAAGGAGAATGTGAAAGGCGATTAAATTGCAAAGGATGACCATCTACTTTACTTTCTACAAAGTATTTGTAGCTAATAACTCTCTACTTTTGTAGCTAATAACTCTCTCACAGTCAGCGAGGCTCTAACGGCATTCCCATCCAAGATTCCCATGGTCGCAATTCACCGGCACTCAATTCGAGGCTTTCCCCTGACCCAGTTCCCTGGCGACTTCCCGAATGCGGCAGGTGTTGACGTTCCAAAGCAAGCGCATCGCGTTTGGAACCCTTTTGCGCGCAGCGTGAGATCTGACGTGCAGATTTGGGAGCCGTTCTGCCGTTCTGGATTTAGACATGTCGGAACCTTACCGCTTTTGCGTTCGGCTGATGAGAGGGCAGTCACGGCTCTGTGACGCGAAAGGGAGTCGATGCTCTAGCGTTTGGGGGATCTTGGGTGGTTTCAGCTTCAAGAGGTGGCCCTGGGTTGAAGGATTCCTGGTTGAGGAGGTGGAGGAAATGAGGGCTTCCAGAGTTCTGGCAAAACAAGGCGCACCTATGAGCAGGCAAGTCGAGCCTAGCAAGGCATGTGTATGCAGTGGAGAACTGACTGTTGTTCGATGCACCGGATGAGATGGAGATGAGCTGCAAGTGAACGAGATGAGGATGCAAACGCTGTTGCACCCGGCCGGTCCTTACGGCTGCAAGGTCCCGTAGGGCAAATTCACCATGGTTTGTCAGATGACCCTTGCGTTGAAATTGGATGCTCTTTTGCTGAATTTGGTTGGTCGAAGGCGTCCACAGAGATGTCGCGATGCCCCGCAAACTTGGAGTGGGATGAAGAGTTCGTTTGCTCCACACGACACGGAGTCGGGATATTAAAGCCAAAAAGCTTTTCAGAGCTGTCGCAAGCCTACCGAAATGAGTATTTGCTGGTTCTCCATGCCCGTACCCATAGAATAGTCCGCTTGTCGCGGTTGCTGTTCCCCACTGTCGTATGGAGACCCTGTGATTGGGTAGTTGTTCAGGGTAGCATTGGTGGTACCGAATCCCCAGAACTTGGCCCAGCTGGCATCCCCTGCGTTTTCTGCTGATCCGAGGGAATGGTCAAGACGTCTGGAAACCTGTTTGCTCCCCTCTGCCCCTCAGGCTCGGGCGACATCACAGTCGCATGGCATCCATGAATCAGGATCCAGAAGCGGGGAGGAATCGCATTTATAGGATAGATACCCAATAGTACAAGTAGACCTAACATCGTCAGCTAGAAACTCTCACTTCAACGGGTACTTACTCCAAACGTTAATATAAGATTGTGACTCGGCCTTATTCCGGTCTAGGCTCTCTTCGTTGTGTTGGTCCCTGAAATCTTCTTGGGTTACATCATCCCACTAAAGTCTGCTCCTTCCAATTTCACATCTCTTTTCTTTGCTTTTTTCCTCGTCGCCTTCTCCTTCTTTTCCTCTTTCGTTAGTCTGGTCCCTTTGGAAACCCTCTCCTCCTACCGCCCAAGATCACTGGTCTTCTTTCGTCCCTCCACAACCTTCTCCGCTACATCCTCCTCTCTGTTACTTTGGCATCACGCTCGTTTAGCAGTTCATCTTCAACCAGAAAACACCAAATCATAACGCCATATATCCGTTGCCGCTCTTTTCTTCGCCTGCTTCTACCTTTCAGCATCTGCATCTAACGCCATTGTTGCGTCGACTTCAGCTGGGTTTCTACCGAGTGTGCGTTTTGCTTAGCGTCTGACGATACCATCCTCGACAAGGACAAACGACGACACAAGAGTGTGGATTTAACGCCCTTTTTACTGGCCTTTGTGGACAATTCGATACGCAGTTCATGAGCATTCTTGAGATTGGCTGTAAATTGAGAAACTGATCTTTCTTTTTCTTCTTGTTGCGTTTTCGTTGACGAAAGAACGAGTTCGGACAGTTCGGTTCCTGTTGATCAATCAGATACACACACTCTTTCGGCACCCCCCTTTACCCAACGAACATCCCACTTAACACACCTCTCCTGCATTTGCGCTCCGGGCCTGTCCGTCGCCAACTCAACAATTCTTGACCTAACGACGTCAACTATCTCCAACTCAGCGAGACAAGCAGTGGCTGGCGCATTGGCAGTCTAAATTTGGATCTTTCCTGCAGCCCTTCTTCAAGGTCCATCAAGAACAAAAGCCGAACGGTCAACCCTTCGACAACGACCATATCTTCAACGAATCAGTAGTCTTTCGACGACTTTACGACTCACGTTTCCTGACGTCTGTTTTTCGACATAATCCACGATAGGATCAGCATTGAAGAGCAGCAACATGACGGAATTCTCATCAAACGTGCCCGCAAGGTACAAGAGTGTGTCCCAGCGTGGTAGAGCCGCAACTGGGTACGATGCACCACCACCACCAACCGGATTTTTTTCCGACAGCGAGGCCGATCTTGCGCCTAAACGTGCTGCCACGATCGCACGCTCTAGATCCCGCTACCGACGGAAGGCGCCGCCTCCAGCTGTCGATCCCAACATGCCAATGCCGAATGGTGCTTTTGCGAGTCCTCATCGCTCGCCGAACGTCGCCAACTTTCACCAACCAGCACCTCTCCGCATTCCAGACGACGATGACTTCCGACCACGCTCTTCGCCCAAGTCGGCAAACAGTCCATCAAGCTCGGAGGATGAGGACAAGGTTCAGGCGCTCAAAGAGGTCGAGAGAGTAAGTTCCAGGAGCCTGTTTCGTGTGTGCGAGTGATGAGGCTAACGAATCATTAGTTCATCAAAGTGAATCTGGAAAGGGAGGAAATAGAAATTCCTATCTTGTCTGATACGACGGCCGATTTGTTTGTCCAAGCTGTGCTTAAGTTTCGCACAGTCGAAATTGGTGTTGGCAAATCAATCTTGATTGAAAACTTCAACTCTCTCGGCTTGGAGCGACCAGTTCGATCCTATGAGCTGATGAAGGATGTTGTTCATGGTTGGGATATGGACACCCAGAACTACATGAAACTGCACACATCTCCTGCGAATAAGACCGTAGGTGCAGTTCCAACAACAACAAACCAAAAGCCATTCACAAACTCGCTGTATTTCTGGGTCCACAAGTCAAAGAAGTGGAAGAAGAGAGAGGTGGAGTTCAACAATGGAGGAGTTTGGTTGCATGAAAGTGGTCTCTTCAACAAAAATGATGACCGCACATTGCTTTGTAGAATGACCGATTGGGACATCTACGACATCCAGCCACATACTCAGAGAAACCTGAAGGTCCCAAAGAGGTTCTCGTTCGCCCTTAAATCGCAAGAGAAGGCTAGTTTCTTTCAAGACGGGGCCGAGTTCGTTTATTACTTTGCGACTGATCACCAGGCAATCTATGATTCTTGGAAACAGCATTTGGCTGCTTATCGCTCCTATCACCTCTTTAACGTCAAAGGCTTGGGACAAGGACCACGCTCAGCACCAGGAAGTGCGCCGGACTCTCGTCGACAAAGTACATCGTCTGAGAAGCATCGACCGGTCATTCCAGCTCGACCATTGGTCTCCATAGCAAGGGGCCCTCTAGATCCTGTCACCGAGCCGATGGACCGCTTGAGAAGAGGCAACACCACCAAAGCACCACCGAGAACCGCTGGTTCCGATACTGCTAATGGAGAGGAAGTGTTTGCACCAACTGGCCTTCTTGGAAGGACCTACACGCAAAAGGTCAACGAAATGGAGAGGAACATGAGGAGCGGTGGCACTGCTTTCTCACCATCGTCTGTTCCAAATCCGAACGTCACACGTCACCACAGACGCACCGCTTCTGACGAATCTGACCGTCAGTACCGTGCACCCACCTCTTCGGACGCGCCCAAATCCCGCTATCCCCATAGATCAGCCACAACCCGCGTTGGTCGTTCGCCAAAGCCTTTGATTGACTTTGACGACGAGCCTCAAAATCCCTTCGAGACTCCTCGTCATCGGACACGTGCCGTTTCGCTCAACCGCAAAGGGCCTCTCATTGATAACGCGACTGGACCTCCTATGCCAGACCTTCCACCAGTTACCACCTATGGTCGCTCCGGACTCGGCGGGAGTATCAGTCGCCAAACCTCCCTGAAGCGCTCCGGTACAAGATCGCGACCAGGAACCAGAGGACAAGAGTCGGGCGACGAAAATCCCTTCACTGGCGGTGGACTTGTCAGCCGTATCGACTCAGCTCACGCCCAAGGCGCATTCACCAAGGGTCATGGCGTTGCAACTTCGAGGGATGCATATACAAGCAACGGGATCAAGCCGCTAATGGACTTTTCTCAAGATAGCATCTTTCAGCAAGGAAGCCTGCTAGCAACGATTGAAAAGAAGCAGGGGCGCAGAGGGCCTGTGCTGGACAGGGAGGATGGAGAGTAGAGTTCTCCTCGCAGAAGCGGTGGAATGAGTAGGGTTATGTTGTGGCGGATCGATGTGATGATGGCGCTGAGAGGTGGGAAACCAGAGAAGAAGCATTGTTAGATCTTCATCTTGTTTGTCGATCTAGTGTTTTCTTTTGCCCTGGTACTCCTTGTTGCGGTTCACTTTTTTTCCCCTTTTTTGTTTGTTCTGCGGTTGTTTTTCTCCTTTGTTTAGAAGGTTATGGAGTGAAACGGAGTTATGGCGAGCATGATTGTTATCTTTTATTCCCCTTGTTATGCCCTTTCATCCTTGTTATCCCTTTTTAATCCTCCTTTCTTTTGTTGCTTTCTCGCGGCTGAGCTTTGTTTCTGTCATATCTCTTGTCGGGTTGTATCTGGTATGCCTTAGGCGTTGGATCTTCTATGCGTGAAGCGTGGATACCCTTGTTTAGATTCTGGAGCTTCTGGATTTGGTTGAGTAAGGATATGGGTTACTGACATGGTTATCTCGAGTATATGATGGCTGTTTTCTTTTTTACCTTTTTCTGCTCCCTGTTCCTTACTTACTCCGGATGAGTATTATTATTCCTTAATGCTGTTTATTTGATCTAACGGGGCTGGTTAGACTTCCTTGTTGGTAATTTTTTTCCCCTCCAGAATCAATTGTTCCTTTGTTGTTGGATTCGTGGTTAATGCTGAAAGGCATACTTATTGGGAGGATACTGGGTTTTAGTGTACGTTAAGTACATACTTTTATTATTAGTATGGTTATTGGGGCTTGTAGACCTTTGCTGGAGACGGTGGGGAATATATGGCTTAAACAATGTTTCTGTGTGGTTGCTTGTCTGATTTGTTGTTTGTGGCGCCTTCAGTGTTTGATGCCAGAAAAGGAGGGAACAGGTTCGGAACTGAAATGGTGATCTGGGAAGGTGCCTGTATGTCCAACGTGTACGTGTGGGGGCAGGTACGTTTTGGATATATAAAGGTAAGCTTTCACCCATCAAACTCATTTCTTTCCTCGTGCTGACAACTGCAGCTTTGAACCGAGTGTGTGTCTCGCATGAAGAGCTAGTGCGAACTCTATGAACGGGGATGAATAAAGAAGTACAATGAGAGATGGTCCGCTTCGAATTCCGTACGTCTTTCTTTCAATTTCCACACTCAGCCCAGTCCGCCAGTACACGAAACCGAGAGTAATGCGTGTCCCAGAGAATGACTACGTTAGAGTTTCTCAGCGCATAGTCATATGGCTTTCTCTTGCACAACTTCGCACGAGTACTCAGGCTTCTAAGCATTTTCAGCGAGAAGTGCGAACTAAAGAGAACGTACGTACTGAAATGTGATCAGATCATTCGTTTTCAGCCGGCAATACGGTCATTTAGTAATCTCTGCTACTGGGGTACAGTTTCGGCTCCACGAGAGAAGCCATTCGGAACGAAAAGAGAAACGAGATTCAAACCCTCCGGATCCCAGGAAAAGATCAGGGTACGTTCTAATCTGCCAGTGTCACATCATCGGAAATCTGGCACGAAAACACTCAAAATCGACCGGGCAGGGGGATGTTTGCTAAAGATGAAGTTATCGGAAGCAGGTACAAAGCGTATATACAATATAAGTATCGCAAACTTATTCCAGTTCCGACAGAGATGCACTACGATTCAAGTACGTTCATGAGCCCAGATTCTGAAAATTTACATATTCACACCTGCTGCCACAGAAGGAACCGAACAGAAGTGTTGAGGTCCGTTATACGAAGCAGCAACCAGGATCAAATCCAATACACGTATTCCTTCTCAGCATTACCGGAGTGTACAACCGCGTACGAGTCAATTACAGAGATCGATAGGGATCTCTACGCATTCTCGAGAGTCGCTTTACGTTCTCAACTTTAAGTACAGAAAATCCGACTAATGCAGAACTTCAGAATCAGCTCACGCTCATCTGCAAGCATCAAGTTCGCCATAACAGATAGAAAAGCAAATACGAGCTTGGGTCAATCATTATTGTAAGATCAGATCTCGGAATTCGGAACAAGTTCATTCCTTTGACTACCATCACGGTTTCTTCAACGTTGGCAGATATGTCTGAAGAACGACCTACGGTTCATGATGATCACTTGCAGTATACCTCCATCTACAGGTGCCTTCTATATGAGAGAAAGAGCATGGAAGAGCGCGAGTCATGTACACTACGCTTGTAAGAGAGAAGTACGGTGATGTGCGCCTGAAGGAGATACTCGCGAGATTCGGAGCCAAACACGAGAATGTATATACCGGACGTCGGGAGAGACTGGTACGGGTAGTAGACAAGCAGATTATTGTTTGCTTCCCCCCAACTCATGATATACTTTGAAAATCTGCCTTTGAGAGAGTGTACGACGACCTCCCGGAATTTACGTGCGGAGTATACGTATAGAGATTGAGAATTTGAGATACGTGTATTTCCAACACCGTGACTGATTAACCGATTTGCGGACTGAAGTACGCAGAAAGATTCACTTCAGAAGTACACTCAATCAAGTACGTATATATATATCTTAAGGTGTGAGGTTTTGTGAATATGACTGCATTTGTGAGTATCTCGATACCTTAGACAAGACCAGTAAGGAAGCATCAAGCATCTAATCGACTAAATACTAGTGCTGCCATCTTCCTCGACTCCCCACTCAGCCTCAGCATCCACCTTTAGTCCAAAAAACTTCCACCCAAACCACCAGCGATGCAGCTCGCTTGGATACTCAAACAGTCTATCATGAAGATATCCATATCCCTTATTCTTTTGCATTATCCAGCCCCGCGTTTCCAGATAGTTCAAGGAATCCCAACGGTTGTGATCCTCCAAACGTAGCCACGGTCCAGGTCGTACCCAGGGTATATCAATGAGCCCATCAATACAAAGATCACGAAGAGTTGAAACAACAGGACCTCGCGCCTTTTTCAGTTCTTCCAGTTCCTCCAGTGATTTGGGAAGATCAGAGAAGAAAGACATAGCTTCGACGATCTTCATCCGAGTATTGAAGGATGCAGAATGAAGCTCCTTGCTGTGGTAAGACATCAGCGAGTTTGCAGCAGCTGAGTGCGAATGTAGATAGCTGAAAATAGTCGACACCATTCCACAATGACCACTCGTAAGCCGCCATATCTCTTCTTGTACCTCCTTGCTAATAGGTGACTCTTGACCTACTCCCGACCCCGACTGGGTTGAAGCATATGTATCAAACTCAGTCCTTGTAAGATAAATACCTGGGGTGGTCTGCTCTGGGATGTAGCAGTGAGGATCATGCCATACCCTCGTAATTGCTCGAGGAATATTGGCTTCAGACACTACATAACTGCTGATCCTGCTACCCCTTGGCTTTTCCCAGAACCTCTCGCCCGCAACGACGATTCGGAAATGGCTTAGATGACGGATAGCTATTGTGTCCTTGAGGAAACTGTGCCAAAAGTCCATATCCAAATGAGCATTCTGCGTATTATCCACTAGAAGAACTGCTTTTCTGGTCTCGTCCCTTCTTAAAGCATTTACAATGTTTTCATTGAAAAGCGTTGCAAGCCATTGCTCAGCTCGGGTACGCATGCCGTTTCTCCCAAGCTCAGAAGGAGGCTTCCACTCTGGAACATAATAAACGAGTGACTTCTTCCACTCAAGGTCATGTTCTTCCCGGCCCTCCTTGTTGCCCTCTTTATCATCCTCTCGATCAAGATAGAGCTTCAGCTGTCTAAGAAGCGTTGACTTTCCGGACTTGGGTGGTGCAGCAATGTGAATCACTGGACAGTCGAAAAAACTTGGCTGATCCAGCATGTCAACAAGCAGTTTGACGGTTGATTCGCGAGGTATGATGGTTTCGGCATTATGTCGATTCTGCCAGTGGATTTTGACAGCAGTGCTGAAATCGATGGATGGATCGAGTTCTGGGAAGAACTCTCGATGCCATATGGGTAGATGCCCGCAGTCGAGGCACATGGGGGCAGCGTAGCATTCTGAGGCTGTCGAGCGGCATTTGCGCTGATTGCGATCAGGGTTTGGACCAAAGCGACCTTGGATGAAGCTGCAAGGTGAGTCGAGATCCATCTGGGCCGAGGCTATAGATTGATTGGCCATGCTGAATGTTTTGCTCTGATCTTTGAATATGGACATGGCTATTGCTTCGTGATTGGATTCGAAGGCGCTGCGCTGAAGCATGATAGATGCCAAACCAGTAAGAAGTATCTGAAGGTGCTTTTATGGATGGACTCAGAACATTCTGTTGAGAATTAACTGGGGCCAACCTCTGTCAAATTGCGAGGCCTACTTCCTAGAAATACCCGAAAAAACACATTTGCAGAACTTCGTGGCAATCGTCGAAAAACTTTCACGTTCATTTGTAGCCACGGAGACCCCGGCGAACGCGAGTGAGATTCGGGTATAATTCTGTGGATAAATTTTCTTTTAAATAATTCATGACACTGTCAAACCCAAACAGCAGTTGCTACGAGATCAATCGATTCAAACTCACTGAGCTCAGAAGCCTCTAAACATGGCGATTTCAAAGCTAAAGAACGGTTAGTTGGTGCTCTTCCCTCATGAGGTAAAATGGTTGACTAACCTCAGGCTGTAAGCTGTAGCAGTTCTACCAAAGCTTCCATCCTGGATAGTCATCCGAAGTCAACTGGCCCTTCGCGTCAGGCCCCGAGATGCAGCACTTATTACCGGTATGGGTGGTATCTTGGGTTGGAATATGTACGCCAGCAAGAAAGAACAGGCAGAAAGACTCCGTGAAGGGGAGAAGGGACGGAAATGGGAATGGCGGGGAGGAAGAGAGCTGCTTATTTGGACGCCCACCTAGTGAGAATTCAATCCCGGTCATATAACAAACCTCTAAATATCAAACTCCATTACATTACAACACCAGAAATACTTCTACGTAAATCTCGCTATAAGGAAAATCCACCGGCCCATACCTGCCAAATTCAGTCGAGCAAGCTCCACCTCAATCTCACGCACCTGCCATTACTATTAGCCACCACTTCGGTCTCCAAGAGTACTAATCCTTCTTCTCCTCCTCAACCTTCGGCTTCTTCCTCACCAAACCCGCTCCGAGCACAGTAACCTCCTGTTTCCCCATATCGACACTAGCATTCCTCTTCTTCCTCACTGGCAGCACATTAATGGTATTAACCGCCTGCGCCGACTGCGACTCCGCAGGAGTAGCAGCGGGTGCAGTGGTCACCTCCACCTTGCCAGAAATAGGCTGCCCCCAATCCCAGAACGTATCCTCTGTAGGCTTAACTGCCTCCACGACCTTGTCGGTATCCAAGTTTGCTTTCACTGGCTTGGTAGGAGCCGCCTCAACTGGCACCTCGCCGCAGACGGCAGGTTCTTCGTCTACGGTGCTGACTTTGGCCTCGTGAGGTTTCTCGGGTGGATGGAGCGGGTCTGTTTTGATGCGGGATTCTTTGGGTTGGGAGAAGGAGTAGACCTTCTTGATCCAGTTTTTGGTGGATTTGGTGGCGACGGTGAGGTTCATGAAGTCGGTGCGTTTGTCGTCGGTGAGGAGGTCGTAGAGGGAGGAGAATGCGTCGGAGGTGATGAGGGATTCGCCGTGGGCGGGAGTTGGTGTTGGTTCTTCTTCTGGCTCTGCTGCTGGCTCTGCTGCTGGCTCGGTTTCGGTGATGGAGTTTGTTGGTTCGGATGTGGCAGGCTCAGTCGGTGCTTCCTTCTTCTCTTCAGTTGTTGGGACGGCTTTTGGCTCTTCGGTGATTGTGGTGCTGTCCTTGACCTCTTTGGAAGGTTCGGCCTCCGTGGCTTCTTCCTTCTCTTTAGAGATAGTGTCTCCTTCCTTAACCGGTACATCCTCTTGCTGCTTTTCCACCGTTGTCTCCTTCTCCTTCTCCTTGTCTTCGACCTTTTCAGCTGCCTCATCACTTCCTTCCCTCTCAACAACAACCCACACAAATCCAACCATCCTACCCGCCGAGCATTCCTGTCTCATACTCATAAACTCCCAGAAAACACCGACATTTGTTACCTTTTTCCACCCCTGTCCTACCCTTGGATCATCCTCCCACGCACCATCCGGCACGCCCTCGAATTCCAACTCATCCATAAATCTCGCCTTTGGATCATCTGGGAAATGAGGAATCACCTCGCGGACCGAAATCTTGTCGGTGGTGGTGAATGGCGAGCCTTGGGCCCATTTGTTCTTGACGTCGGGATATTGGGTAGGGTACTTCGAGTGAGGTGGAAGGAGGGAGCGAACATCGATGGCCTCGAGACCTGGGACGAGGAGGTAAGCCTTTGCTTTAACCTCTTTGTCAGACGTTGAGGGAGTCGGTGGAGATTGATAGAGTGGGTCGAGAACGGAACACCACCAGCGGATTAGCTGGCGGTCATCGAGAATGTGTTTTGTTGGCACGCTCACAGAGTCGGGAAAGAGGTACTGGTTCTGCGCTCTTGCAAAGAGGGAAATCGTGTATTTGGCAATATCTGGGTTCTTCTTCAGGTGCGTATCGATGAGGTAACGGAGGAAGGTTCTGGTTATCTCTTTGAGAGTAGAGACTTTTGATGTTGGATCAGAAGCGGGTGTGAACGATGCGAAGCGGCGGGGAAGGTAGCCTGAGCTGTCGGCTTTGCTGACGAAAAAGGTGGACTCTTTACGGCCGGAAGTGGGGTGGGTAGAGATGTAGATAAGGATTTCAATGCCGTATACGAAAACCGATTCTGGGAGAAGGGAGAGGCCGAGAAAGTGGGATTCGAGGGTTGTTGGAGCGGGTTTGGCGCCGCGCGGGGTGAGGTAGAGGGGTTCTGTTTCTTCTGGTGGGGTGGACGTGTGATAGACAGATAGATTCAAGTCCTTGGGTAAAATTGATTCCAATAAAGCAGCCAAAGGAGTTTCTTGCGTAGTTGAAGCCATTGAGTCTACCAAAACCAAGTCCGTGATGTTTTTCTGTGGTGTTTCACCAGGAATCGCGGAGACGAGCGGGCATCATAACTACGCTTACGTCTCGGCAGCGCTTACCACATCCGGCCTAACCCCACCGACGTTACACCGAAAAAGATCACATCCTCATCCCACCTCACTTAACGACCCTCACAACACCAGCAACCATGTCCCTCCGCCCGACGCTCCGCCTCCTCCGCACCCCGGCCCGAGCCTACAGCAGTACCGCCTCGCCCGACCTCTCCGCCGCCCTCAATTCCCTCTCCTCCATCGAGTCGTCCATCCCACCCCCAGAGTTCCGCGTGAAGGAAGCCCGTCCGCAACCCCGAGCCCCATACCAGCACCGGGCCCAACACCCAAAATACGCAAACTCGAACCGCGTCCAGCCCAAGTTTGAGCCAATACGGGATGTCGGGCTGCTGAGAAAGGCGTTTGAAAACTTGCTGGGCGAGAAGTGGAAGGATGTGTTGAGTGACGAGGTCAAGTGGCAGTGCGTTACCCATATCAGTCACGACCATGGATGGAAGCCTCACAACGACAAGTTGAGCTTTATGGGTATGTCAATTCCGGGTCAATTCGGCTTCCGTGGTGGTCTTTACCGGCTTTCCCGGGGTTTCCGGTCGGCTTGGATAAGCAGTGGCTAATGAATCCCGGACGATTAGGCCGTCGTCTCCTCTACCTCCAAGCAACCCTCGCGCAAATCCACGACCCCGTCGCTCCAATCCCACCCGCCCAGCCAACCCTCGAGGAGGAAAAGTCCGGAAAGTATAGCCCGGCGCCGGTGTACTACCATGAGGACTTCAAGAACTTGCATAGCACGAATTATGACAGTGTCGGCAAGTTGGTGGATGAGAATGTGTTGGCGATGATTGCGATGAGGGCGGGTATCACGAGTATGTTGCAGTGGACACCTTCTTATGTGAGTAGCCCCGATTCCGAGCGGAAGGCGAGTGGGGGAGATGGAATTGGAGGTTGGAATGGATTGGGGTTGGTTCTTTGGACTCGGTCTTGAATCTCGGGTTTCGCAAGTTGGATCATGGGATTCTGGATATTTGAGGTCTGGTTGAGGTTCCGGTCTTGAGATTGTATCTTTGCGTTTCAATCTCGAGGCTGAATCTTGGTACCCGGATCTTTGGTGCGAGTCTTGGAATTCGGGTTCTGAGATTTGAATCTTAAGATTCTGGATCCCAAGATCTGCGCCCTCGGATTCTGAGAATTCAGTCTTGTGATTCTGGCCCTGGGATCAAATCCAGAGATTTGGTGCTGGACTTCTTGCCCTGTGATTCTGATTGCGATCTTGGTCTTCAAGTCCTTTTCTTGAGATTCAGTTCCTGGATGCAGTCTTGGTTGTCAACTGATGGAACTTGCACGAAACGAGAGGGACTATGGAGAAGAAAGCTACTGACGCAAGAAACAGCCCAAGAACCTTGCCAAATCCGGCCAGGACTCCGTCGCCGTCCACGCTCTCTTCGCCATCATCGGTGCCATCGGCCTCGAGAAGGGTGGTGCCGTCGCCCGCCAGGTCATCTTCGAGAGGATCCTCAAGAGACCCATCCCAGAGGAGGTGTTGGTGGATAAGGCTGAGCGATCATAAGCTTAGGTTGGGTTAATGGTGGTTGGTTGTTGGAGGATTGGCGAGTTCGGAAGGTAATGGCATGAGGAGTAGATAGGAAGGAGACACGACATGTGCATAGGAGTCGGACTACTACATTATCGGAGGGCATCTGCGTGTATTCATCCGGATCGAACATGGCATGGGAAAAGGCTGTGGCTTATAGAAGACTCATGCGTAGAGTTACGGGCAGTAGCATGCATCGCTGGTTGAGGGATGTAGATTTGTATATTAGATATCAAAAGTAAGGCATTGTCTTGGTTCTAACGTTGGGTGTTCTTTTTCTTTTGCTCTAAATACTGCGTGTCGTTTTCTTGGTGCACTCCCTGTAATTCTTTGGGGACTTATCGTTCTGTGCTCGTTTATATGGGCTCATACCATGACGGTCTCTAAGTTGGGTTGTCGTACGTCTCTGACGAGTAGTTCCCAAGGGTTATGCCTGGCGTGTGCAAGTGTAGTTCACCTTTCGTATATCTTCTTGCTCTGCCGCCGTTGAAGCGTACGCAGGTAAGTTGGCGGCTCTTGTGCAAGGTGTTATCTTTCTACTCGTGTTGAGCAGCTTCCATCTGTTCGATCGCTTCTGCGTTCGTCATCCCCTTTCGAATTGCATATTCCGCTTTTCGATCCTGCGCTTGTTTTTCTACTTAGGTAGTACATACGTTAAGCCTCTCTTCTTCAGTTTAATGATATCGCCAAATTAACGTAATGAGAAGGCAGATAGAACCGCTTGGTGTTGTACTCGTACTTAGGTGATGATCGTCTGCCATACTCGTGAGGATGTCTGGAGACAGTCGTTCAATGTGTAAACCGATTGCACTTTTCAGTTGGATGGCTGTTGACGCTTTGTCTGCTCGTGTTTCTGGAAGTATCAAGTATCAAGTAAGCACGAATTGACGTGAATCGTAGCTATAGTGTGGACTCGGAGTGATGTGCGTACTCAGTAAGCTAGGCGCAAAGTTGTGCACTGGCAGCAACATGATTAATATTTCTCATGCATATGCTCGTGCTTTCACTCATACCTTTGAGGTATGTTATTCAGATAAAACGTGATGGGTTCCGTAGTATTCTCAAGGTTCCCAAACAGTACGTATTTATCCACCTTCCTTGGATTACTGCGTGTGGTTGTCGACTTGTCTTTGACTTCCGTGAGTCGCTTTTACTCTTTTCTTGATGGAATACCGAATATGTGTTTGCTCGTACAAGGCCGATCGATCTTGACATGCGTTAGATGCCATTCTGAGAAAACGTAGGCAAATCGAGGAAAGCGTTTTCAGTATTACGCCTTCCAGTTGAGATCGAGAAGGAGTTCATACTAAACGAGTGCCTTGGTGGAAAGATCGTAGGATTGAACTAGTTGTGTTGGTGCTCGTGCGAGGTTTTGATCTTACTCAGAACTAAGCAGCTCTGTACTTAAGTAGGAAGGCGAGTAACCAGTATGTAGCAAACAAACCTCGAGCTTCAGAAGTAGTTCAAGTTGCGAGCTCAACCCATCTGATCATCCCCATTTTCATCAACGTGGTTGCGTGAATTGTTCTATGGAAGTGTATCTTAGGGGTTGTTATTTGCTTCAACGCCACACATACGGCCACAGATTGAAGAATATACGGGATCCCGTCCGCTCTCCCATAGTCAAGCTTCTAATCGCCAAGTTAGTACCGCGTTGGGTGACCACGCGGGAATCCTTGGTGCTGTATGTTTTAGACTGTACTGGCGCAGACCATTTTGTGACTTTCCAAACAAAAGTATATTGGATCTTAAAGTTAGGCAATACGATTCGTATATCAAGGTCAGATGGCCGAGCGGTCTAAGGCGCCAGGTTAAGGCAAAGCTTAACATTCGTAGCTAATACGAGTATCCTGGTCTGGGAAACTAGGCGTGGGTTCAAATCCCACTCTGATCACCATTCTTTTGGATCAGGCTCTGATTGAGCTTTTTTTCTTCTTTTACTAGTCCCCGAGGCTCGCCCTGCATGGTATTCAAATAGCTGAAAGGCCGCGTCCTTTTGACGGAGAAGTCTTCCCACATTATCCTCACCCGAGCACGTTGTTCTTCGTTATGAACGCATTGTAAGGCCTGCTGCCAGTACTCCGGTGCCACCTCGTTACAGGAAGTACATGGAATCCACAGTTCTCCCGCCACTGGTAAGGCCACCCGCTGGTTTAAACTATATAAGGACCTCATCCCCATCCCCTCCTTCCTCTCCATCACTTGTCAATTTGAAACGATACAGAGAAGATTAGCATGGCCCCTGCACTAAGGATGACATACTATAACAAAGACGAGCTACCATTTTTTCATGAAGGCTTTGATTGCGATCGAAGCCGGGATTTGAATCTTTTGGGGTTGTGCGAGAATTGGCAATATTTCATTGTCAGAACGTAATCTGCGTTTTAGGTCGTTGTTCACACAAGCGCTAATAGCTCAGTTGGGAGAGCGTACGACTGAAGAAATTCGGTTATCACCACTACTAGCTCGTCTAGCAGTTGATCGTAAGGTCACCCGTTCGATCCGGGTTTGGCGCATTGAACATTCCTTTTGGCTGTAGAGCACTCTTTTGTTGAAGCGATTTGCCGAGAATTGAATTTTAGTTACTTTATGGACTGAGAGACAGAGTATTACTACTTAGTTTCTACCCTGCAGTTACAGAAAGTAGAGCCAACTGGATGCTCGATTACGAGATGGATGTAGGCCTCTTCAGTTATTCGATTCTATCACTCGGAGGTGCTAAATCATCTTTAAGCAATAGCCAAGAGTGATATTTTTGTGAATGCGACCTGGTCGCACGGGACTTGCAAGCCACAAGACGGTAAAACTCTCCGTCTGAGAACACACTACCGAAGAACCGAAGTATACGGCTCAAGATTTCAAGACGGCTTGTATTTTCCGAAGCGTATTGTATAGTGACGGGACGCAGTTGGAGCTGCACATGAATGCTCTCACAGCTCCCTTGACGTCAGTGGCTCGATGTGGCTGGTGCTTCTCTTGGCAAAGGCATTGTTCTCTTTGGATCTCTGGCTTCTTCTTACCCGTCGCTCTTTCTCGACAACAAAGCAACACAAACACAACAATACCATCTTGCGTCAAGCAGTTCCGCACTCAAATTTGAAGCAAACAGCGTATTATTCACCTGTCATCGTCGATACCGACGCTTTTTCTTCTATTACAACGATCGTTATCATCTCTTTCGACATGCTTTCCCGCTCCTCTTACTCAACAACAAAGCCGCAAGCCGCAAACGAAGGTTCGATCTATACACGACTCGTCACCGGCAGGTCGAATCTCAGTCAACGATGGCCTTCGGAAGGCAACAATTAGATCCGTGCCCTATAAGGCGACGCTTATCTGCCATTTGTATGCATCCATCTCACCCGAGGGAAATCCTAGTGACTAACCTTCACTATACATAGGATGGTAGGATTGGGCCTAACCTGCGACAAATCGGAACCTCCCGCATGGAAGCCAAGGAAGAAACAAAAAATATTGGTTGGCGGGCACAAAAAAGTGACTGGGGATCAGGGACGCGCTTTCAACAAATCTAGTACAGAGCTCAGGGAAGTGATATTCGTATGGCAGCATCTAAAGAGAGGAATTCGGATCTGGATTTGAGCCACTCAATCTATGCTGGATTGATTGCATACTCTTGGGATATATGCAGAAATACGAGGGAGCTGTGAAGTTTTCGGCCTGGTGGCCTGAGACAACAGTGGTGGTGAATGAGGCCAAGAGCACGCCGGTGGATGGAATGGATCTGTTGGCGACAGATAAACGTATGGGACGAATGACGTCAGATGCCAGATTTCTCGTTTAGGATTGGGTTCTTAGCAAAGAAAGGGTTAAGTATGAATCTTTCTTATCTTTGCAACTTCTGGACCCTCTGAGAAAGCGAGCATGCTGCAGTAAGCTGTCACGGCCGAGCTTCTATCAGCATTGACGAAAAAGACGCCAGTGTACAGATACATGACGTACCCATTACTATCGATCACTCGTCTAGGCAGCCAGTAGTTCCACTAACCAGCTCGTTCGAACACAAGAGCATCCTTCATCATACCGAGTTCCTTGACCTTATCAATGGCATCCGAATCGATTGTGAAACTGCGGAGATTAGTTCAAGCCAGATGTGTGTTATTTCTATGCACAGTCAGCACTTACAAGTATGTCGGTGGTTAGTCTGGTGGTGAGCCAAACATAGCTCCCGAGTTCTCTTCGACAATACTCGTGAGCCTCTGGAGGTCCTGACTGTAACTCACGGGTTCGAGTTTTGAGGTCCAGATGCTTTTGGGGTTAACCACGACCTTATACTGCAAGAAAGGCTGTTAGTTTCCATTGGTATTCGAGCTTTGGATGCTGGAGTTGGGAGTATACTGTGTGGACGGTCATTTTCGAATTCGAAATTGGATCAGGGCGTCCAGATGTAGGTTCTAAGGATGCAGAATTGTCTGTCTCGGACACTAAGTAATTGATCTAAGAAGGAAGAAGTATTCCGACAAGTACATAACATGTTCTAGGTGCTTGATCCTTGCTGCAAATCACGTTCGAATATTCGTAATATCAGCATCATAGGGCAATGTTCATGCTCCTGGATCCGTTGGGATGAAGTTTCGATTACCGGGGATAACAGCGCAATACTGTCGTCAAGCAAGCGAACAGCTATGCGTTGCTACTACGTCAGTACGTAGAGCACAGCTGGCAATACCACACTTCTTGTTGTGATCGCGATGCAGTTAAGGATGAAGCGTTTGTTGGCATGATTCTGAGCATGACTTTGGATAGAAGGCTAGTTTTTGGGCAAATGCTCGGTGGAAACAGCTGAGAAGCGCTTCGCAGCAATTTTCAGAACAACAACTGCAAATCAAACGTTCGGGGGCTGGGGACGAGGCTAAGAAGCTTCGCTGAAGAAGGCATTTCTCGAGGACCGTCTCGGACGTCTCCTCTCCCTTCCTCGCTAATCTTATCGATCTGTGGTCCACGAAGGACGCTTTGCCCAAAACAAGCTTCACAGGCGAACACGAAACGAACACGGCAAGAAGTCCCCTTGGCGGCCGAATCGAGCCCAAATTTCTGCCCGAAACGGAGATGCGAATGAGCTTAAAATCAGTCAGATTCAGCAGGTCTCAAAATCCTCGTCCTTATTCGCATTTTGTGGTGTTTCGTCGCTGACCTTGGCTCTGCTTACAGCAGCGTCGTAGTATGGTGCGCATCCAGCGCTCAAATAAGACACGAGAAAGACACGAGCCTTGGCTCAGGTATCGGCCGATCCCGAGTGGCACGACCTCCGCACCACTCCACCACCGCAGCGAAATAGATTACGCTTAGCGCAAGCATCGCTCCACTTGTTGCCTGACCCTCCCTTTTGCCTTATGAATTCTGGTATGATTTCTCACTAAAGAGGTGTTGCGATGTCAAAAGCTGACTCTTTTGTAGGGAAGATTAGGGACCCCAGCCAATCAGAGGCGCCCCGGTTTAGGGGCCACGAACAAACTCCGGCATGCTGGACCAAAGATGGGTCCGACATCACCTTATGGTGACAGCTTGACTGAGGCGAGCAGGCCGAAACATTCTCGTGCGTTGAGTTGCACAGCTGCAATGCTCACACAGGAGGTCTCCGAATGCGGAGTTTGAGGTTGAATTGCTCAACCAAGGCGCAAAACTGTAATGGCATGAGGCCATACCGAACCATCTTACGGTACAGATTCACTCTGTGACAATCAGGCTCTGTTATATTTCAAAAGCGAGAGATTATAATAAGGGTACCTGCATCCCTCCGTTTCCGTTCTTCATCCTGACAACAGTTTCAGTTTTACAGTTCCGAGTCTCAAACATCTCTACTCCTTCGGTTTACCGATCCTCTCCACTCTTCAAACAAAAGTCCTTTTGCGGTTTCGATAGAATACCTCTCCACTCTCAACCCATCTCAACTCATATACCCTTCGGGTCAAAAGTCTATTACACTACCACCACAAACCACTCTTAATTTCCGCTTCGGCACTCCACAACCAACCCTACAAAATGCAGCCAACTCCCCAACTCCGCAAGCTCATCCAGGAGCCACACCCATTCTTCCGCTTCCCAGTTACGCAGAAAGCCGCTCCCGTCGGTCTCAAGTTCTACGCAACACGTTTTGGTCGCACTGCTAGATTGTGGGTTTTTTCCCTTTGCCGATCCCACTTTCAGGGACCAGGGTCTGGTTATGATGTCATGAAACTAACACTTCAAATAGTATCGTCCCCGCCTTTACCGTCTTCTTTGGCTGGACCTTTGCTACCCAATACGCCATCGACATCAAGAACGGTGTCCGCGAGTTCCCTCTATAAATCAACACACCACAACCTCTCGTTTCTCATCCATCATGTCACGCAACAATCCAAAATCCCCCGAAGAAGCCGCCGCACTAGCTGCCGAACTTGATCAGCGCAGAAAGGAGTCAGTCCTCGGCATCCCGAACTATTGGGCGATGTGGATCTTCAGTTGGCTGTTCTTTTTGCTTGTTGCGGGATGGATCAAGGGGCCTGAGGTGCGAGAGAAGTTTGTTGCTGCATTTTTAGGAGAGAGAGAGAGTTCGTTTTGAGTTTCTGTTTTCTCCGGTTGGGTTTGGGCGGCGTTTGTTTTTCGATCGGTTTCTTTTTCAGTTCTTGGGCGGCGTTTTTGAAGATATCTCATTTTCCTTTCCTGGTTTGAACATTTTTTTTGAAGGTTATCGACATCTGGTTGGATTTGCTATCGGGGATGTACAATAGGTCGAGGGGTGGTGTGGGGAGGCGGAGGATTGATTGTGTGCTCCTCTTTGGACTACATGCAGTGTAGGGCCAATCAGTTGTTTCACGACTTTACTTGCTGTAACTATGGTCGCGTTTCGATTTTCATTTATAGTGGGCAATGCTGGCTACGAGGGAGAACATGTAATCATGGAAGAAAAGAAGGGCGGAGGACAGATTGGAGATGGCAAATTCAACTTGTTTGATACCTCAATTCCGTTTCATATTGATCCTTCATGACCGAGGCGAAATGCCATGATGAACCATATATTTGCGAACATATAACCCGGATTATCTATCTGAAGAATATTGACGGGGATACGACTACCGGGACACGACTATGAAGAAGAAACGACGGTGAACGCAATTGGAAGTAAATGACCAGTTACCAATCTGCTTCATTGCCGTCATAGACCGGGAGAGCTTTCTTCAAGGCACCATTCTCAACTTTCGGCTTCCCAAAGCTCCTCCATTCCCTCCCACTGCCCGCTTCATCCCGGCTGACCTTGTATGCATGAAACGACATTCTCCCCATGAATGGGATATCGATTTCGCCTTGGAAAGAGTTGAAGACACCGTTGTAGTCGAGGAGTGTATTTCTGTTCTTTACATCGAAGGGGCTCGATTTCGAATGCTCTGTTTCGAAATGGGTTTTGCCGGTCTTCGCATTGATGCCTCTATGAAGGAAATAGAAAGGCATATACCTGTTGGGCGTAAACTTCATATTACTTTTTTTCTTCCTCTGCATCTCTTCATCGGTATCGTATTCGCTGTCGACTTCGAATCCGTCTTCATCCAGCTCCTTGTATCCCTTCGCAACCGTATAATCGGAGGGTAGCTCATCGTACTGGAAGATGTGTGCCATAACATTCTTGTAAGCACCAAGTTCGATATCGGCAGCGAAGGAAGACCGGCCTTTTATGTGACATTTCCTTTCTGGATCGTCGCGGATGGTCATGCGAAAGCCGTCCTTTGGCATTAATTCTGGATACCGATCAGCCATCTCGTCACAGCGAATGATATATGTTCCCTTCATATCCTTTGGCTCGGTCAGAGCCTTCCGCAATTCAACCTGCTGTCTTTCCTTCTTTCCCTTTGCCCATCTTGCTTGTAGCCGCTTTATCTTTTCACTTTCGGTGAGCTCCGCTTCATCAGCATCTAGATCAGATTCCTCATCTTTGAATCCCTCGCTGACAAGGAACTTCTCATGTTCGATCTTGAACCTTTTGAAAGCCTTTTCATTCCTCATCGCGCTTTCTTGTCTTCGTTGCTCTTGAGCCCGGTATATCGGTTGCATGGTTTGGTGTCGTTCATGATCAATAGCCATTCGCTCCCGCATGAGAGCATCGTGTGCATTTCTCCTCTCTGCCATGACTCTGTCAATATCTCGGGATTTCTGGTTTGTAATTTCGAGATACAATCTTTCAACGGCATCGGCATCAGCACCAATAACCAGAACGAAATCCAAGAGTATTATGGCAGCGTGCCTCTTGTTGTACTTCCAGATTCGAGTCTTGAGACCTCGCTCTTTGCAAGTATCTTCGATCGGTTGGACAAGGCTCGGTTTGATTTTGCTGAGGTCCAGAGCTCGATTCCTGTTTGCCGGTGCTGTGCTCGAGCCATCTTCGGGGAAGTAGTAGGCAAAGAACCTGTCGAGGTCGTGCTCGGCAGCAGAAACAGGGCCGTAGCCAATGTGCTCCACAAACTTCATCTGCGCATCGTACTCGACTTGCTCGATTTTGGCGTTGTTTTCCTCCGTGTACTTCTTTTCGAGCTCGTGTTCAAGGCTGCGAAGCGTAGGGGGTTGCAAACACTGCTACTCAGTCAGCCTGGCCCAAAACAGCGCCTCGCTCTTAAAGCGTGGGTTTACAAACTTTTCCATCTTGTGCAGCCTCTAGCAGCCTCTTCTTAAGGTCGACAACCCGGTCGGTAGCTGTGTAGTCGAGCTCATAGTGGTGATGCTGAGCAATCAACGCCTTCTTACTGCAAACTTGGCGGGCTTCTTTCCTTTGTCGTGTTGTGATGTGTGGTTTCCGGAGTTCTTTGTCTGAGAGAAAGACGAGTAGGTCGTCTTGGGTGGTTCGAGGGATGCCCTTGTAGCAAAACCCGTTGGATTCTGAATAGGACCAGTCGGGTTGGTCGGCAATCGACACAGGAGGAATCGGCGGCACCATGGTGATGGGATTGATTGTTGCTGTCTGGCGGTAAGTTGGTCGTGGACGTCGATGACGGAGCCAGTTGAAGACAAACTGTTTGAGCGGCGAGAGGGGAAACGTTTTGCTTCTGCTAGTTTCCGGAGGCATCTCCGCTGGCCTACGGAAGCCGAGTCGTCACATGAAGCGTTTATCTTTCCTGTTAGTTCCCCAGTACTATTGAGGAAATTGGGGGGGGTAACGGGTGGTTTACAAATGATTTGGAACGCTAAACGATCCAAGCTCATAGTATTAAGGTTACCGGTTTAACCATGACGTCGTTTGAGCTTCTCAGAAAGATCCCATTTGATGCTTGCAAAATGTTTGGTGATGTCGTTTGATACTGGGCTTTGTTTGCCGTATAAACTCGTTCGAAAGCCCTACAATCGCTATCAGACCCCTCTTATTTTCGACTTAGACGTTTTCTCATTCCTTCCTTAACAACCTCGTCACTATGACCAAGTGGAGGACGAACGACACGCTCTTAACAGCATAACCCCATCACCATGACATGTAAGTTTCCCCCAATCGTTGCGCTTACCTTCTTCTTAAAGTCAGAACCTTCCCCTCCTCCAAGTTACTAATAACAAGTATAACAAACACTGGCAGCAAACAGGTATCTTGGACCTCTCTGGAATACTACTCTTGGACTCAACGATCTGGATAACCATGGACCACGCTTTCTGGACTACTTTGGACTCTCTGGATCCCTCGGTTGGTTAACCTGTAATGTAAGTATTCTTCCTTGCTGTATTCCTTTACTTTTGGTGATGTTTTTTGGTGTTTGTGTCGTTGTCGCGACATGACACGTTGGTGTACCGGTACCGCGGTAGATAGAATTTGTGCGAAGTCCTATGTGCATTTGGTTTTACCATTGGAGTATTTGGTTTCAAGTTAAGCAAAAGTTGGTTCAGCGAATTGAGATTCACATTCCAAATTCAAAAATCCAAATCCCATTTTGAAGTCATGCCAGAATTCTCAAACGAGATCTTTTAACAATCCACTTTTAACGTTCAAACAACGCTAAACGGTTTGAAAAGAGTCCTATGAGGCCCAAATGGTTTACAAACGGTTTACAAGCAATGTTTACCACGGCCAGTTTCCTCAATAGTAATTTTAGCTGCTTGGATCTAATGGATGGTTTTAAAGTAGATCCTTTCCGAGGATGCTATGGCATTAAATTTCTTATCAAGTATTTCGACTCGCATACGGTGCCGACGATAAGTCGTGTAGCATTTATGGTTGTTGCAAGCTCGCAAGTACTGTACGGGATGACGGACAAGCCCTTCGTCTTGCATTACTGATTACTGGAGACTCTTATTTTTCTTCACCAATAACAGTCGGCATTCGGCCTGTAGCTTTACTGCCCAAGGCCTCGAACTTCCCACAGCAGAGGATGGAAGAACAGCCCAGATTAAGTATAAGATAAACTCAGTATAGGAAGTAGTCACTGTTCTGAGGTTGCCCTACAGAGATAGCAGAAATCGGGAATGAGCAGCAGTGAGAGGAGATTGAGCCATAGAAGCATCGTGCCGTAACGCTTCTTCGAAAAGTGATGGATCACTTCATTGAACGATTGCAGACGTCGGAATAAAGTTTTTCCGACGCAACGCCAACTCAAGACTCCTTCCCTTTCCGCTCCCGCACTGCCTTGTCTTCAACAGCCTTTTCATTTTCCCAGCACTCTCCTTCAGAAAAAGAAAACCAAGCAAACCACGAACGAGCAACATACAATGACATCTAACGGTCTACCACCTGTACACTATCCCGACATTCCCGAATTCACCTACTCGCCCAGCACCGGACTTCTCTTTGATTCGTTTCCTCGGGAGCCTGCCGAACGACTTCTACGCATGCTAGACGACGAAGTCTTCCTCGAAAGTCAAGATCTCCAGTTCAGAGACGAATGCCTCAAGTTCTGCACGAAGAGGAGTTTGCTTGCGCAACACGAGCACTACGGGATAGCCACCACAAAGCTCGATCTCCAGTACGATCTGCAAACGAAGTTGCTAGAGGCTGTCCGAAAGGGAAAGGTATGCGTCATGATCGCCTTTGACAAAGTGAATGCACATACTATGAGTGGAAGCTTACAACCTACAGTGCGACAAGCAACCACCGGAATTGGCACGCATTCAAGACGAGCTGGAAAGGAAATACAAAAAGGAAAGCGACGCATATGAGGTTGAACTCAAGCAGCAATACAGGGAGCGATTCCTTCGACTTGCCGATGACCCCAAGAAGGCAATCAGCTTTGATGTCGACCTCTTCTTCGACCACTACATCCTAGGACACGCACAGCAAGCACCCCGTGCTTTGTATCTCACTGGTTCGAAGGGAAATCCGGAATCGCATCCCACCACGAAGAAACTCCTGTCTGAGAAGCGGATCTTCTCTAGATACCACAAATGGGATGACCCTTCTGTGGCGACAGTTATCGGATCCATCGATGTTCTGGTCATTGGTACAGACAGAAAGGCTGTTAACAAGCTCTTCAACAAACTTGTCCGCAAGAAAAAAGATGCTCTTGATGAAGAGGAACAAGAGCGCATCGAGAAAATCGGCGACCTTTGGCTCAAGGACGAGATGATCCGTCGGGAGGGAAACTGGAAGAAGGCTATGGAGAAGCATAAGATCTTCGTCAAATATATGAAACCATTGTATAAGGAGGGAGGCCACGATTGCTTTCCGGACGATGAGAATGTCATAGACGGTGTATTTGGTGCAATCCTGGGAACTTATGTGCTGCGTTGCGATTTTATGGCATCTGCCCAGCCAGCCTTTGTGGGAGATGGGTTCTGCATGAACATCAGGGAGGATTACCCCCGCATGAGCAACTTCAAGGGAGGATTTTCAGTTGGTGCTGACTTCTTCCTTGGGATGTACAAAAATTGTTCGGCGCAATTCTGGAGAGAAGGAGAGAGTCCCTACGATTATTCGGTTAGAAAGAACGGATACGATAACGACAACTATGATTATCTCAAACGCTCACGGCAGGACATCAGAAGAGAAGAGATTGCGCATCAGAGAAAAGTTGGTGTTGAGGCAGACAGTAAGGTCAAAGCCGGCAAACGATTCTACTTTATCCACCGAGGTCGTGACTTTATGGACGGTACGATTGAACGCTACGACGATACCGATAAGGACGTTTCCTATATCGAGTTTACTGACAGTACTTTTACAGAGTTCAAAGGTGTCTTCTACTATATAGGAGAGAAATGTGAGCTTTTTGGATATAAGGTTAGCACCTCTAGTTATTGTGGTTCACGTGGCTGTTTATGGAAGGAACTTGAAGCTTAGTTGCAACTTTGAGAGATAGCAAGTACTTAGTATATAACAGAATAGTAGATCGATTCGAGTAGGAATTTAGTATTTCAGAAAGACTTATGTGGTAGCTCGAAAGCTTCAACTGGTTGACGTGGCTTCTTCCTGTATCATCCTCCAATGGGTGGTAAACTCCTGCGAAGTGTTGCTTATACGAGCCTCAGCTGATCAGACATCCATCACTGCTGCTTCTGCACGTTGCTAGCGCTACGACTTACTATTTGATCTCTTTCTAGGAATTTGCCTTTCGTTAACCAGTGACGCTACAAACTCTCCCTGTCAATGGGATTTGCACATACAGGCAAACGATCTATAAAATTTACACACCTATCGTACATCGTTCAGCCCCATAGCTCAGTTGGTTAGAGCGTGATCCTAATAAGGCCAAGGTCGAGGGTTCGACCCCCTCTGGGGCTATGGAACTTAGTTCTTCATCTATTCTTTTGCTTCTCGGCTCCCCTTCTTGTGCAGTGTCAAGTTACTGGTTAAACTGTAATAAAAAAATTACCCTACTATTCAACATGGTCTGTCTCTATGGCCTAACTGGTTAGGGCGTTCGACTGTTACATTTCTGATATGAGCCCTTCCGCCATACCTTGATCAGAAGTGCTGACAATCGAAAGATTCTCAGTTCAATCTTGAGTAGGGACGCAGATCTCTTTTTGGGCTACGGATCTTCCCCCCAACCTGAACTTGAATCTCGTTTTAGATGAATGCAGCGAATGCGATAACCAATGCTCCGGATAGTGGCTGGAGTTATCTTTGGACACGGACTGAAGGTGTCATGTAGTGTTTTGTTACGAGGGTGGGAAGTAAGTTTCAAAGACTTCCATGAGTTAGGTACCTAGGTAGTGCGGGTGTTAAGTCGATATTTTTGTCTGAATCATTATTACTTACAGCTGTAACCGTAATGTTCAAAACTTTAGAGCAATTCCTTTGCTTTGCTTCCATCGGCATGTAAGTCTCTATGGCCTAACTGGTTAGGGCGTTCGACTGTTATGCGCAATCGAAAGATTCTCAGTTCAATCCTGAGTAGGGACGGAAACATCTCTTTTGTGCCTCTTTTCAAATTTTGCACTCTAAACGGCCTGGTAAAGGCAGGCCTCTTGCGTCTGGCTTGCTATCCCATTGATCAGGAGTATAATCATAGTTTATACCCCATTTTGGTGTAGTCACACGTTTGTAGTACGGTCTTATTGTTGCGGAATTTTTGCTTTCGGCAACGCAAGACTACCTGGTTTATTCAAGTTGGAGGTTAGATTTGATTTCGGCATTGTCACACGAAAGGGAAGTAGCCGGTAGGGAGGTTGTAGATATGTCTTCCGAATCCAAAACTAATATTCCTAGCTAATCTTCACCTCCCACCCACCCCATAATAACATACGAGAAACCACTTCCCTTAAAACAAAAACCATTTTACTATGCAATGCATGCAACGCCTAAAGATGCCAGTTCCACTAAAAGAAAAAAATACAAAGAATAATGATAGAAAAGCAAGGTAAAGTCTCGAAACGCGGACGAGGGAAGAACGAGTGAGGGAAGCAACTCGATATGAACGAGAGGAAGAAACGCAAGCAGGAACGGAAAAAAGCAACGGAAAACCAGAACCTTAGCCGTATATATAATCCCCGAACCAAACAAAAAAGAAACAACGACAACAAAAGAGCAACAAAGCGCAACAAAGATGGGAAATATGTAACAGAGAAATAAGACATGAAAAAACCAGAGTCCGGGCAGCCACATTTCCATTCCCGCACTTGCAACAAAATCATCACCGGCACAACGACACATTCCCCTCTAGCCAGGCACATAACCACCACCCCATAATCCATCAGTCAAACCATCCACCACCGTTGGGCCAGGCACTCATCTGCAACATCTTAAACTCAACACTTCGTTCACCGATCTCTGGCATCTTGGGCACTAACCTTCGCAATTGGAGCCGTCTGCTTATCTTCCGAGCGTCCTGCTGGTATTTCGACAGAGAAATTTGAACCTCTCCGATTTGGGGTTGAAGTGGAGGTCTGGGGTTTTGGCGACGGATCCTTGGTTTTTTTGCTGACATCCTCGAATTCATCCTCACCTTCTTCTTGGCTGTCTGGAATCACGATCGGTTCGATTTGGCGCCCTGCATTCCGCTTGATCTTATCATTTGCCATGGGCGCGATTTCGCTTTGCCGTTCTGTGTTTCGCTTGCCCTTGTCGCTTGCAATGGGCGTGATTTCGCTATGGCGTTCTGTTTTTCGCTTGCTCTTGTCACTTGCCATGGGTGCGGTTTCGAGTTGCTGTTCGGTGATCCGCTTGCTATTCTCATTTGTCATGGGTATCGCGCGTTGTTTGGAGAAGGAGCTTTGCGATAGACTGCTCTGGCCGCCATAATTCGGTTCGCGAGGGGCAACTGGAGCCTTGGGGGACTCTTGGTTACCTGATGTGCGTGCTACTGGAGCTCTGAGAGGTGCTGGCAACGCTTGAGCGGATTTCTGGGCCGTGAACTGTGGTGATTGAGGTTGCAGCTGGGGGGCCATTGGCTCTTCCAGTTGAGGTTGCTTTAGCTCCTGCGACTGCGCTTGTCTGTGTTGCAGGGCAGATTTCCGAAATGTTTGAGGCGGGGTATCTTGCCTAAGAGCCGACTGTGATGCTGGCGGGGGTTGCTTTTGAGGCATAGGTGACTTGAACGGTGCACACAATCTCTTCTGAGGGATAGTCTGAGCAGTTCGTTGTTTTCGAGGAAATGGTAACGTCGAGGATTCGTTCATGGGCGGGCTCTCTATCGTTATTGGTTCTGGTGCTTGCTTCTGTTGCGCTGGTTGTGCTGTTCTTTCTGACGCAGGAGGGCGCCTGAGTCTCAACTGTTCCTCTGGTTCCGGTCCCTCATCGAAGGCCTGGTACTTATCCAGACCTTTCCAGTCGGAGTCCGGAGTGCGAGTGCGTACTGTAGGGGTATAAATGGGGTTGACCCAATGTGACCCCCTCGGATTGGTGTGATAGAGTGGTGAGGTTCTGTCTGGAATATGAAGCTTTTCCAACTTGGGCTCGATTCTCTTTGGTTCCAGCTTCTTAGTCCTGTTGAACTGGAAATCGCCATCTACTTCCGCAGCATTGGGACTTGACTCAAACTTGAGATGTATCGGCTTGGGCAGCTCCCGTCTAGGTGCTGGCGTGCTGTAAGGATCTCTCTCCTGGCGGTCTCTCGATTTCTTCTCGGGACTCGGCGAAATCTCCATCGACCTGAACCCCTCTTCAGCATCACGGATACCATTCTTAATGGCCGCCCGATTCTCTGGTGGCGGAGGGGTAGCCTTCATAGGAGGGTAAATTTCCATTACTCCGTCTTCAGTATGAACGGTCCGGCCGCCCTCGTAAACATCAATAGGCGGTGAAACAAGGGCTGCTTCTCCATCCGAGCCTGTCGAAGAATCCTGCTCCATCCGGTCCTCATGTTCATCCGAGGAAGAGTCAAGGTCAATCATTACATCATCGTGGACATCTTCGACGAGTGTACCGGACGAATGATGGCCATCGTTCTCTTGTGTAGTGGGCTCAGGTGATGGGGAGAGAAGCTTCCTAACGTCGGACTTAGGACTGTCCGTAAGGTCAACCTCGTTCTTCTGAGGCATCGACTTAGGAAGAGACGATTCGCCTTCCTGAGTTGAGGGTATGCGAACAGGGGACTGTTCAAGGCTGGATGACGGAGAAGCTTGCATTTGAACAGCTTCTTGAGTTGCCTTCCGTTTGGCAGGTGAATCGGGATCTTGCTGCTGTTTCCGTTTCAAAGGTGAACCCTGTGGAGTTGAAGAGACCTGTCGAATCGGTGTGGATTGCCGCGCTTCTTTCGAAGGCAAGGGGGCTTCAAGTGCTTTGGATTTCTCCGCGAGTTCGGGCTCCGGCTTAGATGCAAGTGCAGGGGGTGCAGACTCTGATTTGGGCGCTGTTTTCTTTCCCGCAGTGAACCTAGCCAGTGCCTTTGGTGGGGGATCGGCATCTTCAGTGTCAGAGCTTTCTGGCGTTTTCGGTCCTCTACTGCCCGCTCCGAATAGGGGACCTTTCTTCGGCGGTGGAACCCTCAGAGCTGGCGGTATGTTCGGTCCGACTTTGATATCATTCATCGTCAGTTGAAAGTTCGGTGATAGGACCTGAACTGCAGCAGCTGAGCGAGTCTTTCTGGGAGGTGGTGACTTCTCAACAACTGGTGCCGTCGGGGCCTCCTGTGCCGACTTCGGTCTCGTCGGAACTCCTTCGACAGATGGAAGTAAAGCAGTTTCTTTCGAAGCCGATTGTTCCTTGACCATCTGCTTTTTCAAGGCGGCAGTGGCGGTAGTCTCGGCTTTCTTTTTCGCAGCATCCATAGCCTTCTTTTGATTGACGTTGGACACCGAAACGACTTCGATATCCGAATCGTCATTTGGAGTGGGTTGTCTTGAGGCGTCCTTGCTTCCGGCTGTGCCTTGTGCCCTGATAGCGCTGTCGAGAGCTGGAGAATGTACCATAGCCGGTTCCTTCGCTTTTTCTTCAGCTACCCTGGAGGCATCTGCTTTCTTCTGAGCCTCAATCTGATCAAGACGGACTTTCCGAGGTACATGCTGTACGCCATCCAGCTCGTCCTTCTTCTCGCAAATAAGATCCAAGATCTCCTCTCTCATCCCTGTTATACGCTCTGGGTTCCAATCCTGCATATCTGTGTTCCTCTTTTTGGAAATCTTCCGCTGGAAGAAAGACTCAAGAAATCTCTCCGGCTGTTGGAGGAACCGTTCGACATAATGGAGAAGGAAGACACCACAGTCACAATGGTTTGGCTGCTCGGGAACCTACACAAGGTTAGCTGTTTATTACTAAGACTATGGCCTGGAAGACTTACATCTGCATATCCACCTTGTATAGCGGTAGTCAAGTTGGGGATTGTCTGGCTTCGTTTGTCAAGAGCCACAGCTTCGATATATTTCCGTAGATTCTGAATGGTGCTATTGTGCTGGTTGGGTCCGGCTCCCAGTGAGTCCAATATGAAGATAATTGGTGCGTCCTTGTTGATCTTGGTTGCCTCTGGTTCCACTACAGGCACCGCTTCTTTGCTGTCATGGGTAGCAGCACCATCCAATTGGGATACCTTCAACTTTTCCACACCGTCATCCATCATGTTCTCAGTTGGCGAGGTAGGATCGGGTTCTTTTTGCCGATTCCGTGGCGAGGTACGTCGAGTGGGGTTAGCGCTAGCTTGCGCCTTATTCCCGAAACTGGTAGATGCTGGGGACGAGGGTACTGCAAGCTCTTCCGCTAACTTGTCTTGGGGTGCATGTGGGGCAAGTTCTTGCAGTAATCTTTCCACTTCTGTATTCTGTTGAGAGCCTTCCGGTGACTGAGATGCTTGCGAGTCAGGTATCTCATCACGACTATCAACCTCACCTTCGAGGAGATCCGGCTGTCGTACAATACCGTCATCAGTTAGATGCTGCTGAGAATGTGAGAGCTTGTCAGACTCCATTTCAACACCCTGCATTGGATCACCAGGAGCATCCGTCGACTGGGATACTTCTTCTGTAGATGCAAGGGGAGCACCGGGTCCAACCGGAGCAACAGGAACAGCTTGTTCTACAGTAATAGCTTGTTCCGTTTCGGGTTTCAAGTTCAGCTCCTCAGCATTCATCCTATCAAGGATCCGCGGAAGGTTGGTGAGGTTGCAAATGATCGCCAGGTACCAATGTGCAAACTCGTTGATGGGGACGAAGATGAAATCTTTCTCGAATAAATCGACATTCTTTGTCCAATTCTTCATTGCAGCATAGTCACGTTTCCCATCCTCTTTTCTTTTGAGCCGTTCATAGAAAAAGGTGTTGAAGAAGTGCGTTCGTTTGGCGAGTTCCGGGTCGTTTTCTTTCAGTCGGGATTCTGTGAGCTTTAGGTAGAAGTTGATGAGATTATCGTTCAAGAACTCTCCTTGGTTTAGGCGAGTGAGATCATCATATTCGACGATGGCGCGGTCTCGACCAGTGGGAGGAAAGACAAGAGGTCTGAATATGTTAGACAGGAATATGAATGTGTGGATTTACTTACGTCTCCCAAACCTTTTCGGGCAACAACAGCTTGGGAACCTCCTTCTTTGGTGCCTTTTCCCTGTTTGACCGTCTCGGTTGTTCAGGTGGTCCGAAAAGGGGCACACCCGACGATCTGGTTGAGCGGGTAGGTTTATGTTCAAACTCCCAATCTGGCTCCGCCTTCCCGTCTCCTAACCGCTTACCACCGGTGGCTTTGAAGAGCTGGCTCGGGACCGTTCTTTTCTCCAGTTGCTTCAGACCTCTCCCGAGTGTATTTCCAGGCGGCCGTTGCTGGCGCTGTTTGATAGCGATAGCGTTATCGATGGCCTCTTTTGTACTGGCGTCCATCTGACCAGCGTTGTGGCCGGCTCCACCCCGTTGGGCACCGCTGGCAACTTGCTTGTCTAATTCAGCCTTATTTCTATTCTGCGCATCGATATTATGCCAATGAAGCCAGCCTTTCTTCTGCTTCTCGAAGTGCACAGTATCCTCCCTATTCTCCGATTAGCAAATGACAGTTGAAGCTGGCTGGATTACACCTACTGATGAGCCGGCTTGAAAGAGGAGGAGGCAGGCGAGAGTTGCTGTTCTTGGAAGTCTTGCAATATCTGCGAGGAAGGAAAAGTAATTCGAATCCATTTATTCCCAAGGCTTGCTCCTTTTAGGGCCTGACTCCTACACATAATCATCTCGGAGTTCTTAAAGTCGTACTAAAGGGCAGGTTAGATTTCGACACAGGTGCGAGTGCAGTACTTACAGCATACACACCGATTTCTCCCATTTCGATGCGGGTATGAGGTTCACGATTTTTGGTCTGTACCACTATCTGTGCCTTCGCCTTCTCTGGGTCCTTGCAGATCTCAACGACGCAGATAAACAACTTTTCAGAATTCTCAGCCGATGGATATTCCAGGTCTGGGAAGCCGACCCAACTGAAAGATGTAATTGGGAAAATCGGTGGTAAATCCTTGTCCATAGTGCTTGTCAGATCGAACATTTTCTCAGTCGGTGACCGTCCTCCATTCCGTGTTCTCGCCCGGGACCCAGTGAAATTTGTTGGTTTTGGCTCGCCTTCTTCAATTTCGAGGTCATCATATTCATGCTCCTTTCGCCGGACGGTCCTCTTTGGCTTTCCGGGTTCCGGCTGGTCCACCTTTTTACCCTGCAATCGTTCCGAAATCTTCAACCGTTTTGGCTGATGGTCGGGATGCTGGGAAACCTGGTCTGGAAAAGAGAAACCGGGGCTCTTCTTTCTCCTCTTCTTCTCACCACTTGCATCATCTGCATCCACATCGATTGGAGAAACTCGCTGTCCGGTCGCCTTCTCTTTATGCTCCTTCAGTTTAGACTTGGGACGCTTGACCTCCGTGTTCGATGACCGGGTAGGGTTGTATTTTGGTTGACTCAGTTCATCGTCCTCCTCGCTAGGGTTTGTCACTGAGGCTTCTCTCGATTTCGACTTTACAGTCCGTTTCGGGTTGCTTCGAAGCTGAGCCGCTGTTTGTTGGTTCCGTTCGAGTAGACCTCTCGAAAGCTTCTTCGATATCGCTTTTGCTTCCTCGTGGTTCGTTGGTTTCGAGGCCCCAACTACTCTCTGTGGCGTTGGTGAGCTCATCATGCTCGGGCCCAATTGCTTATTCAAGTTGTCCTTTGGCCCATAAGCACTCGAAGGAATGTTTTTCTTCGAACTTCGTGCCGGTGTTTTCGTTGCCGATACCTTGGGCGTATTCACTTTTGCCGTCGGTAGTTTGGGAAGGCCGTTCGGCGATGAGGGCGGGTTGGCGTTCATGTTCGTTCTGCTGTTCCTAAACGATGGCGAGGATCTCGAATCAGCGGTCAATTCTTTGGATGTGGTCCTTCCAATAACAGTAGTTCATCCCGGCTCTTGTCCCTCCGCTCAAGAACCCAATCCGTATCCCACAAGGTCGTGACCAAAATTGCAAGCGCAAAACCGACAAACTCGCCAATGCCGTCGAAAACATACCCAGGCTTACTGCTAGATGCCTCCGTCCCTTCGCCGTCATCGTGGTGAAGTTTAGGTCTTTTCTGAGGCGGTAACTAAGTCACAAAAGACGTCAGTCTACCAATCTTCAAATCGCAGCAAAGACGCCCAACCACCACCAAAGCCACCTGACCACGGGACAACTAACATGTTCAACACCTTCGTCCTCATCCCTCTCCAATGCCGGCATTTGTGAACCCTATCGTAGCAGCACCCTCCTGGGCAGCCGTCTCTCCACCCTATGGTTGGTTCGTAGATTCGAGCAAAAGGTCGACAGGATGTTGTTTGGAAATAAATTATCTGGCCGGCCGTAAACGAGTGAAGAACTGATGAACAGGGTCGTTCTCCGCGGAGAGCTGTTGAGCGCAGGGTCGTAGTGGTGGATTGTTTGCGTCCGGTGCGCTTCGGCAGGTTGGTGGGTGGTGATGTGATGGTTCGGAGTAGGAAGGAGATTAGGTAGAATGGATGCGGTAGTCGCTTAGTTCTTCGTCGTGGTTGTTGCGCGAAGTGACCGGACGGTAGGAAACTGTCACTAACTGGCGAATCGATTGGGGGAAGATGAGGTTGACGAAGATCGACTCGTCTTGACTTTCCGAACAGTGCTTTCCCTAGCTCCTTCTGCTTCTGACTGCAGAGTCTGGTAACACACCTACCGTTCTCCTCGCTATTGTAACTGAAGAATCTTCTTTGACTCCGTCTTCTGTTTCTCCTCGCCTTCGGTTTTGCCGTGTACCTTAACACTGTGCTGGCCTACAAAAAGACAGTGACGAGTAGGTTGCTGGAGAAATGGTGGAATTCAGGACGCTTGAAGTTTGGCGACTTTTTGGAGCAGTTTAAATGTGACGCGACAAACGGGGCTCCAATTAAGTTAGTTAGAGTTGCTCAGGATTTCTTGAGCTACGGGATCAGAATGAACGGATCTCATAAAGAAGTTGGGAGGTTAGAGAATGAATGGAATCGACAAGGAGAGTGGGTCTCAGTTGACTGTTCTTTGTTTTGTGGTCCACTTGTTCTTATTCATTGGATGTCCGCGGCGGACGTTCACCGCATGAACAAGAGACGATGCACAAGAGGTCCGTATCGTGAAGTGCGGATATGTAATCGACAAAGACACAAGCCGGACAGGTTGACGGCTCCCGTCCGGACCGACTTTTGCTGTGGAGGGTCTCATAATGCTCGTGACTATCTCATTCCCGTCTCTTTTACTACGTCCTTTTCAACTATTATTCCAGCAAACAAATACGACAAATACAGCGTATCTAGAACACAAAGCCTCTTGTTCGAGATGCTCCTTCCTCTTGTATCACGACCCTTGAACTTTTGATGTGGCCTGGCCCCCAGCAGTGAGCCAACCATATTAAGCCTAGCGCCTTGTCCTTGTGACCTTCACCACCTTCAGGACAATTTGGCCTTGCCTTGCGGGTGGAACTTATCGACCAGATATCTCGAAACAGCCCCTTTGATACCCGCAACAACAACGATACCCCTCTAACGAACAAACCCTCGGGAACCCGACTGCCTTCAATTCGGCACACCACATTCGGCACCCCGATCACATCGCCCAATATGCGTCTCCTCGCAGTCCTCCTCCCTTTCCTTGCTCTCCTCACACCCGTCATCTCCACCGCCCTCACCTACAAGTTGGGTCCCAACGAGCGCCAATGTTTCTACACCTTTGTCGAGCGTAGTGGCGCCAAAGTCGCTTTCTACTTTGCTGTTCAGAGTGGTGGTGCCTTCGATGTCGATTACCTTGTCCGTGACCAGGACACTCGGATCATTTTGGAGGGAATGAAGGAGAGACAGGGTGACTTTGTGTTCACAGCGAACCGGGAGGGAGAGTATGAGTTCTGCTTCTCGAACGATATGAGTACCTTTGCGGAGAAGATGGTGGACTTTGAGATCACTGTAAGAAACCCTTCCTGTTTGGCTTTGGCATTATATGGGAAATGGTGAAGGCTGTTACAATACTGGCCGACAATGGATTGACCGTCTGTCTCTCGAGAGAGTGGATGGGCAAACATGTTCGGCCAATTCCGATAATCACTTCAGACGTTCCGCTAGTCAAAGTAGTCAGTCCTGAGCATCACTAACACTCACCAGGTCGAGAACGAGAAGCGCGCCGAGCTTCCCTCCAAGCAAGGTGCTCCAGTCGAGCACATGAACACCCTCGAAGAGTCCCTCTTCAAGCTTTCTGGCCAGCTCTCCGCCATCAGCCGCAACCAGAAATACTTCCGCACTCGCGAGAACCGCAACTTCTCGACGGTCCGCTCCACCGAGTCTCGCATCTTCAACTTTTCCGTCCTCGAGGTGTTGATGATGGTGTCTATGAGCGCCCTCCAAGTCTTCGTGGTGCGTTTCTTTTTTCAAGGGGCGAGGAAGGGGTATGTGTAATGGACCTTGCCGTGGGATTCGCCTTGGGCGTGTTTTTGTGGGCCCTGTTGTGGGATGTGGGCAAGTAGGTGGAGGAATAAAGAGCATAAAAGGTTGGGGAATGCGTTTATGAGGTGGATAGATATGCTTATAGCGTACTTCTGGCATGTAAGTACTTAATGGAATGGGTTTATGGCATAGACACATATGACTGTTTGAGTTGTGGATTGAAAAGCGACATGTTCAAGGTCTGATTGACGGAAGTCGAGTCACGTGTCGCACAGGTCAATTGAGTTGGAAACGGGTGCTGGCGAGAAGAAGGCTCAGAAGCCTCGCTCAACTCGCCGAAAACGGTTCTATGGGGCGGTATTTTCAGCATAGAGGTCGAGGCACTGTTCAAAAAGCTTGATCAAATGGTACTGCGGCCAATATACTCCGAGACGTACTGCATTAGCCCTATGAGAAGGATAGTGAAAGGGTTCATGGGGAATGAATACCATTGTTGATGATATTTGTACAACCACATTCGAATCCGACCTATTAGAGAAGACGCAGCCAAATGCAGCATGCATGTCATCTGATGTTGGAGACAATCATTGGATTTTGAAGTTTTTTATAGCTGTAGATAATCCTACAGGTAATATTTTTATAGAATCGAGGTGCGGGGTTGTTGCGTACATACCTTCAACAACGTGAACCTTTGACAGGACCATGAACGACACCATGGATGACTTGGAGCAATCTGACAGTATTGGGACACCCCGTAAGGATTCAGTTACCCCTTTTTAAATTAAAATACTAACCAAGGTTAGATACCAAAGAAGCAGAAGTAGCAGAGAACTTGAAAGATTCAGATAGCGCCTGTATATATGATTCACCCCTCTGGGAACGAGGTGCTAATTATCAACAACAGGGAATGCCGATGGAGATGATTGGTACTATAGATGTTGGAAGTTGGATCCTCCGATGGAACTGTGGGGACCAATCTGCGCTCTTCCTTCCTCTTGTTCAAGCGAGCCCTCGCTGGGAGATTCCCATGAAGTACTGGTAGCGAAGCTCTACAAATTTCGAAAAGACACCGCCCCTCACTATGAATCTCTTGGTGGCTTAGGCTTTAAATATGGCCTGCTAACGAGCTTACTCCTTATGGAGTCGTACAGCCGTATGACCCATGAGCTCGAACCGCTAATGCTTCGGACTCCTCTACCCATAACATTTCAGAAAGCGATAAAGGAGTATATACCCTTTTACATACGCCATATTGCAGTGTACGCCTATCTAAGAGATGCTGTCTTTCGAGAGGACTTCAACAGCAACAGCTTGGATCTCATAAGGGTACCAGTGGAATTGTTTGCAGACCGACACAAAGCCGGGCTGCTCAGAGATACACAAATCCAGTTATTAGGTGCTGTCTATCGAGGAACTATGGAGGAGGTTCATCGGATTATTGAAAGAAATGGTGAGATGAAGGAAATAAACGATGCCCTCGACAGGTCTTATCCCCTTGTGAAACGCCTCATAGCCTCGGGTAGATTCAGGTCTGAGCGGTTAGAACTTCTGATCCTGAAGTACCTGAAGGAAGAGGGTGTCTGTATGGATGTGGTGAGAGGGGTTAATAAGGCGTCCGAGGAGATAGAGGCAAGGACTAGCTCTATTTGGAATGACGGAAATCTTATGGTTTTGGGCTGGCAGAAATGCACAGAATTCGCATGGTTGGAACGGTATTTCCCTTAAGCTTTAATAGCTTCTTCATATGGCGTTGCCCTGCTCGCTACCCCTTCATTATAATCCCCGCATTCATTCCTCCGCTGCAATTCAGTTTCGTTTCCTAAGCCATCTAAGTACTTACTTAGTAGAATACTACAAGTCTTCAAACCTGCCATAGTATGGTCTGGTCAAGCCTTTACGCAAACGACTGGCTTAATCAGCTGACATCTCCCCGTAGATGGCCACCATCTACCGCTCAGTTCATCCATGGTGTAGAAGGGGACACAAGCCCTAGACATTCACACAAGCCCATGATGCTTCATCTGAATAGAAAAAGGGTATTAAATTCAACCAAAACCGCATTAAAAACCCACAAAAACGCCTTGCTAACCTCAACAGACCTACAAAACCATACTTACGCTACACCAATCATTCCTTCTTTCCTTGCAATTGAAATATCCATTACAGACCGTCCAGAGTGAGCTGCTCACTTTTGTTCCCCAGTTTACTAATCTGCAAAAACGCATCCGTACCATATCCCTCCAGAGAATGAATCTCCAGCTTGCCAGCCCAGTACTCTGCATACACCCTGTGCATTTGTTAGCTTTTATTCTGCCTGTTCAACGTCATGTGCAACTTACCGACTCATAGGCAGTCCAATTCCGAGCTTCAGATTAGGCGGCCGACTTGTGAGTCTCGTAAGCGAGCTCTCATGTCCGTCCTTCCTCGTCACCGAATGTCCAAACCCACTCGTCTCCAACTCTTGCATGGTTGCCGCCAGTGCCGGGATCATCGCCAGATTTTGCAGTTGCGTATCCCTCTTACTGCCCTTGCTAAAGGACCAGATATTTTCGAGCTCACTATTCTGGATGCCGCCTCCTTGATCACTAACGCGGAAGATGATGTGTTGCGGGGCGTGGCAGATGAGGATGTGAATTGGCGGGACTTGTTGCGGCTCGGGGTTGGCGGGGTTGTAGTGTCTTTCGATGGTGGCTTGGATGCTGTTGCGGAGAAGCTCGCCGATCATGTATTCGAGATGGGAGGGGATGTAGGGGAAGATGGTGTCGAGATGGCCTTCGATGATGATTTCGGGGACAGGAGCATTATCGCCGTAGGCTTTGCGGGCGAGTTTTTGAGTGAGACGACCGCAATACTCGACGACTTCTTTGGCGTTGCAGCGGAGGAAGACTTCGCCGACAAAGTCGGGATGGGCGTTGGGATGTTCAGGTGAGGAATCGGGAAAGTGGAAGGGGGAGTGGAAGGTGTCGGTAAGGGCGAGATGCTGCTCTGCTATCACACGTCTCGAGATTCTCTGCAGAAAGTTAGTATTGTGGAATGATACATATGATCGAGAGACGAACGCTTCGTAGGAGAGTGTTCATGAACTTGTCGAGTTGCTCGGGCGACATGAGCTCTCGGCACTCCAAGACTCCCATGACTAACTTTGGAATGACAGTCAAGTGTCGATGCAGCGCTTGCTTGAGGACAGCGCAAAACTTGTCGTTGTCGTCTTGATTGTGGATTTCTTTGATCTTACGGAAGGAATCGAAGGCTTCGCAGTAGAGCTGGTAGACGTACGAGATGTGGGGATTCGTTACAACGACGTAGGGGAGCTTTTGCATATCTCGAATACGGTCTGCGCAACGTCATTAGTATGGTGTCGGACGACAGAAAATAAAGAGATAAAGTAGATGGGGAGTTCCTTACGAGCTATCCTAGTAGGCAATTCCGTCCGAACATAGTTGGCCGAGTCCAACAGTCGTCGTTCATCCAAATGCCTACCGCCAAAGAAGATGAGTTGACGTAGCGACACTGGTCGTGCGGGCTTCTCCACCCATGCCTCCAGCGCTCGAGAGGATTGCCATTGAAAGTTGGGAGTTTGTTGGCCAAAAGAGAGGTGTCGGCGAGATGAAGGGAAATGTCGTGATGTGTTTAGGAGAGCAATGGGCCGAATAATAGAAGGTGTATTTGTGATGGCGGTGGTGGTGAAGCGGTTGCTGCACCTCATGCTCATGAGCTGCCTCTGAAGCAGCGGCCGTGAAGAGATCGTCGACATGTTGAAGAGAATGCCATCCGGAAACCAAAACAAAATGGTAAAATTATTAAAAGATTGACCAGATGGCCGTGACTGTCAAGATGTCTGTGATTAAGTGGGAGGGTTCAGGATAGCTGTTGAAGGCATTTGGTGCAGGGCCGTTGGAGTGGTTATTAGTCGTAACAGTCATCGGAAGTCAGCGAAGTTGGCGGTGGTGGTCTGAACATGTGATGATCCCCGGGGTGACAAACGCGGTTTTAAAGCCAAATGGGTTAGATAAACACCGATCAGGGAAGCAAACAAGGTGTTGGAGAGTTTTGGGTTGAGTTGAACGCCGTTGAAGGGAAGAAAATGCCCGAGAGCGGAACTGCCGGCCATAAAGCAACAAGGGGGGAGACGAAATGCGCGGGGTAGCAGTACAGCTCATCCCTCCAGGCTCCAGCTAACTCTGAAACATGCCCCACCATCATGCCCAACTTCTCGCCGTCACCACTCCTTTCAAGATCCCACTTTACGGTCCTCCAATTGCAGTTACTGTACCGTAGCGCTTACCTAACATATCCCGTGCCTTGAGCGTGATCCAAGCTTTCCAAACGAGGCTTCCCACAAGTGACCCTCACCAACTGTTCGGAAAGTCCCATCCAAGAGAGCGGAAGTACAACGGTGTATGATTGATTTGCACCACCAGTTTTAGCGATACCTACCCTTAACTGCTCCACTCTCATCTCCGCTGTGATCATCAGGAGCAAAGCCACTTTTCACGTTTTGTGGCCTAGCCCAAGAATCTTTCATTCATTCGAAGTTTGTACCTACAACCCCCAACCTGTGGACGACAACCAACATAATCTTTTGCTCTCTTTTTGGCTCCCAAGATTCCTTGTTGGACATTGACTGCATCATTCGGATTGCCCCAAGTCGCCTCTTCGCCCGCAAATCGTTCAAGAGACAAAAGGAACCCCGCCGCCCCTACATCATCCACAACCCTTCACCTCCCCTTCATACCAATCAGACATCTCTATCCAGCTGGGTCTACGGAATATTTTTAGATCAGCGGCGATAGAACGAGCATCATCGCCATACCAACAATCTTTAACACCTACCCTGGGAACTTACATCTCTTCAACTCCCGAGCCGAACCGAACGAGATCGTGAGCGAGCAAGACGACTTTACGACTCTCTACACACGGCTAGCAAGAAGCACGTTCTCCGTTATCCTGACGCCAATACCATATCGGTGCTAATGTCAATGATGGACTCGGTAAGATCCCCATGCCCGCCCTTACAAGACAGCCCACCATACTAGCACCAAAGCCAACTCCGCCATTACCAAACCCCATCCCGCAACCACAAACCCCACTAACACAACTCCTCTACTGCAGCATCAGGACCCGGATGCTGTAATGCATGTCGATAGCGACCTCGAACTCGAAGCCGAAGCAAAGTCAGACGTAGCAATCATCAGCCCACACAGCCTGGAAGACGAGAACATGGACAAGGAGACGGATGTCGTCACCGATGCCTCGGACTGTGAGTCGACCACCACCACCACAACCGACGCCGCAAAGAGAGTACCAATGCTAACGAATCTGTGTTTCTGGCGGGCTAGTCGAGAGCATGAAGAAGATTGTCTTCTCCCCGTTAGATCCGGAATACGAAACAATTGATGAGCAAGTGTCGACATGGGATATCAACGAATGGCGGAAGATGCCCAGGAAGGTTCGCGGACCAATATTTGAGGCAGGAGGACACCCATGGTACGTTGGTTCACGATCCCAAAAGACAACCCTACACCAAGTCATTTCAGGCCTGCTAACACGCTTGCTACCATGATAGGCGTATTCTCTTTTTTCCTATGGGCAACAATGTCGAATATGCTTCGGTTTATCTAGAACACGCCTACGAACCAGCACCTCCGGAAGGCTGGTACGCCTGCGTCCAGTTTGCTCTCGTCTTGTGGAATCCAAACGAGCCTTCCCACTATGTACATCACCGTATGCACCCAGCCAACCCCAAACCCCACTTCCGACAAAGCTAACAGGCTCACAGAGGCACATCATCGATTCACCAAGGAGGACGGAGACTGGGGCTTTACAAGATTCGCGGAATTCAGAAAGCTGTTTTCGGTACAGGAGGGAAAGAAGCGGCCACTGGTCGAGGAGGAGTCCTGCAAGCTGACAGCATACGTCCGGGTCGTGAAAGACCCTACTGGCATTCTGTGGCACAATTTCCTCAAGTAAGTAGGCTGTAAAGGGTATCTCATCCCCCCCAATACTGACCGCTGGTAGTTACGATTCGAAAAAGGAAACCGGTTATGTCGGTCTTCGCAACCAGGGAGCCACCTGTTATCTCAACTCTCTCATCCAGTCCTTGTATGTCACCAACAGCTTCCGCCGTGCCGTTTTCCAGATACCGACCGAGAACGAAGACCTCTCCAACAGCGCTTTGGCCTTGCAACGGTTATTCTACCAGCTTCAAAACGCCAAAGACGCGATTGACACCAACGAATTGACAAAGTCTTTCGGATGGGACGCCAAGCAGATTTTCGCCCAACAAGATGTCCAGGAATTGAGCAGAAAGCTGATGGAATCGTTGGAGGAGAAGATGAAAGGCACCGAGGCGGAGAACGCATTGGCAAATATGTTTGTTGGGAAGATGCGAACATATATCAACTGCATTAATGTCGAGTATGAGTCGAGCAGAGTCGAAGATTACTGGGATATTCAGCTCAACGTTCGGGGTATGGGCAACTTGGAGAAGTCATTTGAGGACTACATCGGCGTCGAAACCTTGGAAGGTGACAATAAGTACTTTGCGGAGGGCCACGGCTTGCAGGATGCAAAGAAAGGAGTCATTTTCGAGACGTTTCCTTCTGTCATGCATTTGCACTTGAAGAGATTTGAGTACGACTATATGCGCGACGAAATGATGAAGGTAAGAACTTTGGTGCTTTTCAGAACTGGATTGCTAACTTAATAGGTGAATGACTATTATGAATTCCCTCTCAAATTTGACGCTTCTCCATATCTCGCGGACGATGCGGACAAGTCTGAGCCATGGACTTACGTTCTTCACGGGTACGTTCATTATCCCATACCCCGACGTTGCTAACGACTGTAAAGAGTCCTGGTTCACAGTGGTGACTTTAATGCCGGTCATTACTATGCTTACCTGAAGCCGACAAAGAACGGACACTTCTTCCGCTTCGACGACGAGCGGGTTACTCGTGCTACGGAACTGGAGGTCACGAGAGACAACTATGGCGGGGATCACGGTGCAAATGGTGTGCAAAATAGAAACGAGTACGCCCGTATCAATACCAGTGTCAAACGGTCGATGAGCGCGTACATGTTGGTGTATATTCGCGAATCCCGAATTGACGAGATCCTTCCGGAGCTGACTCCTGAAGATACGCCGGCCCACTTGGAGAGGCGTTTCGAGGAAGAGAGAGCATTGCGGGAAGCCAAGAGAAAGGAGCGTGATGAGCAGCATCTGTACCTAGAGGTCAAGACGGCCCATGAGAAAATATTCAGACAGCACCAGGGCATCGACTTGTGTGATTGGGAAGGGAAAGACCCGAAGGCACAGCAAGCTGAATCACACAAAGTGCTGCGTGCACAAACTGTTGGTCAATTCTCACAGATGCTTGCTGAGCAGCTGGGTACGACGCCGGACAAGATTAGGCTTTGGGTTATGGTCAATCGACAAAATAAGACCGTTCGCCCTGATACATGGTTAACAGATATGGAGCAGAGTAAGTCCACCTAGTATCCAGTGCATGGTATATCGGTTCTAACTCTGGGATAGCTATTGAGGATGCCGCCAACAAGCATGCTAGTAAGAATCAGGCTTTCAGACTCTGGGTTGAGACTCATGACGATCTCCTCAAATCACCGTCAGTTTCGGACCCCAAGGCTGCCAACAATAGCGCCTTCCTCTTGTTCATCAAGTACTTTGATGCAAAGAATCAATGCCTGAAAGGCTTTGGTACGATGTACGTGAAGAAGCAGGACAAGGTTTCTGACCTTCTGAAGCCATTGTGCGAACTCATGGGCTGGCCGGAGAAAATGGGCATCAAGCTCTTCGAGGTGAGATTTATTCCATTTCATTTGTTATTACTCGAAAACTAATGCCTTTCCAGGAGATTAAACCACAAATGATTGAGCCTATGAAGCCCAAGCAGACTTTCCAGCAAGCTGAGATCCAAGATGGGGACATAATTTGCTTCCAAGAGGACTTGAGTCCTGCTCAGTTAGTTGCATCAATGCAGAGCTTATCTGTCACTAACGCACCCGAAAGGATTGCGGAGATTCAAAATGGGAATACGGGTGCAATCGCAGATGCCAAAGAGTTCTACGAATATTTGGCCAACAAGGTCACGGTTGTGTTCACTCCGAAGGTTGCCGAGTCTGGGTTGCCTATCTTCGAGCTGGACCTGCACAAAAAAATTCTCTACGATCAGGTAAGCTTCCCTTCAAAGGATAAATAGTAGTCTCTGACAGTGAGCTAGCTTGCCCAGAGAGTTGCCGATCACCTCCACGCCTCACCCACCCACATTCGGTTCACGACGGTATCTCCTAATGGAGTAGTACGGGGTGTTGTCAAACGCTCTTCTACTCAGCGCCTCGACCAAATCATCATACCAACAATGACTTACAACATGAACAATAACACAAACAACAACACTTTCACCCTCCTCTACGAAGTTCTCGAACTCTCGCTCTCCGAACTGGAAACCAAGAAGGCCGTCCGAGTCATTTGGCTTCCTGAAGGCATTTCGAAAGAAGAACAGTTTGAATTCCTTGTCGCAAAACAAGGCCAGCTTGTCGACTTGTTCGGTGATCTTAAGGAAAAGGCAAAGATCAAGGATGAGGATGCCCAGAGAGTGCGGTTTTTCCTCGCGTCCTCAGGCAAGTACCAGAAGGACCTTGATGACAATTTCCATGTCGCAGGTCTCCAAGACTTTAACACATTGTATGCGGAGCTTGTACCTCAGGAGGAATTGGAGATGAAGGAGGACGAGCGGATTGTTACTGCCTTCCATTTCTACCGCGAACCGAGCAAGAACCACGTTAATGGCGTGCCGTTCAAGTTTGTTGTGAGGAATGGTGAGCCGTTTAGTGAGACGAGGGCTCGCCTGCAGAAGAGAACGGGGATCAAGGGGAAGCAGTTTGAGAAGATCAAGTTCTCTATTGTGTTCAAGGCCGCCTTCTCGAAACCCAGATATCTGGAGGACGGTAAGTTCCCGACCCCTGAGCGGCTCAGGAGTTTTGCTAACTTTGAAGTTGTAGATGATGTCCTGTCAGACTTACTAGGGGAAGAGGATGTCCTCGGATTGGATCACGTCGACAAGTCAGCTAGAGGAGGCCTCTGGGGTAGAGCCGAGACTGCCATCTTTATTCGCTAGTAATCCTATCTTGTTGTCGGGGCTTCTTTCATACTGGGGTGGGCATTGGTTTTCGTACAGTTGTCTTTGGCCGAGTTGTTGGTGGTGATATTTGCTGGCATCTGCCGTCTTTATTAGATGAATCAGTTTGCTTTGCTACTATACACTTTGGATTGTGGAGGCTGCTTGATATTCCTGTAATCTTTTGTTCTCGTTTTTATCCTATCGGCGTTATTTATCTTTCCTTTGCTGTTGTTTCTTCTCCGGTATTGTTTGGTCTATAGTAGACTGTTGCTAATTGTGGTCCTTGATGGAATTTGGAGGTCCAAGTTGCTGAGTTAATAGTAGGGTACATATGTACACTGTACTGCGAACTGGTGTCCCTTTCTCGTTTAAATGTGGATAGTTCGGTACGAAGTTGACGAATATGAATGCATGATTGCATATGAAATCTAATAAAAGCATTAAATAGTATGGTACTGCAAAGACGGGAATGCCATAGCTATGCTTCGCCAAATATCATCAAACTTCCGTCTACGCCTGCTGTGACGGCTTGCTTCCCTCTTGGGTGCACCTTGACACAGGCCAGCACTTTTCTCTTCTCCTCCACTCCTTCCTTGTATGCCTTCACTCTTTCCACCATTCGCCCTTCCAGCAGGTCATATGCCACCATATAGCCATCCTCACTTCCCGTAACCACATAATGATCACTTACTCCCAAGCAGCTCTCAATTCTGTACTCGTCGTTCTTATGCCCACCCTTGAAAGTCTGCAACAACCCGCCACTAGCCCGATCAAACAGCCTCAACGTCGAGTCCAGTGTCCCTGCCAATACTCCAGTCCCATCCACCGTCAGACTCAACGACGTAACAGGCGGTCCAACAACATCAGTATAAACACAACCCATCCGAATATCATAGCACCTCATCCTCCCATCGACCGACCCAGTGTAAACCTCACTCCCTCTGATAGCAAGACACCCCACACTATCCTTCGCCTCCTCCAACATCTGTATCGGCTTCGTCCCACTTGCCTTCAGATCGAAAAACCGCACCTTCGTGTCAAAGCTCGCCGACACAACCACACTCTCCAGCCCTGTCGTCTCGTTTCCGCCTTCGCCTGCAAACGCAACGGCATTCACTCGTCCGCCATGCTCGCTCCACCGCCTCAGATACTTCCCACTCTGCACATCCCACAGCAACACAGCGCGATCTCCACCTCCAGATATGAACGTATTGTTATTTTGCGAAACGGCGAGCGAGAGAATCTCGTAGCCGTGGCCCTTACTGTAGGTGTTGACCAGGGCGTGTGATGTGGAGTTGAAGAGGTTGATGGCGCGGTCGGAGCCGCCGGTGAGGATGTAGGCGCCGCCGGTGGAGTAGGTGAGGGTGTGGCATGCTCCTGATGATACGGTTAGTTTGGTGATGGTTAGGGGAGGAGTGTGGTTACCTTGGTGCGCTTTTAGGGTGGTTATCAGTTTCGTTGGGAAGGGCATTGTTACATGTTATGGTCTTGGTGATGGAGCGGTCGGTTGGCGTTGGTGGTTGAGGCTCGGCTGGGGTGCCAAGGATCGTGATGCCCCGGATTTGGAGGGCTTGGTCAAGAGATATCTAGATGGAGAGTCGAGAATATCTAGGAGTTGCATATGCTAGGTAGTTCCCTTCATATATCTATCGGAAGCGTTTTGACTGCCATTGGAAATACTTTTAGCTTTAACGTTGTCCTTGATAATTGGGGAATTGATGTTTCAGGCATGCATGTCGAATTAATTCACGATCATGAGCAGTATGCATTGAACAGGAGCACACTCACTACTTCCCAGGTGTATTGATAGGCCGAAATAGGGACCAGCAGTGGTATGATAACAAGTCAAAACGGATATCGACATGAAGATCAGATGCTCTGTTAATTATCGAGAGTGCCTGACAAATGATGCATGCCAGGGCATATCTGTGCCACAATTACAAGGCTCAGGTATATCAATTCCTACAGCCTGACAGCAAGCGGGGTCGACATCCTCAAGCACGACTACTTGCTACCGACAATAGCATATCATGGGTTTGTTGAGCATATTCTTCTCTAGGGAACTCCTTCTGACAAAGCTTACAGATCCAAACCTGCGAAGCGACGCAATCCTTGCATGCGATCTTGAAAACGATTTCAATCGCCCAAACGATCCTTACCTCCAAGGAATCTTCAAAGCATTCGGAGAGATCGATGAATCAAATATAGGTTTCCCCGAAAAGCGCTTCCCAAAGAACATGCTTCTTCTCTGCGATCCGGGAATCATCTGCCCAGAGAGCTTGCACAGAACATCGGAGCTATTCATGATGTTCATCATCAGCGACGTCATACCATATTACCACAAACTCAAGTCTCCGGATACCCCACTGGACCTATTCAATGGCCATCCTGGCGGATTTCCGGGCCCGTTTCTGATCGAATCCACTTATTATCAGCTTTCCGACCGGTATTACTCAGGGCTTCTCAGAACTGGACAGGTCCGCATCATCGAGGCTGTGTTGCGAGGAACGATAAATGATTTGACTATAATCATGAAGCGCAACGGCACCAAGGAGGAGATCATCGAGGCGCTGGAGGAGAGCGAGTCGTTTCTTGACAACTTCGTCAATTCTGGAAACTTCAGGTCAGAGAGGTTGGAGGTGTTCATTTTGAGATATTTGGCAGAAGAGGGAGTTAATGTGGACGTTGTGAGAGGTATCAGGGAGGAAACCGCTGAGATTAGAAAGCTTGTTACGAAAGAGGCTACGGAGGGGATATGGGGGAAACACATGCAAGAGACAGACAGGTTCAAGGATAGGTTTCCTATGCCTTTTGATTTGAGAGAGGGTGCCTACATGAAGCGCTACTTTGCTGGGTGGTAACTTTAGCCGTACGCATCCACATCCTAAGTCTGGATTTCAACTTATTAGTTCCTCGTCTACGTGGTAGCTTTTGCATGATACATGAAAACGGATTACATATCCAGATATATAAGCTTCGATGGTCCAACGGTAGGATACTTGCCTTCCACTGAGATAGCAAGTGGCCGGGGTTCGACTCCCCGTCGCCGCAATTACTTTTTGCTCTACGCTTCCGGACCTAACGAATGGGCTAGTTATCTCGCACATCTAATGTGCTTTTTTTTAGTCCACCCAATGGCATCAACGTTGTCACCTTTCTAAACGAGATACCAACAGAAGACCTAAAGAGTTCGTGGATCTGCACAAGTTACTGTCCAACTTGTTGATTGCTGCGCTCGAGATCGAGTTGTAAGTTTAATCGTATATTATATATAATTCTCGTTGATTGTGAATTGATTACGGTGTCTTCGCCAGTGTAAGCCGTTAATAAGCCCGCTTGTCTCTACAACCTTCGTTTTGAACCTCCAACTTCAAGTTCCCACGAGCATGCAAGTCCAAATCAAGCCACGATCACACTTTTGCAAGCTTACAGACTCAGTACTAAGTACTTAGTAGTACTTCCCTGCAAGAATTACCTGATTAACCCAGATCAAGAACTCTCAATGACCATGCACGCGTGCACGTACGAGTCACAGACACGTCATTTCTCACAAAAGAGCTCCCTGTATATCCAAACACGATCGAAGCAGTAACAAGATATATTAAAAATCATACCAAAAACACGCTACAGCATCAGAATATAAAAAAGACATAAAAAAAACGAAACAACAAACCCACCCCATACCAAACACACATTCTTTTCGACTTCCCTACTCCTCCATAAATACCCCCATCATCAGCACAAATACATTTGCCAAACCAAGTAAACATTAACACACAGCACACAAAAGACAAAACACACACAAAAGAAAGGCAAAAAAAAAAAAAAAAAAACCGCTAAAAGAACTTTAACAGAAACCCAAATCCCCAAACACAGCCCATGGGTAAGAAAGAAAAAGAACCGCTTACAGGAAGCTTGCAAGACTAACGACAAAAGAACAAAAAGATGACAAGGAAGGACGAAGGCCTCCGACCGGACATACAGTCTAGAATGGAACGATGAAGAGGAAGGAAATGGTACGGCTAGACTTTACAGCAGATGATGGATAAGAAAAAACGTAGCCCGACAGAGCGCCAAGTATACGCAACGCAAAAGAGTTATCCCACACTAGAAAAAAACAAAATTCGACCGACCCGTTTGACAGACATTTTAAACTCAATCCGCCATCATCACATCTCTCTCCTCCGTCACCGGTCTCTCTGTGACGTTGAACCTTGACGTCTCAGCAACCAAGTATCCCATACTAGGCTGTTGTCTCAAAATTCCACCTCCACCAAGTCCACCCGGTAGTCCGTCTCTCTCGGTTGCCCGCTCGGCTATCCTCTCTGTCCGTCTCAGGTCACTCATGATGAGCCCGGTATATTTCTCTGCCAGTCTTGGCCATTTCTGGCTTGCTCGCTCAAGAGTCAGGTGGATGAGGTCGATATCGTCTCTGAAGCTCTTCTGTCGTCGTCCGCCTTCGTTCCAGCGTTGGATGAGAATACGGGCGCAGATGAAGTAGACAGGGAGGTTGAAAGGGTTGACGAGGATATCTTGATGCATGGCGGCAGCCTTCTTCATTGCGGTGAGGATATTCGAGACGGCGGCCAGGGCAAGATTGTCTTGGTCGGAATGCGGCTGGGGCTCGATTATTTGGCTGAGGGCACTCGAACTCGAGTTGGAGTGGGATGCTGGATGGTAAAGGACAACGGTGCAGAGTTGGTGAAGGATTTCGAGCTGGAAGGTGAGGGTATCATGGATACGATCATGGTTGGTGAGGCGCCCTAGTTTCGGCGGAATTTTTAGTCGGACACGAGCAAGCTTGCTCTCAAGCCGACGGAATTCGTCCTCTTCTCGAATATTGGGACCATGTGTTTCGGGCTTGTTGTGAAAGTCGGAGATACGACCAAGGAGGAGACAGAACTCGCAGATGAAGTGAATGTGTCCAAGATGGGTGGAAGTTGGACCTTGTGCGAAGGTAAACTCCCCTTCATCCGAAAAGAAATCGCCAGAGGAATGCTCAAAACGCTATAGCAGTTAGTGGTTGGACTGTCAAATCATTGATTTATCATACCTGTGTCTTGTGATCCTGGTATAGATCATCTTGTGCTGGTGCGTAGACTCGGAAGAACCTGTCATCGATCGAAAATGGCCAACCACAAGAGAAGGAAAAGTATCGATCCAATGTGAATAAAGCCCATATAACCCGTCTTCTGGATTCCTTATCTCTTTCTGACCTTACCACTGAAGAGGTGCCAGAAGGCGGATCGGTCTTCCAATCCAGCTTGTTTAGACCTAGTGGCGATGCCATCCTATAGGCACTTCCCAGCAGTATCCAGAGCTCAGCCATTTTCGCATTGATAAACAAATACATGGCCATCCAAATAGCAGCCTGTACAGCACGTACAGAATAGTTTCCCTCCGTACAAGCTATGTTGAATTTTTGCTTTGCGCGACTGTATAATATTGGTGCAACTTCTCGGACGTCTCGATCGTCCTGCTCCATGCAGGCCACAGCCAGAACCGCCAGCATCAGAATGTTTGGATTTTCTCGTGCTTTCGGATCTTCCAATTCATTCATGAATTCGGCTTTGTTGATGCAAGGCAGGAGAGGATGGTAGCGCTCGAAAAACTGGTCTGCAATGTCCAATGCTATATCGCCTCGTAATGGCAGGTACTGGATATGTTCCATGGGAGGAGACGTCGAGTTGGATCGACCCATGCCTCGCCAGTTGCCAGCCGAATTGTAATCGGGAAGCGAGTCTTCATCCTGCATGAGATCTTCGTATCCCTGGAACAAGAAGGAGCTTTGGAAGAAGTTGGGTGTGAATGTATCATGGTCTTGGGCCCGATAGTGAGTGGGGTATCCGTTGTGGTTGCTGTAGCTGGAGTGGCCGTTGCTGTGTTGCGGCGGTCTGGAATTGATGTGGTGATTGGCGTAATGATCCGTTGGAGAGGAGTTTGGAAGAGGCGGTGCATCCAGTGGTGGCAATGATCGTATAGAGCTGGTCGGTGTAATGGATGGTAGTTGAGGATGGAGAGATCCAGGGGCTGGTAGTGATGTAGGGGGGTAGAGGTGTATGGAGGGAGCTGGCATAGGGGAAGCCGATGGGAGCGGCGGCGTGCTCATCCGCATTGTTTCATCCTCGGCAAGGGTTTGAGCGGCCGTTGTAAGCTGATCGAGTCCTGCATAATCGACGCTTTCATTCCGATTGATGGGTGCTGGTGATAGGTTTCGTGAGCGACTCGGGCGTACTGGTCAAGGAGGTTAGTAGACTGCCCAGAAAGCCGAAGCATTCCGCTCTCGCTGCTAAAAAAACTCACAAATCTTGTTGCTCGGTGGTCGGGTTAGGTGATGAGACCCTGAAGCGGCATAACTACACCGTTCGCCTTCGCCCAATCTTTCGCAGCGACTACAGGCTGGACGCTCTCCCTATAGCGATAAAGAATAGCGACTCGGTCAGTAAAACAATCATCGGGGAATTGTGTTGTATCCAACACCATCTCGTCGGGAAAAATCGTCAAGGAAAATCCTCACATCGCATCGTCTCTTTCGTGTCCGACAGGGTAAACAGGCGGAATTGCGGCGGAGAGCTTTATTACTCGTCTTGTTCGTAATTGTCCTCGGCGGCGCCGCCGGATGCGAAGTGCGCTCGTTAATACTGGCGGTCGTAGACATCGCGAGGGCCGACGGTGATGGTAGGGGTTGCGAGGTTGATGAGAGAGAGCGGCCTTGTGCGGGGAGTTCTCCAGTGAGGTGCGGTGTTGGGGTTCACCTGTGCGGACATCCATAGCGCGACTAATTATGTAAGCCCGACCCGTATTGCCGCAGCCGACCTATAAAAGGGGGATAAACAGACGATTATGCTGAACGCGGTGAGAAGGCTTGGGAATTTTATGCAGCTGGAATTTGGGTGGATAAAGTTATAGAGATGAGGTTGCGATGATGGATGCAATCGTTATGGTTATAATTGTAAATGCCCAAAAAATAATAAGCTTCCCAGAAATTTCCAGGTGCTATCCCTTCACTAGGCTCCCTGATCTGCACTGGCCATTCCATCTCGAGATTTCGTGGGCTACAGCGGGCATACTCCATTGATCAACGCGGCCGGGGATTCAACCAACAGCGCATCACCAATATCCGTAGCGAACCAGTCCAATTGAAAACACCACGTTTCATGGACTCCACTCTCCCTTCCCGCCTTCCAGCTCATCATTTCTATCATCAAGTGATATTACCATGTATTATTACAAGAAAAGCAACTCCATCCATTAACGTGCTACCAAAACCTGTCCAACCCTTCACCTCCTCCAACTAAAAAATCATATTTGTTCAAGAAAACTAGAAAGCAAAGGTCCGAAAGCAGGGGATATGAGAGCGCGGCATCCATTTGAGAAGAACTCTGTTAAATGAAGAACACCATTGCAATTACCTACTTTTGCTTCCTTCAAAAGGCCACGCCCAACACCACCGCAAAATTAGGACCTAGAAAGAAATAGAAAAGAGAACAGGTAATTCGCATACTAGAAAAACGAAACACCACACGCCAGAGTTAAAAGAGGGGTATGTAATTAAAGACGCAGAGGGACAAAAAGAGGTTGGTTTAGTTTCGACGACCATGGCTTCGGACGGCATTGGCCTGCATTTGCTCCAACTCGAGTTCCAAATGCTTGATACTGCTTGGGAATTAGCCATCATCCTTACTTCTCATCCACCAGAAGATACGTACGCGGCGTGTGTGCTCTCCAAATCCTTGTTGAGTCTGTCTCTCTCGGCAATGAGCTTCTGCTCCCATTGTCTGAATCTCGTCTCCTCTTTCTTGACCTGTTCCGTGAACCTCTTGCGGAGGTTCTCTTCCTCCTCCTTGAACTTGGGGTTGTCCAATTTTCTTGGCCTGGCCTCTCCAAACTTGCGGGTCTCCATCTGCTGAGCGCGGTATGCCTCGTAATGTTGCTCTTCGGTGGTGCAAATAAGATCCAACATATGTGTTCGAATGAGGATGCTGCGCAACTTCTTGAAGTCGCAGTGATCTTCGTTCTCAACCTCGGCAACACCCCAAGCATACTGACGACCCTTGACAACGCGGCCATCAGCAGTCTTGACATCCTTCTCACTTCCGATAACAGCGAAGGGCATGGCACCGGCCAAAATCTTTGCGTGCTGGGCGGCTTGCTCATCGTCCTCCTCAACTGGTGGTTGATAGATCTTGATGCCTTGGGCTTCGATAACAGCACGGATCTATGCAAGGTTAGCCAATGTTCCGGCTACTTCAATAGACACGGCTCCACATACTCTTTGCTTGAACTTGGCCAAATCGCTAGGCGAGAGCGTATCAGCCTTTGCGACGACCGGAATCAAGTTGACTCTTGTAGACAATCTCTTCATGACTTCGATATCCAATGGCTTGAGGGTGTGACCGGTTGGACGGATGAAATACAAGCACGCGTGTACTCTGAGATCGATCTTGTCGGTACGGCGTGGCTGCTGCTCCTGAAGCATGTAGGACTCGTGCTGGTCATCGAGGAACTCCACAATTGGCATCCATGAATCTCTGTTGTTGACATAGTCACCGAAACCGGGGGTGTCAATGACGGTAAGTCGGACTATCGGCAACGTTAGAAACAGGACGGTGACGCCAAACGCCGTGAGTTGCCAGAACTAACCCTTGAAGAACTTCTCCTCCAATTCCGCCTTGGTGATAGCGATCTCGACCTATTCCCATACAATCAGAGGATGCTCGACCGCCAACCAAACGCCCTTGAGGTAAACCTACCGTCTTATCCATCTGCTTCTTGTGTCGCAACTTATGCTCGGCATAATTCTTGATGGTAGTGCTGAAGAGGGTGTTGACGAAGGTTGTCTTTCCCAAACCACTCTCACCGACGACCATTAACGTGAAAGCTGCGCCTCTGTTGATGAACACGACATGGTCAGCATTCGGGAAGTATCGAGATGGTGTTTGGAGGTCGTGAGGGTCGATATTGGCGACATGGATATTGCTGCATGCTGGATAAAAACGTACCTCTTTGCAACAATCTTGTGCCTCTGGTTTGGAAGGTTGGCGATACCAATCGCATTGTCAACTGGGCCTGTTGGTGGAGCCATTTCGAATAGCAATTATCGGATTAAGATTCGAAGATTGAAGTTGTAAATAATGATACCGAAAGGTGGTGAGAGAGGTACAGCAAAACCTTGTCGTGAGAAGGAGAAAAGGGAAACGAGGGAGGAGGTTTGGTGTTGGTTTGTTTGGGGTGGTAATTTGAGAACGTGCAACCTACGCTGGAGTCCCCCTATCCAAATTTCAGACGTGAACGAGTGAGGGACCTGCCAAGGCCCAGCGATATTAGACCACATGATCTGCATTTAAGGTTAGGGGTCCACCGACAGCGCGGACAAAGCCATTGTTCAAGCGGCAAGGGTCGAGCACAGGCCACCCTTGGCAGATCCTGAAGGTGGAAAAAAAAGTTCGAGATGCGAAGCAGAGCCTCATGAAAGTTTAGCTGGGAGCCACAAGTTTTCCACCTAATCAACACCGCCTTCCACTCACCACCATCGCCAATTCCACAATGAAAGTCGGATTCAAGGTGAGGATTACGGTCGCCTTGCGCAGGGCGAAGTGCTAACATGGTCAACTCCAGTTCTCAAATCTCGTAGGAACCGTCTACCATCAAGGAAACCTTCTCTTCACCCCAGATGGCAATTCTCTTCTCTCGCCAGTAGGCAACCGCGTTACCTGCTTCGATCTTGTCAAGTGAGTACGTCAATACAAACCAGCCTGGTAGGTATGGAAAGCAGCCTTCTAACAAACATTCTGCAGTAACAAATCCTTCACATTCGACTTTGAGCACAGAAAGAACATCGCCCGGTTAGCGCTTTCGCCGCAAGCAACACTCCTACTCACGGTCGATGAAGATGGACGGGCTATACTCACAAACTTTGTACGGAGGACGGTCATACACTACTTCAACTTCAAAAACAACGTTTACGACATCAAGTTCTCGCCAGATGGACGGTACTTCGCAGTTGGTGTTGGTAGAAAGGTGGAGGTTTGGAAGACACCAGACATGACCGACGTCCGGGAATTCGCCCCCTTCATCAAACACAGAGAATATACCGGCCATTACGACAATATCACACATATTACCTGGTCTGGAGACGGCCGCTTCTTCCTCGCAGCTTCGAAAGACATGACCGCAAAGGTCTTCTCGCTCGACCCAGTCGAAGGTTTCGTCCCTACATCTATGGCTGGCCATAAAGACTCGGTTATTGGCGCCTATTTCTCGAAAGACCAGGAGACGATATACACTGTCAGCAAAGATGGAGCACTGTTCGCTTGGAGATACAAGAAGCTGAGACGGAAGGATGCTATGGACGAGGATTCGGATAGTGAGGACGATAGCGATATGGCCGCTATGCGTTGGCAGGTGGATGAGAAGCATTACTTCAACCAGCACAGCGCCAGAGTCAAGTGCGCCACTTTCCACCCAGATTCGAATCTCTTGATTGTCGGCTTTTCGAACGGTGTCTTCGGGTTGTACGAGCTCCCAGACTTCAACATGATCCACACACTCAGTATTTCTCAAAACGCTATCGATTTCGTCACGATAAACAAAACTGGAGAATGGTTGGCATTCGGTGCAAGCAAGCTCGGACAGCTCCTGGTTTGGGAATGGCAATCGGAATCGTACATTTTGAAGCAGCAGGGCCACTTTGATGCCATGAACTGTCTCGCTTACTCGCCCGACGGACAGAGACTGGTAACTGGTGCTGATGATGGAAAGATAAAGGTGTGGGACACACAATCAGGCTTCTGTGTAGTCACATTTACGGAGCATACCTCGGGAGTGACGGCAGCGGAGTTTGCAAAGAAGGGAAATGTTTTGTTCACGGCATCTTTGGATGGGTCCATCAGAGCATGGGATTTGGTTCGATACAGAAATTTCCGCACATTCACAGCGCCCGAACGGTTACAGTTTACTTCACTGGCGGTCGACCCCAGTGGAGAAGTCGTCTGCGCTGGTAGCATGGACAGCTTCGACATTCACCTTTGGTCTGTCCAGACTGGTCAGCTTCTTGACAGTCTGGCTGGTCACGAGGGTCCAGTCTCTACTCTTTCCTTCACTCCTGACGGAGCTACCCTTGCTAGTGGAAGTTGGGACAGATCTGTCCGTGTCTGGGATATCTTCTCGAGGACCGCCAACAGTGAGCCCTTCATGCAGACTTCAGATGTTCTCTCGGTGGCATTCAGGCCAGATTCGAAAGAGTTGGCCATTGCTACATTAGACGGCAATCTCGCTTTCTGGTCGATAGAGACCGGCGAGCAGACACAGCTGATAGATGGACGATCGGATATCTCTGGAGGGCGTAAGGTTACAGATCGACGGACGGCCGCCAACAACACCAACACAAAACACTTCAACAATATCGTTTATAGTGCCGATGGACAGTGTGTGCTCGGAGGAGGAAACAGCAAGTACATTTGCCTCTATGATGTGGTGTCTGGCTCTCTTCTTCGCCGATTCACTGTCTCTCAGAACCTCTCGCTCGATGGAACCCAAGAGATTCTCAACAGCAAGAACCTGACCGAGGCCGGGCCCTTGGCCCTCATCGATACGACTGGAGAAGCCTCGGATCTCGAAGACAGAATCGACAACACTCTTCCTGGAGCTGCAAAGGGTGACCTTTCTGTCCGGAAAGTGCGGCCTGAGGTTCGTGTTACAGGTGTACAATTCGGACCAACAGGCTCGAATTTTGCTGCTGCCTCCACCGAAGGTCTTCTCATTTACTCGCTTGACAACATCACTACCTTCGATCCATTCGATCTCGACATGGATATTACCCCTGACAACATTGTCAAGACCATCAACTCTGGTGATCATCTGAAGGCTCTCGTTATGGCCTTCCGCCTCAACTCCAACGCCCTTACTCATCGTGTCTTTGAGTCCGTTCCGTCAAATAACGTCGAGCTCCTTATTGAAGAACTCCCACAAGTCTACCTCTCACATACTCTCCGTCTTCTCACCCGCATGGGAAAGACCACTCCTCATGTCGAGTTTGTTCTTCTTTGGGTGAAATGCGTCTTTGCCAAGTTTGGTGAAGTTCTGCTCTCCGCCAAGAAGAGTGAATACGCTGTTGAACTTCGTGAACTCATGACTGTTGTCAAGAAGATTCAGAAGGATATCCAGCGGGTAGCGCAGGAGAATGCCTACATGGTTGATTACTTGTTGGAGTCGCATCCGATCAAGGAGAGAAATGTAGTGGGAATCGAGCAGAAGCCGATGTTGCAAATCGAGGGCGTGTCGGAGGACGAGGAGATGGGTGATGATATGGAGGGTGATAGTTTGGATGAGAGCGGGATGTGGACCGTTCTTCAACAGGCGTAGGAGTAAAAGTTTCTTGCTATTTTTTGTAGATATATCTAATTTGATTTGGTCATTTCCTTTGTTCCTTAAAGCGGGCTTGCGGTTGTGTTTCATCATTCATGGTTGTAAATTTTTATAGTCAGACGTAGTATTTGCACTGTATTGTTTACTGGCTTGAGCTAACCCCGACACGAATGACAATCATGGGAGAATCATGAGAAAAGCATGCTTGGAAGAGCTTATTGTGTCCGCTTGAGGTTTTAATGCATACCTAAGTAAGGATTAGGATTTTCCAGGAACCCATCGCCTGCTTCGATCGCTTCTCGTCTCTAGTTCGTACACCATGACATTATTCACTGTGTGATATCGCTAACGTCTACAGCTATCCCGAGCAAGTACGAATTACTTTTAACAACCAATAATTTCGTTAGAATGATCTATGGGCCTTCAGGAATATTTTGTAAGCTCCTGTTGCGACTCACCGGATCATATCGGCCAAATCATTGATCTTTACACTTTTGTAGCTCACTCCTCCTTCTGCTTTGAGCCGGGCTCATTCTTGTGATCACCGCCACTCGAGAACATACGGTTGAACCACCCTTTAGGATTCGGTTCGTTGGTGGTATCTGACAATGTTGTTTGAGCAAGTGGGCCAGGTTTGGCTTCTGGGGCATCCCCCGGAGCTTCGATGGGCTTCCCATAAATATCGACGAGCTTGGGGCCGTATCCGTACAAACGCTCCGGGTCCTTCCTCTTGGCACTATGAGAAGATAACTTTGGGAAAGCTATAACTTCCTCGTCTGGTTCTGTTTCTGAATCGGATGACCTTGTTGCTTCTGAAGCAGAATAGCTGTTCATGTGGTTGAATTGCTCCAAATGTTTCTCGTCGAGAGTGTCAAGGGGGTATTCTGGGTATTCCTCTCCATTCTTGATATTCACTCCATGCCAGCGGTCAATCTTGGCGTCATTTGGAAAGAGTTCCTTGTGAGTGAGGTAATCGGTTGCAACTTCTGAAGAGGCCTTAGCAGAGCCAGGTTTAGTTGCCTCTGCCGGTGACTTTGACTTCTTGCCTCCAAACCAAGATGTCCAAGATGAATCATTCTTTGCTTTTGGTCGTTCTGATGTCAACTCGGACGGCGTACGATCGACCTCTGCGGGCAATGGTTTATGCTGCTTTGTGAACAGAATTGCGTCTGTCGGTGCGCGTACGGGCTCGTCATAATCGGTCCCTTCACCACTAGGGATACTTTCGATCCATCTATCGACGGCTTTGTTCCTGACAATAGCATCTTTGACACCCTTCAACTCGGCCTGCTTCATCTGGAGCTCCTTCTCATCGCCTGGCGTGGCACCTTTAACTGCCTCCTGGGTGGCCTTGAGCATTTCTGGAAGGGCATCTTTGGGATATGGAATCCTAGAATCGATATGATCCTTGACCTTGCTGTCGTAATGGCCCGTCAAATGAGCTGGTGAGGGAGTCTCGAACTCCTTGTATTGTGAACTGGAGAAGTCGGTGCCGTGGCCGTCCATTGATTCGTCTGTATATGATGTAGATTTGCTCGTCGCTTTCGAGAACCATCCGGCAGGGTTCCAGCTACTGTACTTCCGAGTTACAGGTGGACGGATTTCTGAAGAAATGGCTTTCAATGTGTCAGCCTGATGCTCAACAATATCCCAATGCCCCGGATCATTAAGATCATCTTCCCAATCCGGAGCATAATGTTCATCGTACTCACCAACTCCTTGGAATAGCTCCTCCATTGGCACATCTGGCGGTTGATCGACGTCGAAACGCCCTTGCGTGTGGTCGACCCAATTCTTCAGGTCCTCGTACTTATCAGCCGGCTTCCTACTGGGAATACCAGCAACGGCTTCGAACCCTGAGACACTGACTTCGCCAGTGCCTTCCTTAGCAACTTCGTCCGTCCCCTTTCCTACCCTTCCTTTATGGCTTCCCACACCACCTGGAACCTCATCTCCGCTTCTGTCGTACTTTTTGAAATGCTCCTTCTGTTCTTCTGCAGTAAAACCCCCCTTGTCTTCCTCCGCTACGACTGTCTTCTCGTGTTCCCACTTGGGCTCGGAAAGCACATCGGCGGCTTGTGCAGGTTTGACGGCAGGCTTTCTCCGACGAGGGTCTAGACGAGGGTCGCCATGCCACATTGTAGGGTTGTGTACTTCGCTGAGGTGCAGACCGAGAGCTGGAGATGGAATAATGTATGGTGCCGGTGCTGGTGCTGGGAAAGCATCGATAAGCAAGCCTGAGGAGAGCCACAGGCACAAGGCTTGAGCCGGCGAAATACTGAAGCCAAAGGCCATCATCTTCGAAAAGATGGCCTACTAGGCTGCTGCTGAGGAGGGAACGGGGTTGACTTTGGTTCGGATTGTGATGTGATTTGTGGGCGCAGGGAGATGAAAAGCGTCCGGTGGAGGTGTGCCGGCACAATCTCCGGTACTGGAACAAGTTTGGAGGAGGGAGATGGACATCATTCTTATAGGCCTCAAGACGGAGCCTTAATACCGATAAGAGCGGCTCGAGAGAGCTCAAATGCGATGATGGAAGGCTTTAAGGTTAACGGGCGGTAATGGCATGGTTAAAAGGGTGACCTACCTTCATGAGCCTAGTCTGTGGTCCGCAGACTCTTTCCGGACTGGTTGATGAACTGGACGGATCGAGAACCAAAGTTTGAGTGTGTTTGCAGACACCTATGTCAGACCTTGGCCATATGTATTTCCACCGATTCTTTTCCGGATACGCCAGTCCGTATCAGGAAGTGAAAAAGAGCTAGAACAGGTGAGGATCAAAATTTCTATTCAGTCACGAACTTACATCTATTCAGCGAGTTGTCGATGCTGCTGAGTCTCACTTTGGGATACATGATTCCCCCTCGCGCTCACAAAACAATTGGTCAGACAAAGAATGCATCTTTATCAACCTGCTGGTGGAAGCACAAGTGAATGAACGACACAAGGGGGTATCAAACAGAGGCATTGCATCATACGCATCAAAACAAATAATGTTTAGAAAAATCAAATTACAACGCATAGGCGCATAACGCAGCACAAACATCTATACAAGCTCATTCCAGCTGGAACCTCAGCAACAGGTTCCGCACATACCACAATCACCATCTATCCGGGGCTCTCTACTTTCTCTTTGGCTTAGGGGACTTAGCATACTTGTAGCAAAGAACACCCTTCTTTCCAGCCAAGCCAGGAATGCTCTTTCCACCACCAACAGTGTTCATGATCTGGCCAACCTTGATATCACCACGGGCACCAGTCATTGGCCCCAAGCTAAGGTCGGAGCTGAGAGTGACTTGACCAGCTGGTGGGAAAGTCTTGAGGGTCTCAGCATCGAGCCAGTCCATGCGTGGACGGATGGAGCCGGAGGAGTCGTATTGGCGGCGGGCAGGGTCAACGGCTTGCCATTCGGCCCAGATGCGGTCAAGGTTGGCGTGGTGGAGGTAGAAGGTTGGCTCGAGGTTGGCAGTGTAAACTTCAGCAGCCTGTGAAATGTGTTAGTGGGTTGATACTTCGGTAGAAATGAATGGTGCAACTTACAGTTCCCTCTCCGAAGGGGAAACCACCGACGATGAAGTGGCCGGCACCGTGGATACCCTCCCATCCAGACATAGGAGTGCCCTCAGTGAAGATGGTGAATTGTTCGAAGGTCTTTTGCTCCATGATCTTGTCCTCGACGGACTGCTGGATCCACTCCTGGTAGTCAATCCAGAAGTTACGGACAAGGCATCTATCGACGTAGCCAGTTTCGGTTCCAGGAGCAACATGGAACTTCCAGTCCTTGAATGGTCCATCCTTGACACATCCTCCTCCGAAGAAACCTGGTGGGAGCATTCCAGTAGTGTCTGGCTTGTAGGCACCGTTTCCACCGAATCCCCATGGCTCACTGGAGAAAATTGGAGAGCTGGTATAGTTGGCGGTGGCACCGTCGATGGTATAGTCCCAGTATGGAAGGGTTCCCTTATAGAAACACTCGGTCTGAAGAGCACGTTCGTACTCGTTCAGGAACCAACGATGCCAGAGAAGGAACTTTCCAGTAAAGTGGAAGAAAGGCGTGAGGAGCTTATGGGTCGTGGCGAAATCCTCGAAGCGGGTAGTGGTGCCGGCGTGCATCTTCTTGAGAAGGGCTGGCTTCTTGTGAAGACACTTGGTGGCTTCGATGAACTGTACACGCTCAAGGATGGAGAGAGTTCTCCATTCCTTACGGATAGCAGGTTGGTTGCAGGTTTGCTGGGCTGGGCCGGCGAAGTAGTCGTAGGTTGGGACAGCCTGGACGACAGATCCCACCGTGATGGCGAGGGTAACGAATGTCTCGAGAAAACGCATGTTGTATAATCGACAAAAGGTCCAATGAATGTAAAAGAGTGACTTTGGGCCTGTGAATGGGTCGTGGAGAACCAAAACTGAGTGGAGAACCGTTGACTTAAATACGTCGATAAACGAATCGCAAGTTAATTGCCATCCATGCACCAGCCCTGTCGTTCTTGACGAATTCGTGATAGACTCACCTGTGGTTGACTTCCATGCCTTCCACCTCACACGTTCTTCATCTCCTTTTCTTACTCGGGAATGTTGCACAGTGCCTTCGACATCCTGGCTAGCCCTGTTCCTGGAATTTGTTGAAACACATGAGCACTTCACCGTCAATTGGATGATGGACATTTACCATTGGCGATGCCGAAGAAATCCCCAAAAGGAAAAGGTCAAGCCGATAGCTTCAGGCACTCGCCTTTCTCCTGCATACAGCCAAAGCTAATAAAGTGCCGTTTAAGCTGAAGCCGTTGAGCTGGAGTGGGATGTCCATTAGGTACAAAGATATGTACAGAGAGGTATCCACCTTGATGCTGTGGCAACCGGTGTCTAGTCCTACAGATATGTACCTGAATGGCACCTAAGGAGGAGCCAATGCCGAAATGAAATGCATTTGCTTCCGTAGATACCGTATTCTCGGAATGTCATGCTGTCAAAGTAATGAACACAATCGGTCCTGTGCATAAAGACTGACGATACATACAGCCGTCAGAGAGAATCCATCGATTATGCTTCGGATCGAATGTACAGATTCACTAGAGCATCGAGAACGGGGAACTCAGATCCTTGCCTTCGTTAGAAATATTTGACATCCGTATTTCGAACTGTTTTCGAAGGCCGGGACGTCAAGGATCCTGAGCTTTTTTCTTCAGCGTCGCTCATCACCGAACTTAGGCTGTGCTTGTCCCTTGACGAATTAGCTCGGAAGGGAATGGTGGGGGGGAGAGTCCAACCTAAACTGCAATTTCAGGTGCATGCATGATCCGTACCCTCCTGTCGACATGTTCGTTGGAGCTGTTTGAACTTCGAATGCATAAAGCCAGAAGCCTCGTGGTTGTGAAGATCAATCAAAATCCTACAACGTGTCTGCGAAATCCTCGAAAACGGGTTTCCCTTGTTTACATACTAAATGTAGCTCTTCTTGTCAGTTCGAATCTTGACATCGGGCATCTCCAGGCTGCCCTTACTTCATTGCTATCCATTCGGAGCCCACAGAGGCGTCTCGTTAATCCGGTCAAACACCCTCCTTTCGGTCGGTTAGCATCCGTCAACGCATTGACGCACTGATCCAACGGTCGCCTACCTACATAGGAATATTTCAGTGGAGGTTGACGTCGAGAACATCAGACCAGAATCCTGTCAACCTTCTGTCAAGCCCAAAAAGGCTGTGGCAGCGGTAGCCGAGCCGATAGTGGCGCTTTAAAAATGTTTCATTCGCAAAGGCCCCGATCGATCCGAGAAGGTTGTTTGAAATGTCGTGGGGGTTCCAAGAGCGCTAGCTAGGGTTAACTTCATCACGAGAGCAAAACTGTGGTCGCGTTTCTGAAGAGCTGAACGCCCGATTGGCGAAATTTGAGGGCCCTGACTTGTTTGCTTGGTGATTGGTCGGGCCATCCGATGAACGTCAACGCCAAAGCCAGATGCAGATGTCAAAGCACCACGGAGTCGCACGACCTCCGGTACCGGATATCTGCTACTCAATCTGAAGACCGTCATCAATCGTCAATCCTCATGGCAGCAACGTGTATTATCGCCTCGACTAGCAGTGTACTTTAACCATCGTGTACTGCCTCACAAGCTTGTCGACGCATCTCGAGATGGCATGAACTCAACAGCATGAATGATGATCGTTTTCTTTCTGGAATTCGAATTGGCATGGGATATATCTCGCATATATCCGCCTCTGATATCCACTTCCCACCGGGATGAGCAGCTTGAGTTCGCGCACTCAGATCGAGGACAAAACACCATAATTTGAAGACAGGGGCTCGTTTTATCCCTTCGCAGCGTTTCTCATCACCCTCGTCAATCCACCCGAGCATCTATCCATCAACCATAAACAACGGCAAAGCAATCTTACCTCATGCCAAACATCATCTCGCATCGCATCCGCAGTCTGCCATCACTTCAGGAAGGCCGAGATGCAAAGTTGGTTCCAAGACTCTATTCCCGGAGTTTGTATGGCGACGATTGCTCAGTGGCAGCAACAACGACGGAGTGGAATGCGTTCGACAGCGGCATAGAATACTCGGGAAGCTGATTGGGATGACCCTTCTTTGAATTGCGTGCTACCTAAGTGCGCCAATAAAAACTCTGGCCGTTAACCCTCGAGGTGGTAGTCCGGCTTTCTCTGTTGCTCAGTCAGTATTCCTCCAAGACCACAAGATCGCAAGACATTGCTCACCCGCATCTCATGAGCCGTTCCCATACCACACCTGTGCCGAAGACACTCAACGGGGCTTGCGTACATGATGCTGCATTGCAATTCCGAGCAAAACGAGATTGTTGGTGAGTTTGTCGTGATGTTGCTGATAGCTGATGATAGAGTTGTTGGATAAGAAGTGCTTGCTCAAGAGGCTCCCTTCGAAACGGAAGGCTCGCCAAGGCACTATCCAAACCATGCCTACAAACGATTTCGAAGTTGCTACTGAACCATTCGTCTCTTCTATCAAAATCATGCTGGGCCATATGTCATTATCACAATGTTATAATAACCCTGTGGATCAAATGATCTGATTCAGAAGGCCCCACTGTCGACAATTCGCTGATGGCTTGCTTCCTAAGGATACACCAGCAAAACAAGCTGCGTAGATTTACAAAGCTCTCGGCATACCGAATCATATCAGAAAGTCCATCTCAGGATGTTTCTACTAGGCATTGGCTCATCCAGAAAATGCTGCACTGAACTCTAGAATGTGCCCAAACAGGACAAACTTCCGCATACCTGCATGAACAACCAATCCTCGTGTCAAACATTGACAATCCTTTGTTGTCGTCCGCGTCCCAAACGGGAACCTTGGCAGCCACACCCATCATTCCTCAGCCTTGCCCCACCCGATTGCACAAACAATCACCATCATCACACCGTACATGCTCAACATCTTCGACGCCATCATGGGCAACAAGCAGTCGAAAACCGTCACTGAGACCCTCACCGAGACCCTCATTAGGTCCTACACCCGAACTACCACTTTCTCCACCACTCTCTCCACCTACACTCGCGTCCTCCTCTACACAACAACAGTCCCCGTCACCCAAACATCCGTTCAAACCACAACTCTCATTCAGCCTACAACCATCCATGCCACAGAGACAATCATCAAGACGACACATTCACCATATCCAGAATGGTATGATAATACAGTGTTGAGTTTGTGGTTGCTGGGGTATGTCGTGATTCTGTTTTTGGTTGGAGTGTCTGGATTGGCGCTCGTGGCGAGGTTTGCAGATGGGAGTAAGAGGGACGAGAGAAAGCCGTTGTTGGTAAGTAGTCTTGCGCTGGCGACTCTGAATGAGCTGACTGAGTTCAGGGCACCGCAAATCCTCCCAGTTATTCAACTACCGCTCGTCGAGAGCAAACACCATCGTCGAATAGAAGGCCCAGGTCGCCATATCCGAGAAGATCTCCTAGCTCGAATGGTCGGCAGAGTCCAATTCTTCCTCAATACACGCCATAGGATTCCAGCAGGACTTGAAAATGGGTGATACAGCTAGGATAGGTATTTGCTATACTTGTGACGTATTGGCAATAAAGGAACGCTCTTACTATGTAGCGGATGTAGTGGTTTGGGAGTATCACAAGTATTTCTGGAATTATGTTGGATTTTGACCTTCCGGCTTGGGGTTGGATGGGGCTGAACATTTATGAATTTAGGTGCTGAGTAGGCTTTCCTTGTTATCGTTCTCGCTCGTGCTATTGGGCTCAAGTATGCCAGGTGCATTCATTTGGTTCAGGGTGCTTCTGCAGTCATCACTTGTATGTAGATCCTCCTTTCATTAAAATATGGAGTAGTAAGATATCCTGATTCCCTGGCATTTGCATCCGTGATAAATGCTTACAGCCGGATTACATGAGGCTCCCTGATAAACTCTACTCGTGCCGTCGTCCACATGTGTCGGGTACGAAACAAGGCGTTCATGATGGTTCAAGCTTTCGGGCAGCACAAACCACTCACAAACACGGGTCAGTATTTAGGCTGGGGGCTTGGTTGCGCAGCAGGGCGAAGATCGACTCGGATCTACCCGATTTTACGTTATTTTGTAACTGTCATTGTATTCGTACATACTTATGCACATTGATCGGTTCATTTGGGCGCCCTCCTCGTCATGGTGCATGTCGAAGGGGCCATAAGTACAGTAAAGCATGTACTTGAGAGTAGATATAAAACCACCTCCAAACTGCTCACTTTTCTCAACGACCCTCAGCTAATTTAACTTCTAGAAACAGTTTACCATGCATCTCTCATTCATCACTCTTCTTTATCTTCTCCCACTCGCCTCCGCCCTCAAACTTCACTACCCCCCACCACGCAGCACGACAACCTACTTCTTTGAGAACCGCAAGCTCGACCCCGCCGACTTCCCGCTTCCCTGCAACGGCACTACACCCTCCGAAAACCGCACCCTTTGGCCCTCCGACGGCCGCGGCACAATCTCTTTTACCACCGAGGATGTCGATCCGGTTGGCTCCGTCACATACGTCAAGCTCTCGAAGAACAACGCCAACCCTCAGCGAGAAGCAGATGCCGAGGGTAACATATCTGATGACTTTGGCATCATCCTGAAAAACTCAATGGTCATGTATGGCTCCGGAGAGTTTTGCTGGCGCCCGCTAGACGTTCTATCCCAAAGTACCGCGGCACAGGGAGACTGGGGCAGGAATGGAACGCTCGCAACCCTCTTGGTGTTCCAAGGTCCAAACTGGGATGACGAAGATGAGGGATCGAAGAACTGGGGGACGTATGCTGTAAGTCAAGCTCGAGACGTCAAGGAGGGCTGGCATAATTGCTAACTTTATATAGTGTGCGGATGTGATCCTTGTTGATAATGCGCCTGAGGGGCCGGAGTGTAGGAATGACACGGATATTGAGGTTGTGGCATATCCGGGCGTGAATGGGACGGGCAAGGGGAATGATATGCCTGAGTGGTTGGTAGAGGAAAGAGAGCGAGCGAAGAACGGCACTAGGGAGGAAACTGATAAGGATGGTAAAGACGATGGCCAGAATGATGGGAAGGACGGTAGTGATGGTGATAGTGCTGCTGGAAAGGCCAACGTCGTCACGGGTCTACTTGTGTCATTGGTTGTTGTTTATGGGAGCTTGTTCTTAGGGCTGTGGTAGTTTGGATCAAGAGTACCCGAGTGCTGGAGACGATCTATTATATAGTAAGTATATCGAGGGGCATATAATTATCATGTTGGATGTTATTCAATGTATATCCTGTTCAAGGTCCGGGTTTAAGGTGTCTCGATGGTGCAGGATTGTAATTAATATGTATAAATTGGTGAGCACGCAGGAGCTGCAATTTTCGCCTCTGCCAGATATTTTGACTCTACCAAAGTTCAATCCTCGATTACCTGCAAGCACTGACGAGCGAAGTACTTAAGAGGATGAAGAAAAGATACCTACTTTATTGGCGTTCAACCTTCATCATAAAGGGCCAGGCGGATTCTACTACTATCGATATCTGGTGTGAAAAAAGTACATACAGCACCGAGGATTCCTGCGTGGTCACCCACCGCGGTACTAACTAGGCGATTGGAAGCTTGACTATGGGAGAGCGGACGGGATCCCGTATACTCTTCAATCTATGGCCGTATATATGTTTTCTAGATTCATTTATACTTTCAATTCACTCTCGGAAAGTTTATCGCAATTCGGATCGCAATGCTTGGCGCTGCAACCTTAATTAATGCCCGAGCTTCTACCCTGCATCTCACCACGTAAAAACAACCACCAAGTCCCACCAAATCTCTTGGAAATACTACATATCCCGACTGAAACCCCACATATTCTCCCAAACATAGCCTCCTCATCCGATGCAGCTCTTCTCAAGCAAGCCTTACAAAAGGTCCTCCCTCTGCATCCCTGCTCCCGAAACCTCGATCATCCTCCCAAAACACAAACAATGCGTCGCATAGGTCTCCTCCTTCTTCTCGCACAGCTCGCGTCTGCAACCTTCGAATTGTACTATCCCCCGCCTCGCAGGGTAGAAATGATATACCGTCCTGGCACAGAAGTTCCCAACCTACCTTCCGACACCTTCATCCCACCTGTCAACATGACTGTACCCCGCAACAGCACACTGTACCCGCCAACTGGTCTTCAACACCCATGCACTATGCGCAGAACAACACCACGCAAAGATCGCACCGTCTTCTCTCTCAATGGCCATTCCCCACTCTCATTCTATACTCTTCACAACCGCAGCACCGTCCACATCAACATGGCCATTACCAGTGATGTCTTGAACGCGACAGCTGAGGATTGGATACAGCTTGTGCCGCATTTCTATCTTTATGGCGAGGGGGACATTTGCTGGGCTCCGTTTATTCCCAGGATGTTGGGAAGGGATCCGAAGCGGGATGAGAGGTTGGCCGGGGTGCAGAATGGAACTTTGGCGACAATTATGGTTGTCGTTGCCGATCGAGATGGGCTTGCCTGGGAAAATGGATTTCATAAAGAAGGATATGCTGTGAGTACCATACCTTGTGAGTCTCGAGAGCCGAAAGATGAGGGCTAACTTATGCTACTGGTGTAGTGTTCCGATGTGGTACTAGTTGATGAGCTGCCTTATCCGTCCCCGAGCTCGGTGAATCCGAATAATAGTGGTATACCATGGAGTTGGAAGGTGTCTTGTCAGAACGATACGGAGGTTACGACTAGTGATTGGCTTTATGCGGTTGATGAGAGCGGGAATAAGGTGGATAGAAGGTTGGAGGTGGAGGAAGACTGGCACAAGAGATACAACAGTAGCAGCAGTGCTGCCTGGGATGGGTCTTCTGCCAATAGGATATTGATGGTATCGTCACTGGCTGTTACTGGGGCTGCGATATTTGGGCTGCAATATTTGTAGCAATGGTGTGACTATACGGACATATTCTAAAGGTTGTTGTATATAAGTAGATTCATTGGCTGGCGTAGAGCTCAGTGTTGCATATTCACGAATTCTGAGCCATCATAGAATGTGCAGAGTCAGCCGAACAGTAATGATAACTGGCACAATGGTACATAAGTATATGCATGTCATTAATTTGCTAGGATGTTATCCATAATGCTCCGCAATTCTAGAGTATATTGCTAGGCGAAGCCTCTCGAGTTAAACGAGAACTACTGAATTGACACATGGCTCCGCTAACAACCAGTACAAACGATCTATCGTAAGACTTCGTGCATCATTGGAAAATACAAGTACTTTCTAAGGTTTACAGTTCGTAAAAAAACGGTTAAACACTCGTCTGACCATCGACAGCAACACAACGTGCACAGTCCAACGGGGCGAAGCAGTGCAAGGTCCTTCGGTTACATTTTCTGGCGAACCATACTCTATCTCACCAGATCCTCGTTACTGAGCCTTTGTAACCCATTGTTTCCATAGAGTTGGGAGTTGCTATGCACAGAGCGTACACTTCAACAAATAGTAAGGTAAGAGTCCAGAGTTAATCGGGCCGACAGGAAGCTCTCACAATCGCTATGATAAATACGGAAAGACTCTTCCGCCCAGTATTGCCAAGCAAAGGCGTAAAGTACCAGTGTTTCGCTTACAGCGCCTTACCCAGAACATCACCTTCCAACCCATCCCGAACATTCCGACGATTCCGCATAGCCCCACAGGGCTTAGAGACAACAACACGAGGTCGACCCAGCACCATGCATCAACAGCATCCTTACATCCAGAGCCTCATAGCGAACGACTATAAGACGAGACTCTTTCCGCCCCATTCATGATGTATCCACCATCAGCATCACCAAACCAATCACCCCGCTTCCACACGACCAAACGCACCACTTAAATGCGTCTCATCACTCTTCTCTCTCTCCCAGCTTTGGCCACAGCCCTTGAGCTCCGACTCTACGAGCCCCAAGTCACGTCTAGTTCCGTTGAACGCGGAAACGAAACCATCTTTCGCCCCTGCAATCAACAGGAGCCCACCGGTCTATTCTACAGCGTCCCCCGAAACGCGCCCTGGAAAGTCCAATTCTGGACTAACGACAATCCCGTTTTCGCCTACACCTACATCAAGATTGCGTTTGGCAAGCGTGAGAAAGGCCAGGATCAGAATTTTACACGGTATTTGAAGGAACCTCACTTGGTGTATGGCAATGGCACTGTTTGCTTTGACGACTTGACGGTGGAGAATGTGACGGATCGAAGGGGAACTATCATGTTCTATCAGGGGAGTAAGAAGGAGGATGATCCGTCGTTGAAGGAGGATATTGGGTTGTATCAGGTATGTACTATCGGCCACGATTCGGAGTGTGACAGTTACTGATTTTTCTGATAGTGTGCGGACTTTGTGATCTCGCTTGACCCGGATCATAAGATGGGGTCGTGTAAGAACGACAGTATCCAGATGAGTGACTTTGTCACGGTCAATGAAGATGGGACGGATAATAGGGCGGAGGTGAATCGTTTGTATCAGGAGAAGAAGAGTGGAGCTCGGCAGATTGGAGCGAGCTTGTTGCTTGCTTCTGTTGTTGCGGCTGGGACCGTCTTGATGGGATTGTAAATGTGCACTCTGTGAGACGGTGTGGTATACGAACAGGTACGATACACAGATGATGAGTTGGCATTGTAGATTTGGAATTGTTTTGGAACGCTTGCATGATGAATATGATAGACTGATACCCAGACGTTTCGCTTCCTTCTTGCTCCTGATGTGAATCTTTTCGCTCCCTAGCTGCTATTTGTGTTTTGAACTTTGTTTTCTGGTACTCGTACCTGACTGCTTGATCTAATTCGATGCCAGAATTATTCCAAAACAGTGTAACAATTGTTGCTGACGAGGCGAAGGTGGGCCCTGAATCAATCGAATCAAATTCCGAGTCCCCAAAATGCAACACCAACAACAACCAGCGAAGAGACCATCAAGTTGCCAACATGCCAGTGGCCGCCAAAGGAGCCAGCACCACTTCCAGCCTCATTGAGTCCATTCCTGCCGTACTTCCCACTGGCATTAAACTTTTTCTGCCATTCCTCATCCACCTCCTTCCTCCGATCCACCATCTTTCCCGTCTTTTCATCAACCGGAAAAATCCAATCACTCGCCATTACATCCGTATCATTTCGGCAACTCAGAGCCCACTCATACTCCACCTCATCAACAAGCACAACATCCGCACACTACGCCCGTCAGCAACAAGCCCCGTCGAAACAAGCACAACTCACCGAGTACTCCTCCATCACGCTATCTCCCTCGGTAACCACCACCATAATGGTCGCCTCTGTCCCATTCTTCACCCTCTTTACCCACGCCGACGAAACCGGTACAAAGGGATCCCAGCAAAAGCCGCCCTGTCCGTACAAAAAGAAGGCCGGCACTGCCCGAATCCAATCCTCGAGATTCTCACCTGTTGCATTCTTCACGAGCGCAATATCGACACGGACGGTGCTTCGGTCGTAGTATGTAACGAATTCAAGAGGGGATCCACCTCGGAGGGAGAACGGCGTACGGCGGGTACTGGGCGGTGAGGGACCACATGGACGAGCTAGGCCGGAGTAGGGGTAGGCTGTGACATTGCGGATGCGTTCAGTGCCCTTAGGCACGTATGTGAGGCTTCGGCGGGGTGGGTAGGTTAGGTTGAAGGTTGCGGAGGCAAGAGGGACGAGGAGGAGCAGGGTGAGAGTGATGATATGCATTTTGGGATGTTATCTGGACCGCTTGGAGGGGGAAAGCTGCACATTTATGTTGTTCTCGGCTGTAGCAAACAGTGCTAGTACCATGTAAGAAGACGGGATATGCAGGTGAATTTGGCTGACCGGTTGAATTTGACAGATTAGGTTGGGCGCAGGGTGGTGAGATGGGCTGAGGGTATATTTAACTGGGTTACACGGCTGGATATTTACCGGAAACGGAAATTCGCAACCGTTCTCGAGAACGAGTATCGTGTCTCTTGCCCTCACCACATTACTCTACGCAGGCACATCAACTATATTCTCCTCGAGAACCGGTATCCTCGGAATATTCGATTGTCGTCTACTGTTCACGAGACTACCAGTACTTTTCTTAGTAGGCATCCGGCCTTTCATCTCCTGGGTATCTCCTCGCTTTGCTTGCCATCCACAAAGAAGACATTCTACTCCGACTGTTAATTCCAAACACGGTGTTCCCGCCGCGGCTGGCCTAAGGCCAGATTCAGAAGGAAAACATCGCCTACTGAGAAGAACGAGCCCATCAGCCATGGAAAAACGTAGAGAGGAAGGGGTGTATACGTACAGATCTCGTTCAGAATTTCTTATAATATCTATAAGTTAATTTTGAGCTCCCCAATTCTGAAAATCATCATCGCTAACAACTTACCTTCAGACCATCGCCTACCAAGCTCCAAATCTGACACCAATACTTCGATTTTTCGATTAACATCGTTGATACTTAGTACCACCATGTCCGACAATACCAGCAATAACGCCGCTCCCTCCACACCTACGCCACAAATGCTCGAAAGTGCTGATCAGACTATTGCGAGGCTATTGGCCGAGAACGCTAGAATGAAAAAGGAGTTAGAGAAGCATAAAGAGGAGTTGAAGAAGGCCGAAGAGGAGTCGGCAAAGAAGGACGAGCTTAGTAAGTTCCTCTCTGGCTTGAAACGGCGGTAACATGCTGGGGCGGGTCAGATCGGGATGTGGTTGTGTTTTTGTTTTTGTTTTTGTTTTGTTACGGTAAGGGCCCGCCTCCAGCATGCATGGGAATACTTCGATTTTGCGTTGGTGTGCAAGGTAAAAGTATATGCTAACTTTTAGCAGATATTTCGCTTTTCGAGGACTTTTTGGCATCCTATGCCAGCGAAACAATGACCGATAGAAGAAGCATGGTTGACTCTATCCTTGGACTTCAAGGATTTAATCCTAAGGTTAAAGATGAGAGTCATCACCGATTTCTTAACCGCATGGAAAAAGAGAAGCCACATCTCGCCTGGCTGTGGACGACCATACGGAATTTTCTACGGGATAGACCCGTTGAAAATACTGCCATACACGTTCGACAAGCAGCAATAGTCGCAAAAAGGCTTGTGAGGGCCGACGCCCTCTTCAAAGCTAGGCCCAAGTCATTCCCCCTGGAGGATCACAAAAAGACAATCGAAGTCTTTTCTTTTGTCACAGGCTTAACTCCAGAGAAGTATTTGGAGCTCCATAACGCTGGTACTCTCCTACCGACGGACATTACCTTATTCCATGGGGCTGACCATCAGCCTCCACTATCACCTGCCCCTACTCTGTCCCCGTCACCACCTCCCGCTCAGGCCGCTTCTCTCACTCAGAGTGGGAACACTCTGAGTGGGAACACTCTGAGTGGGAACACAGCGAAATACCTGCCAGCTGCCCAAGCTGTGCAAGTCACGGTGCCAACCACCAAGCCGATTACATCCAATCAGCTTACTTACAATCCTGCCTATAATCCTCACATTGTAGGTTTTGGCTCTTGCAACGGGTATCAGCACCAACCCCAGCCTTCCTTTTTTCCCAACATCCCTATGGCTTTCGACCCGCACTACCAACACGTCGGATATGGTTTCCACACTCCCGGCCCAGCACCTTATAATGCATGCCAACAGTGGCAAGTCCAGAGCAACTGGCAAGGCACGCCAGAGTATGGCGTTGCCAGATAACGGATGGGAGTAATGCTGAGTTGTGTGGCACGTTGCATGTTGCATGTGGATCTTGATGCTAGACGGTTCTGACGTTGAGATGTATTAATGATAATGGGTTTTCGACGATTGAGTGTAATGACTTCAGGAGATATATATTCTTCATTGAAAGAACGGGACGGGTATTTTATTGGTTGATCGATTTTAGTTGGGATGCTATGATGGTTATAATCGATCGATGAAAGGGCGTGGGTGGTGCTGTAATGAACTATTCGCTTGCAGATGTTATGGGATCGTTAGTTTAAATGGTACTTTTTTGCTGGTTTCTAAGAATTGCATACCATTTACTTCCTTCATATAAGTTCTGAAGTACGCACCAGAGTACGTTGTTTTCACTGGCAGTTGCGAGAGACAAGAGCTGCTTCTTCGGCACGGATTTGATTGAGGATCGATAAGACTGGAGGATTTGTCATATCCGTTTGCGGTACCATGGTGGGTGAATTACATTTCAAGAAGCAACCCATGTAATGAACAGCGAGGACAAGGCCGCCAGTCCAGTTGAAACAGCAAACATGCTCGCTCCACTATCCTCACCATCACTCTTTTCCTTTACTTCCCCGCCGCTTTTGTCTTCATCTGCATCACCGCTCTCCGTCTTCTTTCCATACTCGCCGGTGCTGTTATACTGTTTCTGCCATTCCGCCTCCACCTTTTGTCTATTATCCATGGGCTCCTCTGACTGCCAATCCCAGCCAAAGGCAAGGGTGACCGGATTCGAAGCTGTCACCCCCGTCCCATTCCTACATTCCACGCCTGCATCCAAGTCCGGCTCCTCATCGACGAAGACCACATCTGCACACTATAGCGGGTCCATCAGTACGTATCAAAAAACGGAAAGCCCACAAGACCGCCGAAAGCCAGTTCATGAGCACAGTAAGTTACAACTTACCGCATACTCGATTCGATCGTAATACTTATACAAGCTCAGGTCACCCTGTCCAGAATAGGCGTCTCTCTCTCCCACCGTCACCAAGATCGTCGCCATCGTCCCGTTCTTCGACTCGCGCTTCATCATCTCCTTCCAAGACTCGGTTGTCGCATACCCCCAAAGCGGATCCCAACAAAACTCCCCTTCCCCATACACAAAGAAGTATGGCACGCCCGCAGTCCACTTCTTAATTATGTCACCTCTTGGGGCCATGAGACCAATGCCGACAGAAACTGTGCTGATTGGGAAGCTGGTGGTGAAGGAGATTGGGGATCCTCCTTTGAGGGAGAAGGGAGTACGGTGTTTGGAGATAGGATAAGGGCCACAGGGGTTCTCGAGAATGTCGAGGTCGGTGATATTTCTGTTGGGAACGTATGTTCCACGGGAGGGAGGGTGCAGTAGAGTTAGGCCTGCGCTTGCTGTTGAGGCGAGTGTTGGAGCGAGGAGGAGTGTGAAGAGGCGCATTATGTGGGTTGTTCGCGGTAGATGGTTGGAGAAGATGCTGGAGATTGGTGAGATCTCGAGAAGTACGAGTGTAAGAAGTACTTCTATGGATGCTACATAAAGTAACTTGCAAGGGGCATTTGAACGTCGGTCGTTCCGACTGGCGCTAGTAAGTATAACGGTCCGTGCGCCGCTGGCATACAAGTATGGGGGTCATGATGCCGAGTCGGACTGTTACGGGAGATTACAAAGTGTAGCTCGGAAGCAGGGCTCAATCTGCAGCTTTATTGCCATGACTTTGGATTAAGGTCGACTAGACTCTTGAGGGGCCTATCGAGTACCTAGGTAGCTAGAGATGATAAAGTCATTGGTCTTGGCGGGCGGTTACACTCCCGCTGTGCTTGCTTCCTCGTTCATATTCATTGATTATTCTTCTGTCTTGTCTCTTCTTTTGTTTGTTTCTGGTAGCGAATGCGAGGATCCTTCTCCCCATTACCGTGACGCTCATATCGGTAACTTGTGGATGTTACAAGCTGTAATCAGCGCCGAAGTTCGAGGCAGTACGGCTCTTTGTGAATCGTTTCTCGAAATCTTTCTTCTCATCAAATACTTTAAAGGCAAGCTCTCATCTTCTGCGAGTTGCCTTGAGTTCACTGATATATTTGGAATGTTGCCATGTACATGCATGTGACACCTGGCCATACATTAACTGTCATCTCCGGGTTTAGAACCACGGGGGTAAAGCAAGTTAAACCTCGTCTACTGGGAAACGTGTTTATCAGCCATGGAGAAAGGAGGGAGCGATATGCAAGCCCTAACCCTATTCAGAAACGTTTAGGATGCCTATATCTGCAGCTCAATTTTGACTTCTCCGTCTCTGAAATTCATCACCGCTGACAACTTCAAACCTTCAGACAATCCGCGAGTCGTCTACTTCCAAGCCCTCTCAATCTCACTGATACTTCACTTTTCATTTATCATCTTCTATCGATCAATATCATGTCTGACATGGCTGCCAACAAGGATGTCGAGTCGCCTGCAGCTGCTCCTGCACCAGAATTAGAAACATCTGAAGAAACGATCACAAGACTTATGGCAGAGTGTGAACGGTTGGATGAGAAATTGTTGGAAAAGGATGCGGAGTTGTTGGAAAAGGATGCGGAGTTGTTGAAAGTAAATGCGGAGTTAAAGAAGGCAGATGCTAAGTTGGAGGAGCAGTTAAAGGAGGTTGACCCGCAGTTGCTGGAGGAGGAGTTGAAGAAGGCAGACTCGCAGCTGCTGGGATCCCAGGAGGTCGTTAAGTTTCTCTCTGGATATAAGCATTTGAGACGCTGATTGCTGGGAGCGGGAGCTACTAGAATGGTGGATTTTGTTTCGATTTCTTATCAAGGAAGCCATCGCTTTCGGGCTTGTGTTTAGACTCTCTTCTTGCATGGTTTGGGGCGTTTGTTCGGGACTTTAGCACTTATTATACTCTTTGGTGCCTTTTTAAATGCATGAGTTTGCTTGGTACTTACCTTATTGCTTTGAGATTATGATTAGAAGGATCTCCACACAAGTTTCTGCTCGTGATCTCGCCCTTCTTTGCGAATAAGAGTGATGTTACTTAGTACTTGCCGTATGCGCGGGGAATTTGTCCACAAACCTGTACAAGGACTTGATCGTCGCGATGTCAAAACTTAAGCTTCGGAATAGCTTGTCACTCATGCAGATGGCGCTTTGAACCTTGCATGGTGATCCTTTTCTTTCATTTCACTACGATCATCAAAAAATGTTCTCACCTTTTGAAACATACGGCCATAGACAGGAGAGATCACGGGATCCCGTCCGCTCTCCCATAGTAAAGCATCTGATCGCCAAGTTAGTACTGTGGTGGGTGACCACACGGGAATCCTAGGTGCTGTATGTCCCAGAGTTTTTATGAATCCTTCCCTTTTGGAAACATTTGTTTGGTGCTACATACAAGCTGCAGGAAACATAGGAATCCGTCTTTGCATGGCAAGCCCATAAAGCAAATTCGCGATTGACTTGCAGTTTAGCATGAAGTTATCGTAAGAGAGGCTGATTCAGAGTCTCATGGGGGCTCGCTATAAAAATATAGCTGACAAGACATCGAGCCCAACATGGCACATGCCTAGGTACTTAGTACATACCTAAGCTAAGTGTGTACATATTTCTTCGTGCCTCGAAGACTTGATTGATATAAGTAGGTTTGACATCTCATGACGTATGCGTGACATATAGCCAGCTAGAGAATCGATGGTTTTCCCATGAGATTAATTGCTGCATGCATGACAGATCATTGACTTGGTGAATATGTTCTTTTTTTGCGGCAATCTCAGTAAGTATGGCTTGGGACAACCGTGAATTCGTGTCCGGTCTCTCTCGTTGTACCGTATGTTAATTTTCTTGAACTCAAATACGACGTTCGAATTTGGCTAGAAGATCCAGGTTCTGGGAGCTCGAGACTGTCAATTGGCCATGTATATTGCATTGCTGAACTAAGTACCATCTGTGCGAAAAGCAGCGCTGCAGCGGAGTGCTTTGCAGTGACATGTGAGTCTTGAGCTCGTTTGATGAGATGAGTAACAATGGTTCTATATGCACGTTATATCTACCTGCACCGGTTTTGTCATCCCCATGCGTGTTGAGAGACATAGACGTCCTAGGAAAATGTATCGGCTTTTCAGGCAGGTACGAGATGAGATTACATTTACTGAACGAGCAAGGGATGCGTCTTAACAAATCTGAGACTATCAACCTTCATTTGGTCTATACTCAAGTCACGCAACTAAAAAGCAATTGTTTCACCGTCAAGGACGAGATTCGAACTCGCGCTCCCTAAGGAATCCGCTGTGCTGGATTGGTAGACAATACCTTTTAGCAGGCGAACGTGTTAACCACTCCACCACCTTGACTTGCTTGAAGTTACAGCCCAAGTGCTTGGTAGATTGTGCTTAAGGCGTGGAGCTGCTCCTACCAAAGGCAGCTCGGGCTGTCATTGGAAGCCATTTTGGGTACTTTGCAAGCTGGTTGACCGCCTGATCGTGAAATCTCGAGAACAAACGATTCTGTACTCGTAACCGTCTTTGAGAAGTCCTGTCTGCAGTTCTGTAAATGGGGATTGTTTACGTAGGCTGTTGTTGTGCAAGGGCTTTCCCTACGGCTCAAGGGAAAACTAAGGGGATAGGCTATCGCCAATACGTCTGCATTAGTGCACGGTAAACTATCACCTTAAAAAATGATAACTGAATTGCAAAAAAATGATGATTAAAATGATAGTCTATGACCCATGACTAATCTACTAAATAAGATTGTATAGGATAGGCTATCAACGACCTAACCTCCGTCTGTACAGGATAGGCTATCAACAACCTAGCCTCCGTCTGTACAGGATAGGCTATCAAAAACCTAACCTCCGTCTGTACAGGATAGGCTATCAACAACCTAAGCCCTGTCAATCCTCATTAACAGCCGGACTCTTAAAAAGTACTTAATCCTGGTTTTGAAGTTAGCGGAGTTCACGTCATTAAAGAAAGAAGAGATAAAGACTCACTATTACGTCGTCTTCACCCCCTTCTAGCCATATTATTATAGCTCGCTTCACCCCCATCAACTGTCGTAGTCGGCTTCCCCTCGTTTGTTGTAGTCGGGCTCCCCTAGTTTGCTGTGGTCGGCTTCACTCTCCTCGACCATCGTGGTCGGCTTCACCCCCATCGACTGCCGCTTCACCCCCATCGACCGTCGTAGTCGACTTCCCCTCGTTTGTCATACCCATCGACCGTCGTAGTCAGCTTTCCCTCGTTTGTCATAGTCGGCTTCACCCCATGCCCATCGACTGTCGTAGTCAGCTTCACCCCCTCGACTACTGCTTTGCCGCTTCGACCCCATCGGTCATCGTAGTCGGCTTCCCCTCGACCGTCGTAGTCGGCTTCACCCCCATCGACCATCATAGTCGTAGTCGGCTTCACCCCCATCGACTGCCGCTCCCATCATAGTCGGCTTCCCTTCTACCGTCGTAGTCGTAGTCGGCTTCGCTCCCATCGACCGTCGTAGTCGGCTTCACTCCCATCGACCGTCGTAGTCGGCTTCACCTCATCGACCGTCGTACTCGGCTTCCTCTCGTTTGTCGTAGTCGGCATCTCGTGGTCGGGTTTGATTTTGGGCTGTTTGTTGAGTTAGGGAGATGCAGAGTTGAGGAGATGCAAACACCAAAATTTCGGAAGATTACTCAACAGACTGGGGTTTATCATTAAAATGAAGGATAAGATAGAAGAATCTACTGATCATTACTCTAAGAGGCCAACTGGTTGGCTGATAGGTTATGGGGAAAACTTTCATGGGGAGGGGAAAAGATATATTATCCTTCATGGGTAAGATAGATTGGATAACCTATCCTTACTTCACTTGATAGAGGGTACCAAAATGATGATGAGTTCTGGTGATAATCCAACATTTTGCAGACCCATGTTGTGCCGTAGGGTTTTCGAACGTACGAAAGGAGCCGGTTGTGCATTTGCATCTTGTGTGGTCTGCTTCTAAGTTGTCAACTTACGTGCAGTTGGAAGTGAAATTGCAGTTTCGGCATACAGTAATTGGTGTTGAAAGTACTCAGTATCTCGTAGTGGTGATTGTTTCAACGTCCGATGACGAAACCTGCAAGCTTGTAATACTTCTAGGTGTATATGTATACCCTCTCGTGTAGCGGCAACGATGATATTCCCCTTTGAATCTTCGACGTGCATGTTGATTTTCGTATTATGATAGCGGCCATTTTGTTGAAATCATGATGTATGATATGCTTTGTACAGCTTTATCTGTTGCCAGTGCAAATGCGTATGCGAGGTTGTATTAAGTTATCTCTCTTACTAATATTATTAATCTGTACGATGTATCGTTCTATGAACTTGTCCAGTTTGATTTACACGAAGGCTCTATGCATATGCATGGTTCTCGTGTGATAGGATGATCGTTTCGGGAAGTATATGCAGAATGTGTACATACTTCCTGTGTTGAGAATGTCTTGCCACGGTCTATCTCGTACGACGTATGCAGATGTGGTGTGGCGGTCTCAATCCTCGTACGGTTTTGTCACGGTCTATGTGGCGTACATAGTCTGAATTGCGATAGAGCATTGATCATCCCCTTGAGAAACGTACTTCTTGCTTGTACTCGTATAGATTTCGCTGACCTCTCAATAATTTCACGTACACTCCCTGGAAAGTTCGTATGCGTAACTCTTGTAACGTACTACCTACTAGGCAGCTGCTGGATGTCTCTCTTAATTGTTTCTTCTTGGCTCGGTTATAGCCGTGGGAATGTATGGCTTGTTAATCCGAATTCTGCTTGCAAGAACACACGTAATTCCGTACAGTTTCCCAAGCTTTCACGGAGTATCCTCGTAAAAGTATCTGTTCATCCAACTTCTTCCCCTTTTGATCCTCAGGCGGTAGGCGTAAATTATAAGGTCATGGTTGTAAAAGTGTTTAAGTAGTTCTTTCGCGAATTCGCGAGCTCGTAACACTGTGGTTCTGAATCTGTGTGGCAGCCGCAAAAAATACACCTTTGTGACCCCAATAATAGTGATTGGTGCAAATCGACACCTGCTACGTGAAGAGGTGTCTTTTTGCACTATTTCCTCTAACAGGTGCCAGATCTACGCTACTTAGTATGAGAGGTGTCAAACTTACGCTGTTTATGTTTAGAGGTGCCAGTTTCGCATGTTTTATCTTAATAAGTGCAAGTTTAACCCCTAATAGTGAGAGTGGTGCAACTTATACACCAATAAGTATAAGTAGTGTCGGTCGGCGCTTGTTGTATTAGGGGTAAATCTGGCGCCTAATGCGCTTAGCTCTTTCAAATCTGTGCTTCGAAAAGTTTACCAGTATCAGGAACATTATGCCAGACACAATCTGAAAAGCTAGAATTGAGTAATTAAGATCACTTAAAGGAGAGTTACTTCATGGATATCGTACGCAGGCTGGGGTCGAGCTACATTCCACGATTCTTCAGCCAGTTCCCCGTAGTAACATAGCATCCTTCAGACGATATATGAATTTGTTACCAATGAATAATATAAATTGTTCAGTTTGCTGAACGGTTAAGACATTACTCGAATGTGTGAAGATTGCGAGTTCGAGTCCAAGTGATGGAAAAGACTTATGCTTTTGTCAAATTCCCCTTATAGGAGGGTTGTTGTGAATGGGGTGTCTTTAGCCGCCGCTTAAGAATACCCCAAATACATAGGGTGGCAGTAAGAGGGGCAATTATAGTCCCCAATTACCGTGGGTTCCATACAAGGTGTCAAAGTTTAAAGGTGCCAATTATAAGCCTTATTGGTGCCTTTTTAGAGGGTGCATATTCGGAACCACCGTGGTAAGATCATCTTGGGACGAGTAGTTAAAGGCACGTAATCATTAGTACGTTTTTTGCCCTCCGTCCCCAGGTTGATGAATGATGACCGAACAGGGAACTTGAATGTGTTTCTTCTCAAAGTACGCGCCCACAACTTATACCGCACTTATCCCAACTGTAAAGAGGTTAAAATGCAGCCCAAAAGAGAAGCCCACCGTCAAGGACGAGATTCGAACTCGCGCTCCCGAAGGAATCCGCTGTGCTGGAATTGGAACCCAATTAGCAGGCGAACGTGTTAACCACTCCACCACCTTGACCTGCTTGAAACTATTGCTCAAAAGGAACATCAGATGCCACACAAAACAGCTCTTATTTGTCTAACAAACCTGGCATCAAGAGGGACAAGAGATGGAGCTCTACTGAGCTGGGCAGGTGGTACTCTCTAAGTTACGTTGTGCATCATGATAAGACTTTCGAGGTACAGCATTGCAAACCCCTAAGCTTTGGTAGTTCGTCTCTATTGCTAAAAGCCGAAATCTAAAATATATGAAGCCGGATCCATTACATACGGCCACAGATAGAAGAATATACGGGATCCCGTCCGCTCTCCCATAGTCAAGCTTCAGATCGCCAAGTTAGTACTGCGGTGGGTGACCACGTGGGAATCCTTAGTGTCGTATGTTTTTGGATTCCCATTTTGGGCCCTTGCGCTTCATGCTGTCCTTCTTGTTGGTCGGGTGCTTGATTATTTCATCAGATCGTCAGAATCATGGTGATATCCCTTACCTCTCATTTGTAGCATGGAAGCGCCGAGAAGCTCAGCATCTCATAATACTACTAGGTGCTCCATAATGCCATGCTCGACGCCGGTGCGTGCAGCCAGAACTGCATGCTTTTCGGCATTCGCAAAAGTCATGATAATTATAGAGACAAAGGCACAATAAAGAGCTCCGAGATAGGAAATGGAACAGCCAGTTCGTCTCCGTCAAATTAAAAGCTACAACAAAATGCTATTAGCCCCGAAGCACTGGGCCCACGGCGCAATCCAGGGTTTGAACCTGGGACCTCCCGCACGCAGAGTAGGTTACTCTTTGTTGGAGGGCTTGTTCGGTCATGGCTATGGAATAATGTACAAAGGAGTGGACGGAATGTGACAAAGATTCGATTTTTTACCAATTTCGTGCCGACCTGCCTGGTTCTTGACAAGCCTCCGAGTTGAAGGGAACAACATAAGGCAGAAAGAACATGGGGTTCAAACTCGTTAGGAATAGAAGAAGAGGAATCATGTTCTTTTGACGAGTATTAACTGAACGAGAATTAGTTCTCACGCAATTAAAAAGAGATATACAAAGCGTAAAAACCACAAAAAAACTGGCATCGATGCATCAAAAGAAGAAGCTAACTACATTAAGCAATAAAGGGCCCCATTAAACCCAGCATTAAAAAAACATAAAAGCAACACCCCCCCTAACCCCACCCCACTATTCCTTCTTCTCCGCTCCCTCCCCATCCTCCCCTCCCTTTTTCTCCTCCTCCTCCT
>ML119736.1:0-80678 GCA_003788565.2 Ascobolus immersus RN42 | reverse complement strand
CGCATAAGCCTCAACAAGCCCGCCCCGGTACCGCCTAAAAATCTCCCCCATCACCTCCTCCACCTCCCTCTCCGGCAAAAACTTATCCAGCACTTTGTATAAAACCGACGTCGCCTTGACAAGCGTCTCCATATACTGTCTCGGCTGTCCGACCTCCTCCTCCTTGACCCCATTCCAGTCCAACGCTGCTATCGTCGCCATGTGCCCCTGCAGCCGGTCGGACATGAGGCTGACGAACTTGGCGCTAAGCGTCGCCTTGTGGTCCTCGAGGTCGCGGCGGAGCACGTCGAAGCGGGCGACGACCTGGGGCGGGACGGTGCGGGCGTGGCGGCGCAGCAGCGCGAGGATGGGCGGGAGGAGGAGGAGCGTGAACGACAGCGCGCGGGAGGTGATGGCGAGGTGTTTGGTGGTGATGTGTTTCAGCCCGGCGGATTTGGTGGCGCCGGCGAGGAGGATGAGTTGGCGGGCGAGGGTGTTGAAGACGGTGATGTAGTCGAGGAGGGAGGAGGCGATTTCGATGGCCATGCCAGGCACCATCACTACCATCTCTCCAAAGGCGTCGAGGCCTCTCAACAGGGCCAAGCTCGCGCCAGGAAGGACAAACCGCTCGCCTTCCACCACTGCGTGGCGGATCTTGTCTTTCGGGTCGGGACTCATCATCGCCAGTCCCTCTACACCCCCCTCTTTTGCTTCCCCTTCCCCTTCCTTCACAACCTCCTCCTCATAAAGCACCCCACACCTCCCCCACCACTCCACCTCCCCCTCCCCCGCCTCCAAAACCCTACTAAGACTCCTCTGAGCAGCCTCATCGAAATCCCGTCCCGCCCACTTCTCCCTCTCCATCTCGGCCGCCAGTCCCCGTTTCTGTTCCTCCGCGAACCCACGCACCCACTCCACCACCTGCTCGCCAATGACGGTTTGCAAGCCCTGTGGAATGCGGCCACTCACCGCCTCGCACTCGCTGCTGAACAGCTTGTTGAGCGTGAGGTAGCGGTAAAACTCCCTCGGTGTATACCGCGGAACATTTTCCTTCCGGATCCGGACAACCTTGGTCAATTTCGCTGTTGCGGCGTCGAGGAGCGGGGCGATGATGTCGGAGAGGCCGGTAAAGACTGCGGTTGCGGCATCTTCGGGTTGGGGGGTGGCGGGGTGGTTAAAGAAGCCCGAGTTGCTCCTGTGAAGCGGCGGGGAGAGGAGGCCGCCGGGGGTGGTGTCGAGGGTCATGGTGATGTCGAGGAGTAACTTTTGCTGTGTGCCGAGACGGCGGGCGAGTTCGGAGATGTTGACGTAGGTTTGGGTGAGGAGGGTTTCTGCTTCTGCGGGGCCGAGGTTGCGGAGGGCGCGGGCGAGGGCGGCAGTTTTTTCGGCGCGGTTGCGGGAGGCGCGGCCGCCGGTGGTGGTGCCGGAGCGGCCGGAGGCGAGGGAGGAGGCGTCGTCGTCGGAGGGGAGGTGGCGCTTGATTATTGCGCGGAGTTCTTTGGTGACTTCGTCTCTGTAGGCTTGGATGGCGGCGGTGATGCAGTTTGCTTTTTGGAGACTGATGAGGCTGCTCTTTAACTTCTCCCTCAGCTCATCCGGGAGCTCGGCGTAGGCGGGCGGGACGGCGGCGGGGGAGAGGATTTGGCCGTCTGTTGAGCGGCGGTTGGAGGAGCGTTGGAGTTGGTCGCGCTGGAAGGATTTGGTGAAGCGTTTGAGCGTCTCGGTGACGGGGACGCTGGCTACGTGGCGGCGGAGGTCACCAACCAAGGTCTCTACAAACTGGGCTTGGAAGCCGGTGCCGATGCGGGAGCGGAGGTCGCTCATGTTGCTCATCAACGGCTCTAGTGCTCGGGCCTGGCGGAGATCCACCTCTCCCTCACCCCGTCCAGCAATACACCTCTCCACCGTCTCGACTTTTTGTAGGGCAGCGTCCACCTCACCCCTAGCAAGTAGTCCCTCGGCGTCATCAACCCCATTAACAACCCTCTCCATCTGCTCCACACACCGCCGGAGCTTGTCTACATTATCCCTCCTCCTCCTCAACCTCACAATCTCCAGCCCTTTGACGGCCTGCGCATCATCCACCTCCCTCAACTGTTTCCGCAGCTCTTCAATCTTTTCGACGCTCGTGGCCGCCTCGGAATGTAAATCCCTTAGATCCCCCAGTGCCGCAAAGAAACTATTACTCGCCGTCGAGATGCTGGCAATCAAGTGCACCTCCACCGTGTCCATGTACCAACTCAGCTTCTCCTGCAAGATGGCATTGCTAGCGAGTGCCTTCCTCGTGCCAACTACTTCGCGGTTGGACAGGGAGGAGATCTCGGACGGGGCGGGCGAAGCCTGCCGTATGATATCCGAGCGCTCACTCACCACATCAAAGATCCTAGGATTCTCCAGGCGAAAATTCTCATCGAAATAGACACTCGGCACGGTACTCAGCGGGGTGGCACTAAGATTCCCCCTCCTCTTCCTGACCGGCTCAACATTTGGTAACGGCGGTAGTCCGGTCAGTTCCGCGATCGACGGGACGGGAGAGATGGGCTCGTTGCGGGTGAGCCGGAGGTGTTCTTCGAGGCCGGCATCTTTCGCCCGGCGGTACTTTTCGAATTCGCCGGCGATGGCGAGGTAAGGGGCGAAATCCGAGGGCTTGAGTTTGGGGATGGGTGTGAGGTTCACGGGGGGGATGTCTCTTGTTGTAGGGCGGGGGATGACGGTGCGGGCGGTGGTGTTGTCGATGAGGGCCGAGATGGCTGGATGGGGGGTTAGTTTAATAGGTCTGGGACAGGAGAGTAGATTGTGACATGTAGAGTAGAATGGAACTTGGGTAGGGTGGATGGGGATACGTACAAGCTGGTCCGGCTTCCCGGGCGCCTTTCCAGTCGAGGGCGGTTGCGGACGAGTTGAGGGAGAGGATGGACGAGGCGGTGGAGCCGCGGCGGGGACGAAGACGGTGGAGAGCGGCCGTGGAGGGAGGAGGGGAGGTTAGATCGAGCTGGGAGGTGGAGCGGGAGAGGAGCGAGGACGAGTCGGAGGATGTGCGGGAGGAGGGCATTGTGTGCGTGTGGGCATGTAGCGACTGATGATGGGTAGATGTGGTGATGCCGTTGTGGCCGAGTGCCGAGTAGATGATGGATCAGGAGCGGACAAAGATGGCGTCTATCGGGCCGAATTGAATTGTGTGTTGAAGCCGTCGAGTCTCGGGGTTTTGATATGGATCTCAAAGTGTCTGAATGGAAGTGTTTTCGTCTCGTTTCTGTATTTCCGTAGAGGGGCCCGGACGTCCCAAAGTTCCGTTGGTGACATCTCCAAGCCCAAGCCGTCGCTAAGCCTCACGTCAGTTCAGGGACAGACTGTGTAAGTGCTTGTTTATTGGCCGAACCATGTTTAAGCCCGTCCGCTAACCCCAATCCAGAACTGTAACGAATCACGCCCCGGCGCGTCCTCTCGCCCCAACCGCTTAACGCGAAACCCCACCAGCAAGAGAGGCGAGACGAGACGACGAGACGGCTTCCACTCCAAATTGCCATCCACCACGACGACCACCACCACCACCAATCCGTTCCTCTAAAGAAGACGGCTCTCACCACCCTCGACTTTCACCACCATCACACAAATTCCCATTCACACATTCCTTCACTCATTGCCCACCACACGACAATCGACTGAGCAATGGATCGCGCCAGTGTCTACTCGCTCCCCGTGCTGCGGCCAGACGAATCGACGTCGGAAAACAGCAGGCTGCACTTTCAGGCATTGTTCAAGAATTTTATCGAGATTTTCAGGCTGGAGAATGCCTTCATCTACAGGTAATTGGGGCATTGCACAAGATGGGAAAGGGAATGGCGTCTGACGAAAGACAGAGACCAGCTACGGGAGAATGTGCTTGTGCAAAACTACTATCTCGACGTTGACGTTGCCCACCTCATTTCCTACGACGAGAGTTTGGCACACAGACTAGTCAATGAGCCCGCCGAATACATCCCACTGGTAAGTCCTCTTCCAAAGCCCCATTCACCAATTACTGGCAACACCAGCTAACCACCTCCCCCCACAGTTTGAGTCCGCCATCCGCGAAACCGCCCGCTCCTTTCTCCTCCTCTCCCTTCCAACACCCCCCACCTTCCAACTCCAACTCCACTCCACCTCCAACCTCCTGACCCTCCGCGACCTCGACTCGTCCTACATCTCGCACCTCGTCCGCATCCCCGGCATCATCATCTCCTCGTCCTCCCTCTCCTCCAAAGCAACCCTCCTCACCCTCGAATGCCGCAACTGCCACTCACGCAAAACCCTCCCCGTCGCCTCCGGCATGGGCGGCGTCACCCTCCCACGTACCTGCGACCGTGTCGCCATGCCCGGTGAAGACCTCGAAAAGTGTCCGCTCGACCCCTACTTTGTCGTCCACGAAAAGAGTGAATTCGTCGATAGCCAGAAACTCAAGCTGCAGGAGGCCCCCGATGCCGTGCCGGTGGGAGACCTACCGAGACACATTGAGCTGTACGCCGACCGCTATCTCTGCAACCGAGTAGTAGCCGGCACACGCTGCACCGTGATGGGCATTTTCAGTATCTTTGACGGCGGGAAGAGCGCGAGGGGCAAGGCGGCGGACGTGGCCATCAGGAATCCGTATATCCGCCTGGTGGGCATACAGACGGATACGGAGCAGAGTAGTAAGGGCAATCTCGTGTTTACCGAGCAGGAGGAACAGGAGTTTCTCGAGATGGCGAGGAATCCGAATCTGTACGAGAGTTTCGCCAACTCGATCGCCCCCTCCATCTACGGCTCCGACAACATCAAGAAGGCCATCACCTGCCTGCTGTTTGGAGGCTCCAAGAAGATTCTCCCCGACGGCATGAAGCTTCGCGGCGACATCAACGTCCTCCTGCTAGGAGATCCAGGAACGGCCAAATCTCAGCTGCTCAAGTTTGTCGAAAAAGTCGCCCCCATCGCCATCTACACTTCAGGAAAAGGTTCCTCCGCCGCCGGCCTCACCGCCTCGGTCCAACGCGACGCCCAAACGCGCGAATTCTTCCTCGAAGGCGGCGCCATGGTCCTCGCCGACCAAGGCGTCGTGTGCATCGACGAATTCGACAAGATGCGCGACGAAGACCGCGTCGCCATCCACGAAGCCATGGAGCAACAAACCATCTCCATCGCCAAGGCCGGCATCACCACCATCCTCAACGCCCGCACCTCCGTCCTCGCCGCCGCAAACCCCGTCTTTGGCCGCTACGACGACATGAAATCCCCCGGCGACAACATCGACTTCCAAACCACCATCTTGTCCAGGTTCGACATGATCTTCATCGTCAAGGACGTCCACGACCCCACCCGCGACGACACCCTCGCCCGCCACGTCATGGCCACGCAAATGGGTCGCACCCCGGCCGTCCCCCAGCCTGAACAAGGGATGGGGGAATGGAGCCTGGCGAAAATGAGGCGCTACATCTCATACTGCCGGAGTCGGTGTGCGCCGAGACTGGCGCCTGACGCCGCAGAAATGCTCTCCTCCCAATTCGTCCAGATCCGCAAATCCATCCTCGCCGCCGAAAAATCCGCCGGCGAGCGCTCCTCCATCCCCATCACCGTGCGCCAGCTCGAGGCCATCATCCGCATCACCGAGTCGCTCGCGAAAATGCAGCTTAGTCCAGTCGCGACGGTCGAGCACGTCAAGGAAGCGATGCGGCTCTTCCTCGCGAGTACGATGGACGCCGTTGAGCAGGGCGCGCAGGCGACGGGGGAGTTGATGGCGGAGGTGGCGAAGGTTGAGGCCGAGCTGAGGAGGCGGTTGCCGATTGGATGGAGTACGAGTCGCGCGACGCTTAGGAGGGAGATTTGTGGGAATCGCGGGTTTAGTGAGGCGGCGTTGGAGAGGGCGTTGTTGGTTATGCAGAGGAGGGAGACGGTGCAGATGAGGAATGGGGGGGGGAGTGTGTTTAGGAGTGGCGTGTAGGGGGTAAAAGTTTATGGTGTGTGTGTGTGTGTATTTATTTAGCGTTGATGGAGGAATTGAATACCTAATATTTGTTTGGTCATGTAATATTCTTACGGTGGTTTGCTTGCTTGGGACAATCAATGTCTGAAATGGAAAGTTGAATAAAAGTAGCATTGACTACGGAAGGTTGAATTATTTCCCGATTAGGAAGTAATGGCAGAGCTCCGGCAAGTACATACGGAGAGAAGCCAGCTTGGAACAAAACTATTACATACGGCACCGAGGATTCCCACGTGGTCACCCACCGCGGTACTAACTGGGCGATTGGAAGCTTGACGGGGGGAGAGCGGACCGGACCCTGTATTTGCTTCTATCTGTAGCTGTATGTGTCTTTTGATATCAGGCACACAACAATCGCTCCGCATGTGAAAAACCGATCTAGCTTTGTTCTTTTGTTCAGCAAGTGCCTTTTGTGGTTTATGAGGGCGTTGGAGATGGTAATGTAGGAAATAGTATAAATACAGAACTGTCGTTTGCTGAGTTAGGGTCAGTGTGTACTGCTGCTTGCGCATGGAATTTGATACAGAATGTGGCTCTGTTGAAAAGTCATTGCGCAGAATAATGAGCAACAAGTGAGTCAAGGTGGTGGAGTGGTTAACACGTTCGCCTGCTAATTGTTGTGTATGAAAACAATCAAGTCAGCGGATTCCTTCGGGAGCGCGAGTTCGAATCTCGTCCTTGACGGTGAGGAACTGTTGCTTTTGCCTGCATGCAAACAGGGATGCTGAGTACGTATTTGGTGTACTCGTACATAAGTCGATATTCTTACGCATGCCACCTTCCTGCAACAAGCAACTCGTGTCTGGAAAATGAGATCGCAACTTATATTTCCTGGACTTTCAATACATCAGGGAGGACGTACGAACCGTTCAAGACAGGAAGTCCTGGCTGATGGAAGAGAAAGCGGTACGACGATTCAGCTTGAAGGAAGTAAAGAGCGCACGTCTTAAAGCAGTGCTACGTACCTGGGATTGCACGATACCTCAAGAACATCCGTTGGTTTCACGCCCAGGGCCCAGAAACTGCAGTGAAGTACGAACGTATTTAATGGCATACCCAATTGGAGCAAGCTCACCACGCAGACGGAACTCTTCCTCGAGAAACTTCTACGCGTATACGAGCCACGGCCACGAGTAGCTGTACGTGTACATTTCCAATACAAAGGATTCGGCCAAGCAGGGAGTTAAGTGCTTTTCTCGAGACTTTCTACGAGCCAGCCAGGAGTCCGTACGAGTACATTTCCAATACAAAAGATTCGGCGGTCAAGCAGACAATTACGTGATTCAAGGGGATGAATGCTGCGCTTCAAGGCTACTAGCATCACGTTAGAGAAGTCCCCAGTGATACGGGTATATATATCCTCGACTTGTTTCTTTATGCTTCCGTTGATTAGTACGTCATCATGCAACCAGTAGTAATCCTGTTCTGAGAAAGCGTTCCGACTCGGAATCACAAACTTCATAACTGGACATCGATTAATATTCCCTGTCAGAGAGCTCGAGATCACTGAGACACGCCAACCAGGTCCTACGTACGCACTTCCATGATCCATCAGCTAGGTAGGAAACCATGCATTGTACGTACTCTGAAGCACAGCATCCATCAACGATGGATCGATGCATACGGCGCTATTTCTACACGAGAATTCAACTCCAAGTACCTGTTGCCACATCTAGAACCACGATAAAGCAGTACAGCTCATCAGCAGGCATACGCGACACCGTCAGGAGAGGAAGAACAGAAGCATGACGAGAGACTTCATTGTACGCGTATATGAGTATGTAACTTATTAATGTATGAGATTAGTAACAAACTTACCAGTTACCATCTAGCTAGTACTGCAGTCTAGACTAAGTACCTGGCCAATAGGTACCACGTATTCAGCCTACGAGAATAACTTCAGTTTGAATATCAAGTTACGTCGAAGTGGGGTATTAAGCAATACAATCAATCGATGTCTGGATACTTTACTTCAGTACGCACATCGGGATAACTGTTATATCAGTCTCAAGATCATAAGAGTGCATATACAGACGAAGAGCAAATGACACGAGAAGGTACACGCCAACTGTTATAGAAGCTACCCTCGATTCGATTCATCCCCGAAATTAGAAGTTACGGGATTCGTGAGCTTTAAGATGCTCCTTCACCTGGTACCCTATACGCAAGTGACATTGTAAGCTTCTTCGTGAGAAGCAGTCACAGGACAGAACCATTAGCCAAGTACTTTTTTAGATATGGTGCATGTGTGTTGATGTGGTTTTTCAGTTGGTAGTCAAGAAAGTCAAGGTGGTGGAGTGGTTAACACGTTCGCCTGCTAAATGTGGTGTGGAGAAACATTTGAGTCAGCGGATTCCTTAGGGAGCGCGAGTTCGAATCTCGTCCTTGACGGTGGGATGGCTTTTTGGATGAGGTATCGGCAATGTTTCTTTGTTTTGTATTCATAACTGGGTCTCTTGGTTGTTGTTTGTTTGATTGGTACTTCATAGCACCAACAACAATGCTTCCTAAGTCCTTGTCCAACTACAGCCGTCTAAATATGTGCATATGGACGCTCTCGATCTCGCGAACGAGCTCACAGCTAGGCGTTTATGTGGACGTCTAGAATTAGAACTACCATAAACCTACATGTATACACCGCTTCAAGAACCGATCATCATGAGCTTACTCACGGATACGTCGGCGAACTGAGAGAAAAGTTCAGGAATCAGAGCGTGGGCACGTCCTAGACGTTCTGCTCACAGAAAAAAATGATCGATTCACGGTACTGAAGGAACGGACCGCAATAAAGCGAGTCTTGATAAGCACATACGAGAGTTAAACAAAGCACAACAAAGGAGTACGAAGTATACGAGGAAGGAAATTAGGCACCATCACACAGTTGCAACATTGGACTACGTCAAGTAAGCTAAGGACTGAGGCTAATGATTGTACGGAAAGCGCGGAACCAAGATTACCCTGAACAAAGACTATCTACGACGAGACGTTGCAAGCAACGCAAACGTCGATAGCTGCACACGGAAGGTCAGTATTGCATATACTACTGAGGCTGCATACAGACTACACGGGGATGATTGCTGTTGTTAGTTTAGTAGCAGAAGAGACATTTAGAACGCACGAGTTGCATAGCGGCCCAGATAGAGATCGACCTATGTCCTTCACGCTTTTCTGACACATCGAACGTTTAAGCACCACAAAGCTGCGAAACTAGGCTTACGAGATCCATGCGCAAGGCTCCATCGATACTACTTATGCATCAACCATCACGCTTTGCAACCAAAGCTTTCACGCCAATGAGATGGTTTCAGAAGCCAGTGCACTGTGACAAGCAAGCCACGCGGCCGCGATTATACGTATTTGCGACGGTAAGAGAAACCATACTTGACAGAAGCACGCGTTGGGTTACTACGAGCATTGAGCAAAGCACGGAGGTACGATGATTCAAACATCTGCACAGAGTACGTCGTACACGGGCATTATTTGAGGTGATGAACACAGCTTTATAATACGTGTCCGGAACAACAACACGAGATGCAATGATGGCAAGTAAGAATGTTGTCCACGGCTTCTGATTAGTATACCATACGAGATGCTAAGAGCTGGCCCCTATTCACCTCAAATCGACCAAGGTACGCATACTATGTAAACTTTGGTTTTCAAAGCCTAAATTTATGAAAATTCCGGACTTTGACTGGTTACGTATGGTAGATACAGAAAGCAACCGGATACGAGGGTTATAATATATATTCAAGTACTTACTAACTAGCTACCGGCACTGAAACCTTACTATTTAAAATAACGACCTATTGCACGAGTCAAGTGCCCTTCCTTCAACTGTTGCGCATTTGGGCATGAGTCTTCAAAGTCCAACGAACGATCACTCTCAACTATCAACTTATACTTCGTCCTTTCATATCCACCAACTCTAAAAGTGCAAGCGAACAAAACACGTTCGCCTGCTACTTGGTCGACAATTGACCTTGTCCAGTGAGCGGATTCCTTAGGGAGCGCGAGTTCGAATCTCGTCCTTGACGGCGGAGTACTGTAGCTTTTGTCTGCATGCACTTTTGGGGGTCCATTTCATCGAGCAAGGTGCTGAGTAAGTACTTCTTGGTCATCGATTGATGTTTTGAGATATAGCTCAGATCAGTACTTGCTCACCACTGGCATCATCAAAGTTCGAAATTGTTCGCTCAGTATGCGATGTATGGGCAAGTATGCGCATATATGCTTACACCTAAGCAAGACACATTCCTGTAACAAGCAAACGAGCTCGCAACTTCTATAACCTAGGCTTTCACTATTAGTCGGAAAGCTTCACGCACAAACCCCTGATTAAACCGGAGCGAGAGAAGAGAACGTAGTATAAGGATAGACCCAGAGAGAAGTAGAACATGAAACATTCCAAAGCAGTGCTACAGAAGAAGAAACCGCACGATCAGTTAAGGATAATCGTTGCGTTTCCACCCAGAGATCTCGAGACTAAGTACAGAGGTACGTATGAAATTCAACTTGAAGTTCCGGACCCCATCCGATCAAGTTTTACACACACAGCGAACACTTTCTAGAGAATTTCTGTCAGTACTGCAGTCAACCACAGATAGTTTACGTACTTTGTGCGAGTGCATATATAGAAGCCATAAGAGGTGGTCTTATGAGAGTATACGTGATCAAAGGGGATGAATGCCGCTCTTCAATTGAAGGGTACTTGCATCACGTTAAAGAAATTTCGAAATCTCCAGCGGTACGGGAATATCCTCAGCCCGTCTCTTTATGCTTTGGTGATTCAACATCATGCAATTGCAACCAGTAATGTCGATCAGAGACCTAAATAGCTTTACGACTCGGAATCACAACCTCAAAATACTGGACATTGACTATTCCCGCTAATAAGATCACAGAATCACGCCAACTAGGTCTCCGAAATTGCAGCAGCTAAGTAAGTACTTCTTGGAAAATTTATTCCGAAGCACATGCAACATTCATCAACGAGCACACTAAGTATTATGACATGAGAATTATCATACAAGGGCCCTGTTTTGAACCACGCTAAAAGCATTTTGAATTGGAAGCACTAGATATACGTAGCACCGCCAGGTGTATAAGAGGTTGAACACAAGCATGGCGTGTATTAGTATGCATGCAACTCATTCCACACAGTATCGTACGAGAATAATAAAAAATTAATCTACCGGCAGTTACCGTCTAGTACTGCGCAGCTGCAGACTACTCGGTATCCGAGAATATATTCGATTCTCCTAACATCAAGTTACGTGGAAATGGGGTATCAATTAAGGAATAAAATCAACCAATAGCTGAACACGCAGTACATACAAATAACTAGTACTATAGTGTATCAGTATGTTCCCAAAGATCTTAAGAGCATATACGCTAAGCATATACGCCAGGCCGGCAGGTGGCAGGCGCCAGCTGTTCTAGAAGCTCGAAGCTGTGGCTACTTTCAGTTCATTCCCGAAAGTCGATACTGCGGAATCCGTGAGCCCTCGGCTGCTTCATCAATTGTCCCACTATCTTAAAAACGTCTCTTCCAGTAACCAACTTAAGCAGCGCAGCATGTACCTACTTAAGGTCTGTTAGACGAGCACTCGAACCATTTGCACGCATATGCGCTTGAGGACGGTCCCGCGTATACTGAACGAGCAGTTCACGAAAGCCATACACTGAAACAAAGCTCATGTATGATTACTGAAATATACTACGCAAAAGAAGCACTATGGTTTCTGCGGGATTCGAATAACACATGGAACTTCCCGTTCTCCTCACGGGTGCGGTCATATGGAGAACACTCTATCTTCAGCAGCAATTTACTGAAGTTGGCAGTACGAGATGTTTTTTGCGTTCTGGAAAGCAAACCTACCAGTGCACACGGCTACGCGTATGCAAGCACAAGTTATGTTGCTCTCCCTGAAGTATGAATTAAGCGCTTACACCACAATTCGGTTTGCTCTATTAAGTACCAAGGTACTAACATACGCTCCAAGTTCTCGAATAAGTATAGTACCCTTCTGTTAACCAGGCATGCAGACATATAACTCTGAAGTTTTGGGTTGTATAAAGCAAGGTAGGATAATTCTTCAAACAACACACCTAGAAAACATACAACACCGAGGATTCCCATGTAGTCACCCACCATGGTACTAACCCGGCGAACAGAAGCTTGACTGTGGGAGAGTGGACGGGATCCCGTACCTTCTTCAGTCCGTGGTCGTATGTGATTTTTTGTGCCGACGAATTTGTACATATCCATAACCACTGTTCTCGCATTATGCAATTATGGTTTAGCAAGCAGATCTTCTAGCTTCTATGTCGGGGACTAAACCCCCATCCGGTCAACGTCCGCATGAGCAGTCTAAAGAAATATTGGTGCTGTACAGGCAGGTCAAGGTGGTGGAGTGGTTAACACGTTCGCCTGCTACTTGGTAGATTCACCATGGTCAGCACAGCGGATTCCTTCGGGAGCGCGAGTTCGAATCTCGTCCTTGACGGCGGGTATCCTTTTAGTTCGTTGAATGCCAATCAACAATTACGGGCGACCTGGTCCAAGCAAGACAAGCAAATACTTTTTATTTGGGCCAGATATGCACCTTTGAGTCATGAGTAGCTAGTAGGCCCCAGACCATGACGATACACGATTTTAACACTATTCGCGGCCTTCCTATTTATGCTCGAGACGATTCCATCGAAAGAACTTGTATAGTGCAAGAGGATAATTATAGGGAGTACTTAAAAAACAAGATGTACTAAGTAACCAATTCATGGCAACGCTACATACTTCGAGAGACAAAACGCACAGGAATGGTGAAAGCATTACTGGAAAACGCTAAAGCATATGCGCATGCGTGCATATATATAACCAAGCATATGCACGGCATACTGCCTACACGATTTTGCTACGAGCTAAAGAACAGTAACGAAACCGAGCATATCTACAAGATGGCAACGTCTCAATCTCAGGTTTCCTGGCTCACGCAAAACGAGTATCGAAATGTCCACCTTCCTCTGACTAGCTCACGACGAGCACTACTTTTGACTAATTCCTCCAAGCCTATTTACGCGCATATGTAAGGAATCATTACTACCTAGGTACTTAGTAAAGCGCAACAAGTAAAATGTATCCATGATGGTATCCCCCCGGGTCCGAGTTTTGGTCTCACACTATAACTGTATGCATGGATCTTAAAAAGTATGACATACAGCACCGAGAATTCCCATGTAGTCACCCACCATGGTACTAACCCGGCGAACAGAAGCTTGACTGTGGGAGAGCGGACGGGATCCTGTACATTATTCAGTCTATGGCCGTATCTGACAGTCCATGGGTTTGCAACTATAGGTAACCACTAAAATACTGCCAGTGTCTCACAGGACGAGCATCCAAAAATCCAAGCATGTCCTTCTCTTAGGACCTCTTCTCGGCAATGAGTTTAAAAGCCATGCAGCATACCAGCACCCGTAATCATCAAAGACAACCCCATCAACTCGCTCGGTATCGCCAATAAACCGGCCCCAGAATCATCCTTCTCATCATTCTTTTCCCCAGTTTCACTTTGCTCATCCTCTTTGCCAAACTCCCCTGTACTGTTATACTGCTTTTGCCACTCAGCAGCCAGCTCGGCCCTATTGTCCTTCATTTGCCATGTCGCACCCTTGGGACGGCCAAAGAGGAAGTCTGTAGCGCTCACGCCGGTCCCATTCTTACAAGCTGGGCTGTCAAATGTACCATCCACCAGGACCACATCCGCACACTACCAGAAGGAATTAGTCGGAATTCAGCACACATGGTCCGAAATACTCACGGCATACTCCAAAGTCTCATGTTTATACAACTCCATTCCCTCTCTTCTGCCCCTCATCACCAAGATAGTCGCATCCGTCCCATTCTTCACCCTCTCATTTGGCGCCTTGGGATCCCAGAATCCACCCGAATCGACACGCAATGGAATCAACGGATCCCAACAAAAGTCGCCCTTTCCATATTGGAAAAACATGTCAACAACACGGTAAAAGTCTTCGAATTCGGGGTTTCGAGGATCGCTGTTGTTGATTGCGAACCCGACATAGACTGTGCTTGCGTCTGAATCGGAAGTGAAGGAGATGGTGCCCCGACCGTTCAGAGGGAAGGGTGTACGGTGTTTCGAAGGCGGGAACGGGCCGCAAGGGTTGATAGGGCCTTCATTAGTTGGTTCCGTGCGAGGGGGGATATTGGTACCACGGGATGGGGGGTAAGTTAGGTTGAAGGCTGATGCAATGCTGGCGAAGGTGAGGAGTGCGAGCTTGGATTGCATGCTTGGAAGCACCTAAGTAAGTAGATGATAAAATGAGGGACCGTTCTATACTCTCGTCTCAATATTTATGGATTTCTCACACTGAAGCCACTCGTGAGCTAGGCCATAAACAAAAGGTTCAGAGTAAGCGCATTGCATGAGTCTGACTCCGGATCTGCATACAGGTGATAGTCAGGAACGTGATCTTTTTTGTGTAATATCTGCTTCCACCACCACTTGTGCGGCAGCACAACCGACTGGGTTACTTCCGAGTGTTGCACAGGCTCGTTCATACTGAGCATCATCATATGAGAAGAGTATATATTTGAACATCCAATCCAGTTGTGCACCGTGATTTCAAACCCTATTATCCCGGCTCAAGTTGATATCGACATACCGGATGACGTATGTATAAGTATCCAGGTACCCGTTATAGCTGAGATGGGCGAGACTGGTAGTTCGCATGTATGAACGAACTCTGGGGCTACACCAGTCAGAAGGTTATAGATCAGAAATAGGGGTGGTTTCGTACAGCTGCAAACATTTCCGAAATATTGTAGACTTGCGATAAAGTTGAGTCGATGACCGAAGATCCTGAGGGCGTTAGCATCTGAGTATAAGTGATTTCACCAATGCTCACCGATAAACAACCATGCAACGAAGAACCAACCAAAGCTCCGCACTATGCTTCCTCTGGGAACCCTAATTAGGTATAAGAATACTCACTCACACCCCTCTGATGCACATTCTCAAGAAGCTTGGAAGAAAACGACCCGCGCTCGCTCTACCGGCTCCCAACGAGGGTAGACATACAGGTACCCGGATTCTTTCTCTAACCAGAGATCTTCTCTAAAATGTCCGCACAAGGTCCCGAACCCTCACAGGCTCTCAAGTCAAAGCATTCTCTAGCCAGAAGAAAGAAACCCCGAGTTTAATATTCGAACCCATGGACCATAGACCCAGTCAAGCGCGCCCAATCAGAGTTCCAGTGTCTTCTCTTCAAACCCAGCTAATCTCCATTCCAGACACATCCTCCCAAGCTTAAGGAGCCGCTTCCGGCCACAATCTGCCATTTCCACTCCAGCCCAGGTCTAGTCGGCAACATCGTAAGCTCTTCTCCACCTTCCCAAATCAAAGCAAACCAAAGAATCTCATCTTCTCCGGAGTCGTGATAGTTGTTCTTGAGGTAGACTGGAGAAGTTCCAAACGGCCTGCGTCTGGATACTGAGACGCCATCCAAGTTTGCCTGACGCCAGAGATGGCATCGTTGAGTCCTGCGGTGGTTTTCGTGATATCAGCTCGCGAGTGTAGATTTTTTCAGCCCAGCTGGTTGATTGTTGACAGAGTTCAGAGCCGGGCCCGTCCAGAGATGGGTTTTTCCCACGTAATCTTCTTGTCGGCTCGATCAAGTACCGGTTTCTGATGTTGCTGCGCTGGCGATGGCTCTGAAGACCAAGTTGCTGCGTTGTGAGGGTCGATGGCTGCTACTACTAATTGCCATAAGGTAGAAAACATCATGTGCGAACCCGCCTGCAAGTCTGTTGTCGAGACAGAGAAAAGATAAAGAAAAGAGGGGTTCCGAGAACGTTTGAGGGAAACAAAGAATCTCACTGGAAAATGACACTTCAACTCATCCACTCACATGACTAAGTAGTATTTAGATGGGAGCATAGTGGCAATGGGAAACAGGACAAAAAAAAAACAATTGCACCATCTTCGAGCTCCCCGGTTCACCAGACAGAACGGGTACTAGGTGAGTCCATCCAACTGGGTCAAAAAGTTCGGCAAAATACATACAGCACCAAGGATTCCCGTGTGGTCACCCACCATAATACTAACTTGGCGATTAGAAGCTTGACTCTGGGAGAGCGAACGGGATCCCGTATTTTCTTCAATCTATGGCCGTATGCAGTGGTTTGCAAAAAGAGCATTATAGACTTAAAACTTTTACTTGTATGATGGAAAGCTAGAAGAGGGATTGAACGGGGTTGATACTACATTCTATAACCTAATTATGGTTTTACCTAAGTACTCAATTGGATGTCGCATCATTGACAGCTCTTCAGCTTATTTCAGTATGTGCAATTCATAAGGTTCTTCGCTACAGCAACATGCCCGAAAGATATTATATTAGCAGGCAGATAGTTTAAACAGAGCCAGAGGTGTGGTAATCTATTGACGTCGACGATCCAGTGAGCCTCCTATAGTAGTAACCTTAATGATTTACAGCTATACTTTGACTTGAGACCCAATACACAAGGTTCCATATGCACTTGATCTAATTTGCAGCTCTCCGAGTACATGTTAGAACTCAACTTGCGTCGAAAACAAGATTGTGGGGTTTTCAACCGGCACCATACATATGTCATCCTAGCCAGATTCACGAATAGCCGCGTACGTCGAGTCATTCGAATTACTTCCTAATTGGAACATACTCGTGTGAACAGGGTTCGTACATACCTGCTACCCTGAACCTAATTACTGCCCGGCCCATAGTATACGACAACTGCGACTCACACCCCGCAAAATGCATGGTCCATCCTCTTGCAAGCTTTGGAATCTTACTTTCGTCAATCTGCGCAACCTCCGCTAGCAGCCCAGTACTGGAAATTATGGCGAGGATCCGGACGAGCAAGCTGAGAAGCCGGATCAGAGGAGGGATGAGTCTGTACATAGCAGATTTGTTGAGCGTTTCGAGCTGAACGGTTAGATTATTGCTAGTGATTGCAAGGGTGCTTATGATAATTGCAGCCTGAGGTCAAGCCATTTCCCTTCAGACTGATCCCGGAAAACTAATCATTCTTAGATAACAGCTTGTGGCTGCCCAACTCCTAGTAACCAAATATCGATGGTATGCTCCATACTCATGATACTTCCTCATGAGCTCAGTCACCGGCACAGGCAACTTCTTCCATAGCCAACTCGCGAAAGGAGCATCGTGTGAGGATGGGAAGTAGCTCTCGAAATTTCCGTATTGCAGGGATGCTTTCCTGAGCCGATTGTGCAAAGCTGATCAAGTCATGTTTTCCTCACATCCTGCGGTATCGCGATACGACATCTGTATATTCCCAACACCAGACAACTCTGGAAGCACAGAACATCAATCGACCTCCCCCAGGAGAATGATCATGTCGGAACTCCGTCTCTGTCGATCATACAGTGATGGCACAGTAAGTTCCAGTGAACTTATCCGTGCTGTCCGCAAGAGGAACTGCGAGAGGATGTCGGGCTCGGCAAGTCCTTAAAGACACCTCACGATCGGTGATGTCGCAATATCAATAAATCAAATCTCTCTAATCGTTCTCGTGCAAACGAAGACACTGTTCTCGCCAACTTACACGTAAGCCACATGGTAGATTTCCGGAGAGAGATGATTGAATGACCGGCGGCATCTACAGGCGACCAGCGATTGATATTGGGCGGCCAAGCTCGTGAAAGCGGTAAAGTTCTACGAAATTCGTATTGCTGAGAAGAAAAAAACTCTGATAAGTGTCAGCAGGACCGGAGTTGCTGCCCTCGTAAACTTACACGCAAGCCCGAAAGTTTTGCAAACGAAGCGAAGAGTGGCCATGGGAAAAGTCGGAAGCTCAGGAGGTGGAAGACAGCAACCGCAGCGTAGGAAAACGTTGTCAACTGCGTCAGCAGCTGATGAAGCTTCTTTTGCAGGAATGGATCGTGAAGGTCACGGATACCGGTGCAAGTAGCCCCAAGCAAGCCAAGGGCTTATACGACGTCGTAGTCTCGTATTAATCCCTTATTTCCCCTTTTGATGCTATGATATCATGGGTTACGAATGCAAAGTGTCAAAGCAACGCGTGAACACTGCAGACAGCACTTTGCAAAATACATGTATGACTTTTGCACCAATCGCTCGAATGCACTGGTTTATCTCCCATAATTATCTGCAGAGCGGATTCTCACATATAAACTACCCGTTTCGTCCCAATTCTTGCCCGGAATGCTGCTTTTACACCCACCTGTTCAACCAGGAAGTGCATAAACGACTGCCAAGGAAAGGCCGCGACCCCACCATTGTCAGCTTCCAAAATCACACCAAACCCCTCCTTCCGACTCCGCCATCTCCTGAACTACACACCGATAAGTGCAACTCTTGTTCTACCGTCGCAAGCTTTCTTGGACAAGCCACATTTTCACTAAGCTATTTCAACCTACCCGACCGAGAAATCTAACGACCCTCTTCTCCCCCCTTTTACCAAAGCAACTCCGCATCATAAACACCACCAACACCTTCACCCATTTTCGTTTCCCTCTTCCCGCGTCATAATGGTAAGGAACCCCTGACGATGTCGTGTTTTGGAGAATGTCGCCCAGTTGCTAACTGATTATCTCCACAGTCTCGTTCAGGGTACGTGTTTGATCCGCTCACGACAACTCACCGCCTTTCGCTCCCCGCATTGCCTCCCTGTCGCTGCTTCCCATTCCCTCTTCCTCAACATCACCACCATCGTGAACATCACACTACAGAACGATTCTAACGATGCCTCGCAAACAGTGTCGGCCTCGATAAGGAATGTGTCCCAGCTTTCGAAGATCTTAAGCTCGGCCGTGACAAGAGCACCAAGTTCATCATCTTCAAGCTCTCCGATGACAAGAAGTCGATTATCGTCGAGAAGAAGGGAACTGAGCCAGACTACGACTCGTTCACGGCTGCTTTACCAGAAAACGACTGCAGATACGCCGTCTACGACTTTGAGTACGACTTGGTGTCTGGTGAGGGAAAGAGGTTCGTTATTCAGTCCCGTCCAGCTTGTCGAACGATTGATCCTGCCCCTCCCGCTACCGACAAAAGGAGGAGATTGAAGATTTGGTGGCTGGCTTTGGAAAAACACGCAACACGAAACGAGGGGCAGGATGGATCATGGTGCCAATGGAGAGGAACCTGAAAACTGATGACTTTCTTTCTCGACAATTACAGACAAAAGTTGTGCTTCTTCACCTGGTCGCCCGATGATGCCCCAGTCAGGGTAACGTTCCCCCCCAATCCCCAGCTCCCGCTTCTCGCTTCCAAGCCCCTATCCGCCCATGACGAGGAGGAATAGAGGGAACAAGGAGGAAACATCGCTAACGCTGCCGGAATTACAGTCAAAGATGGTCTACGCCTCATCTAAGGATGCCCTCCGCCGCGCATTGAACGGTATCCACGCCGACGTACAAGGCTCCGACTTCAGCGAGGTCGCCTACGAGACCGTCCTCGAGAAGGTTTCCAAGGGACAGGGTTCCAAGTAAACGGACACCAACGAGACCCCTCTCGCTCGCTCGCTCACTTGGTCGCTTGCTTGTTTTCTCTTCGAATCCCAACCCCACAACACAAAGAGCATCCAGTTTATTGCAGTTCTTTTTTCTATTTACGACTAGTTTTTTCTCTGTTCTTATTCTCACCCGCTCTTATGTCAAGAATTTCCGCCCATTCTCAATAAAAGGGAGTCCTCCTGTTTGTTCTTCGTCACATTCGACATCCAATCGAGACTGCATGCTTGCTTGCTTGTTGGTGCGATGGTGCTTGCTGCTGTTACGGTACTCTTCGTTGGGGCTTGTTTTCTCTTAGCTTATCTTCATTTCAAAACTAATGCTAATGCGCCAAATTGCACGTTCGATTTTGTGCTGGTAGCGGAATATCTTTCTCTCTAATTCCTGGTTGTCGGTGATTAAGGGCAAAAAAGGGGCTGAAATTTGGTTGTAGCTGTGGGTTCGTTTAGAGGCAATGAAAGAGCGGGTATGCACAGGTCTCGTTTGCGCGGTCCATCGTCTGATTAGGAGACAATTGTGTGTTCTGACGTTAATTCTGAATATTTGGCTTGTGGAGTCGTGAAATGAATGTGCCCCAAGATCCGATACCGTCATTGCATCCCGCGTTAGAATCTTCCGTACATACAGGGCCATGGCTGGCCCTTCCCGTCCTTGCACATGCGGGGCATGCCGCTACCGGATACATGTGCCTGACTCTTGACTAAAAGCAGTGCCGGTGGAGACAGCCCAGCTGATTGGCAGCAGGGACGACAACCATTGCGGATTCTCGCCTCGGACGGTGATCCTCACCTCCACCACCTGTATTCGTGAAGCTTAAGATCCTCCAGCTCAGCCAGCTGCATACGAAGGTACGATATGTTGAAACCGTTCCACTCCCTGACAATGGAACGCTCTTCCTTCGTCAGATTTGAGTACATACGGATACTCGGAAGTCCTCCCGCAGAATATGCAAAACTCGGTCAATGAACATTCCACAGTATTGAATCAATCAGTTGCAGAAACAAGTTTGAACAACTGCCTCACTCCAGGCCTCGACTTGACGTTTATTGCGGAAAACTATTCTAGAGGTACAGAACACAAGGAAATAAGCCACCAAGTATCCGGATCCTCCAAAACAAAACCAACGCGAGTCAACGGATCGGGTATCAGGACAGGAAAAAAAAGATGCTGTAACCCCAGAGTTGACATTAAATTCCGCTCATACATTTCTCACAGCTTTCAAACGAGGAACAATCCTTGACCAGGGAACTACTCTATCATTTTTATGATAAGAGATACCGACATACACACCCATTCCCAATGATCACCTCTACCATGCCCATATGGAATAAGATGAATCAAAGATGCGCATTTTCCCATAAATGAATCCCAATCCGTTACGCTAAGACAGGAAACCCGATGAAGACTGAAAAACACCGAAATAAAGAAATGTATGTGAACTTCAATGAAACAATTTAAACCTCGGCAATCTCACGGAGACGACGGATGGTCGATCTGGTGGTAGCGGCAGCTGGGGTACTATTCGGAGGAGTTAGCTTTTGCCCTTCTTCCACGCGCGTTTCGGAGCAACATACGTGACAGTCCAGGCACCACCGGCAGTGGTCTTCTTGCAAGACTTGCAGTTCCAGATTCCGACAGCGGTACGCTTGACGGAGTTCTTTCCGCAGAAAGTGCAGATGTAGCGGGCGTGCTGGGTCACTTCCATCTTCTTGACCTGCTTACGGAGGGAGGCACCGTAACTGTTGAGAAAAGAGTCGTCAGCCCCAGCTTCCTTTTGTCGTCCAAAAAGTTCCCCCGCCAAATCCTCCTCCCATCTCGAATTCGTCCATCATCACATCGTCGCCCACGGTCGGTTTTCGATTTCGATTTCGCCATTCGAGGGAGGAGGAGGTCGCGGGAAAACGAGGAATGTTGAGAATAAGCTTACCGGACACCATATTTACCTGTCCGATCATTAGCACTTTCGCTCGAAAAACAAACGCGCAGCAGTTCAACATACCAGTCACTCCGACCTTCTTAGTGCGCTTGGTCATTTTGTATGTGGATTTGGGATTGTCGAGGTTGGGTTTGGCTGTCTTTCAGACTTCTTTTCTGCAAAGTGTAAAGTCGGACGAATTGTTCCATAAGTGTGACTGCCTGCTCAAATTCTGTGGGCTAGTATTACATAAGCCGCTTGGCACATACAAGCGAGACTTGGCCGTTGATGGTCTCCGCGTTCCTTTATCATTTCTTCATCTGATAAGATGGTCCCTCTCTCGGTTACATCATAAACTTTTTATCCGACTGGGTGGGAAATCCGCATTTTCAGTCGCCATCTGAAGTCATCGTCTAACTCATCTCGCAGTCATTCTCTTCCATATTACATCTTCAATACCAATTGACCTTTCGATACCTGCCCACTCATTTCTGCATCCCATTTCTTCCATCTGCCCTCTCGTGAGGGCTCTCTACTCCGGCTGCAAAATCTCTTCATGGCATCAGGATTCACAATAACATCGGCCGCCGCCACCAGCATCGAGGATGGACAGGACCACAGCAGCATCCACATTGACCATACCCAACATCCTCAGCATCATGATACAACAGAGAGAATAGCAGATGGACGGAACGAAAGAGCGCCTTCACCCACTACCCCACCTGGCAGGAACAGCACCGAGATCACGGCCACACAAAAGATGCTAGCGGCTTGCTCCGGCAGCACCTTAACGTCATTGCTCGTAACCCCGCTGGACGTCATCCGGGTCCGCCTCCAAGCTCAACACTCCGGCCCAACACCCATCAAGATTCAGTCCTTTGTCAACCCAGAAACTACCCGAATAGCCTCCTCCATCCGACCCGGCGCATCAGCCGCTCCACTCAAGTTCCAGAATGTTTTCGGTAGACTTCCCCCGGACCTCGGCGTTACGGCTTGTTGTAGAGAGGTGTTTTGGATGAACAACCAGGCCGAGTTTTGTATGGTCACCAATGCCGCTGCTCATGCGGCGGAGCCTTGTGCGATCGAGGAGACTTCGAGACGGGCGTTCACTGGGACTTGGGAGGGATTGGTCAAGATTGCAAGGTATGAAGGAGTTTCGTCACTATGGAGGGGCCTCACACCAACACTCGCCATGTCAATACCCGCCAATGTCATTTACTTTACTGGGTACGATTCACTGCGGACAAATCCGAATTCGCCCTTTTCATCACCGGATGCTGGACCAATGTCGCCTCTCATGGCTGGTGGAATGGCGCGCATGATCTCTGCTACAGCCATATCGCCTCTCGAACTGTTCCGAACTCGACTATGGGCTACGCCTTCGCCGAAAAGTAATGGTGGAGGAGAAGAAGTGTCGGCCTTCAGGAAGACGGTCCAGAGCATGAAGGATATGGTTGCGGTGGAGGGATACACATCACTATGGAGAGGCCTCACACTGACCCTCTGGCGGGACGTGCCATTTTCTGCCATCTACTGGCTCGGATACGAATCTACCAAGGAATTATTACAAAAGGAAAGGCGACAGATTCATTCTCTTCGACACCCAATTGGAAAGAACGAGGCTGTTAGGGACGACCATGCGACTACTTTCACCGACAGCTTCATCGCTGGTGCATTGAGCGGTATGGTTGCTGCTTTCATCACTACACCATTTGATGTTGGAAAGACGAGGAAGCAGGTTGAGGAGACCAAGCCGATGAAGCCAAGCGCCAACCAGATTATGGAGAAGGGATTCTTCCCGTCGCCCCCTCAGAATGATACTCTACCGAGATTCCTACACAATATCTACAAGGAGGAAGGAATCAGAGGATTGTGGAAGGGTACCGTTCCTCGGATGCTCAAGGTTGCGCCGGCTTGTGCAATCATGATTTCTAGTTACGAAGTGGGTAAGAAGTGGGCTCATAGCATCAACAAGAGGGCATCTGAGGAGGCAGCAGAGTCGTGGTAATTGGTCGGTATAAAAGTTCCCTTTCGGCTTTCAGTCGATCGGCTTTTTCTCATTGTTTTCTCTATCTCCCCTTCTTTCTTGAATATTTCGTGCATTCTTAGCATTGTCTTTGGCGGTTCACTTGTTCTATTTTATCTATGTATCATTAGCATGTCCATCTCTTTCTCCGTTTCTCGTTACTCTTCTCTCTTCCATTTCCCTAGTCGTCGTTAGAGGATGCATTTTCCATCTCTTCGAAAGGTCTTTTTTTCGCTCATTTTTACTGGAGTTGTCATGGAGTTTTGCTTCTGGCTTTGTTTCTGCTTCTCTGCGCTTGCTTGGTTGGCAGCGTTAATTGTAGTATTATTCATAAATAGTATCATAGTGTACAGGTATCGATAGCCGTAGAGCTAGAGCTTCGTAGCTAGATGTTCCTTTTCCTCTCTTGTTTTTTTATCTCTTTTTTCTTTTAGTTGGTGGAGTTGGCGATGTATGATGATGGCATGTGGCTGTGAGGTTTATCATGTTGTAGCTTTACTTTTAACAAGTAGACCATATTGTAGTTTTAGGCATTCACGAGGTCAATCTCAAAGTTTCAATTCGTCTCTTCTCGTTGTGGTTAGTAGCATCTGATGTCGCTCGAGCTGCACATGCCTGTATCTAAAAGTAGCACTCGTTAAACTAGTAGATCTGGTACCATAAGGCGAGATTCTAAACAAGCGAAGGAACCTTCGATCTGCAACCTGGGGAAGCTTCCAAGTCAGACCACCGTTGGCATCTGTCCACACGAAAGCAGGGTTTTCCGGGATATGTATGTACGCATTCAACCAGTGCATCAATAGCCATCCCCAGGATGAGAATTCAATCCCCACAAGCACATAATTTAGATGACATTCAAATCACACCAGACGAATTGGACAATTTGATATCAGAAAACCTTATTCTGAATTGGCAGCCACCAACGTTTGAAGCGCCCCATGAAGCATCGATCCTCAAACAGTCCAACAAATTAAGAGAAAAAAGGGAGCTGCATTACTATGAATCTTCTCGACCTGCATGGTATCTCACTTGGGAGGGAAAAACATCACCCATATCTCTCTCTGCTCGGAAATGTGTTCTGAAGAAAACGAAATAAAGCATTTTAATGAACGGAACCCGTCTGTCTCAAACGCCGTTTTATTCGGAAACAAGAACAACACATCCGAATGCCCAGAGGAAAAATAGAAAATGAAATAGAAAGAGACCCAAATGCGCTTTAAACTATACTTCGATTCCCGAAAATGCACCGATATTTTTCAGAAACCAGGAAGAAAGAGAAAATTCCATTACGCCGATTTTACTCTTAGTTCACAACCCCAACACAACTGCCCCCGCACAAATTTATGCGGAAGTGATGGCCTTTCTTCTCAAACGGGCCTGCTGGCGGATGTTGAGACGGGCAACCTTCTTCTCCTCGGACTCCTCTCCCTTCTTGACAACCTCATCCTGCTCGGAAACGATGATCTCGATGTGGGATGGGTTGGACATGTATGGGTTGATCTAGGAAAACCGTCAGCACTCTGCCCTCAATCTCAACTTCCCGGATTCAACATACACGTCCGTGGGCACGGTATGTGCGTCTTCTCTGCTTTGGTGCCTGGTTGACCTGGATGTGGGAGACAACAAGGTTGGCGGTGTCGAGACCCTTGACGTCGGCGTTGGCAACAGCGTTCTGGAGGAGACCGAGAAGGAACTCGGCGGACTTCTCTGGCCAGCGACCCTTGGTGGCACCGAACTGCTTAGCTATTCCAACCGTCAGCACCCCAATTCCAGCGTTTTTTGCACATCATTCGAAATGTGCAAAGTTGTCGATTTGTACGAACCTTGGGCAGTTCTTCCGGTGGATCCGGCGAAGCGGCGGAATGGGACACACTCCTTGTGGGACTTCACGTTCTCGAGGAAGGCGATGGCACGGGAGACCTTGAGACCCTTGATGGCCTGGGCGGTTTCCCTGGTGTTCTTGTAGGAAACACGAAGGTAAGAACCGCGGGTCTTAGCGGACTTCTCAGCGTTGAGGGGGGTAGCGGCGTAGCGGACCTAGACAAGTCGCAATTCATCGATCAGCCCGAATTTCTTCGAAAACGCATAAAATTTCCCTCCTCTTTCCAAACTGCAAAAATCGAAATTTCGTCGTCCAACAGCACTTCCGCATCGCAAATTTGTCGCCCAATCTCGCCATTCGCCCGTTTCCAACCATACATCCAACCGACCGTATAACACCCTCCAAACCGACAGCAAAACGTACCATCTTTAGTTGTGTCGAGGGAAAGGAATGATGGCTTCACTTCGAGATTTGTCGCTGGTTTGACGTTGTCGATTGGCACCAAGCCAGTATCCGACGACATTCTCCAAACTGGCGCAAAAATGTGGGATTACGTAACTTCACATGATCCGGACTGCGTTTTTTCACTAGGGCATGATGAAATTCCTGATGCGGCTAGCGTATCCCACACCAAAAAGCGCCGAACGCGGTTTGGTGGGTGATTAAGCAGGTTGGGCAACTTTGACAGCGACAAAAGAACCGGTCATCCTTTTCTCTCCATCAACGAACCACAGACAAAAGACGAAATGCCGGTATGTTGATCCACGATGCGCTGAACGGCCAAATCTACGGTTGGCCGGCTGGAGCGCTGCGCAGGCACGGACGAAAATGCTGATTCCCTTCGAATAGAGCCAAAAGTCTTTCCGCACCAAGCAAAAGCTTGCTAAGGCCCAGAAGCAAAACAGACCCATTCCACAATGGATCCGTTTGAGAACTGGAAACACCATCAGGTAGAATTCCGGCAGCGCGACGACAAAACCATCGAACTTGGCCTCTAACGTGAAGCTTGCAGATACAACGCTAAGCGTCGTCACTGGAGAAAGACCAGAATCGGTATCTAAACGTATCGCCTCACAATACTTCGAATCCTTCAAAAACCTCGTTCCCTCTCGCTCGGCCTCGCATCTTCTTTCTGTTCTTTTCCGTCATTTATCGGTCCGCGTCGTTTTGTTTCCTGGGCAGCATTTTCACATGGGTTTACGATGGATGGGTCTTGGGTGAAAAATACACCTTCGTGAGGGAACTTGGTTTTAAAGGATAAAAAAGTAGATACCGAAGGATGTCTAGGAATATTATTCATTTTTCGGGAATGATGGGATGCCTTCGGAGAGGACTGAGATGAGACACATGTGCATTATTATTAGGCGTTATAATGTTTGATTCAATTCTGGCCAAATAAGTACAACCCCTTAATAAAGCTCATGTAGCATTACAGAAAAAGACTCACGTACACTGAACTCCGGCGCCAATACAAGTTTCCAGACGGTGAACAAACAAAGCACAGAGATAAGACAAGAAAGTTGACAGGAGAACCTCCGAATTGCATACCATAAACATTGCTTAATTCCCATAATAAACCCAGTATAATGACGAAACGAAAGAGGGAGTGAGCCGCAAGAAAAGTGACAGGTGAATAGGAAGGTTGTGAAAGCTACGGGGAAACAATACTGAGGAAAAAAAAGGATACTTCTCAAACTATCGAACCTTTACCAGACTGGTTTATCCCCTTCAGACTCTCTCTGATGCCCGCTTTGAAGATGACCGGCTGCCGCTACTATTGCTCCTAACGCGTGCTCGTTCATGGTCGCTCGACATACTTCCGCTCCTAGACCTACTACTAGATTTGTGGTGTCCAGTCCGGTGCCTCTTGCAAAGAAAACCAATCCGTCAGAATACAGACGTTCTGCATTATACAACAGAAGAGCAAAAGAAGGAAGATAAAATAAAAAGCAAAAGAAAGACAAAACAAAAGGGGAGAATTAGAGATTGCCAGTCTGAGAGGGATAACTAGATGGAAACTAATACATAAGGCCGACAGAAACAGAAACGGTCCTGATTTGGGCTGCAAAAGAACTTATGCACAACAGCAAACTCAAAAGACTGCAATAGAAAGGAATCTAGAAAGACTAAATCAAACCTACCGGCTTCTTGTTCTCATCATGGATATTCAAGGCATCCATCTTCCGTTGATTTTCGCGCGAGTTCTGCTCATCATCCGTTTCCATAGGAGAGCCACCTCTAGCGACTGGCCCGTTGGCCTTTCCGTTGACAGACTTGCCATTTCTCTCCGCCTGTCTGCGTCTTGCCGAATCCTCGAGCATTTTCCACATCTGCTCGCGCTTGACCGCCTTGGCTGGTGCCGCTTCTTGCATGGCAGCATACTCTTGCGTGCATTCGTCGAATAATGTGGGGTTAATCTCCATAAACAGCTTCATAGCATTATAAACCATGCTGTGTATCGTCCTATAAATCGTCAGTAAACAACCACATCTCCCAGAGAAAGAAGAGCATACCGATTCCAATGTCCCTTAGAATTTTCATATAACGGAGCAAACATAATAGGCAGAATAACCTCCACATTATCGCTAACCAAGTTGCAAAAGTACTCGTTGTTCCAAAAGTATAGCGCTCGCTCAGCCACCTATCGACAATTAGTTATGCTGGTGCGTGAGTTACCTGAAACCAAACGTACCTGGAAATGCGGGCTGGCTACACTCTTTGCAAGCTGATGGAAAAGTGGCTCCTGAACCTTTGCAAATTCGGCAGGATCCATAACCTCAAATATATCCTCCACCTCGTTCAAGAACATGACCTCCTTCACACTGTTCACCTTTGGCCAATACCTCAACAATCCAAGAACGACTTCCTCCGTAAGCGCTGCGTCCTTCTCCAAAAACTGAACGATGCAGTATGCCAATTGAGGATGATACATGCTCAAGCTCTTGACTTTGTGTAGTGGTATGAGGACACGAGTCAAGAACAGCTTGTGCTCCTCCTTCAGAGGCAAGGCGAATCCGTTAATAATGGAACCTAGAATTTCCAAGAGCTCGGCAATTCCATTGAAGCGTTCCGTCTCGTATATGAACTGGAAGAACACATTATTGATTGACCTTCTTATGAAAGACCGGAGGTTCAGGAATTTGCCGTATATTCGGTGGAGAGTCGTCTTCAGGAAGTCGCGCTCACGGGGATCTTCCGAGTCGAATAATTCCAACAACTACGTCAAAAGTCAGAATGGGAGCGAGGGGGTGGATCAGGCAGACATACCCGCAGAACAAACTGGTGATCGATATACGCTTTGGCAATGTTCGTATTGAAGTCCTGGCTCTCAATGAAGCGAAGGAAAAACTCATACACGACTTGAATATGGGGCCAGGCAACCTCCAGAACTGGTTCGTCCTCCTCTGGATCAAACGCATCGCCGACCGGATTGACAGGTGGGGGTATCGGGCGGAAGAGATTCTTCGCAAACATTTCCACCACCTTCGGGTACATTGGCTCTGTGATAACCTGTCGGTTGTTGGCAACGTATTCGAGCAGCTCATGAAGAGCAAGGCGCTTTATTTCCTTCGGTTTCATATCCGCCGAAGCATCATTGAAGTCGAAGATGACATTGCACTGATCGAGCTTCTGCATGAATAGTTCCTGACGCCTATTCGCGGGCACCTCTGCAAGCAGGCATTAGCTCCAAATACGAAAGGGGCGGAGGATGGGTCCTTACCATGGAAGCCCGGCAGCTTTTCCAGCTCTCTCTTTTCTGAGATGTCAAATCTCGAACTATGTTGTCGTTTAGGCGTCTTCAATCCTTCCGGGAGAGACACATCAGTCTTTGGAGTCGTTTGGAGTCGGTCGAAGGCAGTCTTCGCGCCAGCCTTTGGCGGAAAGAGATCGCCGGGCATAGTCTCAGCAGCACCAGGAGGAGGGATATGCTTGATCGGTTATGTTAGTTCCAGTTATCCCCAGTCAAACGGACCAAAGGACCTACCGGTACGGGAGTGCTGGAAGGACTGATCACAACAGCGGGTGTGATCAAGCGACCGGACCCACCCGAGCCCGCTGTCGCCGCATTCACTTGTTGATGCAAGGTTGTCGTTAATGATGGAGACGACGTTGCTGAAGCCTGTCCAGGCGAGAGTGTGCCAGAAGAAGCCAGCGATTGCGACGACCGTGACGACCTTGCATCTGCCTGTTCTCCATTCTCGACATTTCGTGCCCCTCCCCGTTTATCTGATGAACCGGATGCATTGCTTGGAGGTGTCGCGGAGGAATCTTTCGACTCTTTTGACTTTTTGGAACTCTTGCCGTCTTTACCGCGAGAAAGCTGAAGGGAAACAAATCAGCTATGCCATCCTCCGGAAGCATCAAACAAAAGGGGGGTGTGGGGGGGTGGGGGAAGGGCGTGTGGAGGAGAAGGATTGGAGGCATCCCCTATTGCGGGCTGAGCGTGGAACATCGAATACTAACACTCTGTCTGAACTTTTTCATCTTGCCTCAAGAGAGACCGAGACCGATTGTTGAAGCTTTGTGAACGAGGGTAAAGTAGTCGGTGATAATATGGTGATTGAGATCGCGAGCGTAAATGAAGATCCACGAAAGGATTATTGGATGGCGGACTGAATCAACGCGGACATAAGATGTTTTGCACCAGGATGCCAGAGGGCGGAAAGAGCGTGAACAGGATGAGGTTCCGGGCCTGGCACAAACTTGACGCCGGAGATGAAATCGTTTTTGGCGTCGAGGCCGGTGGATGAAGGAATTGGATTGGAGGTGGTGATAGTTTGCTAGGTCGAATGTATACAAATTCGCTGAGGAGACGTTCAAGACGTGGACAGAGAAGGAGGGGTGTTGGGGGATGTTGTTGGTGGTAACCACTGAATGTTGCTTTGGAAGAGTAGGGTCTGGCGGTCAACACTGGCAGTGCATGGCAGCGCTCACGAAACAGGAACAAGTTGAAACCAGCAACAAAAAACACTAACGAAACAACCCGGTGATGATTGGGGCATTATGACGGAAAGTTAAGTAAAAACAGCCCGGATTTTCCATTCAACAACTGAATAATATTTTAAACAGCAAAGCCTGACAAACCCCATCAACCCAATGCACCGGCCGTAGCTGCACCAATACCGCAAGACTCCAAGTTACGGAGTAGACTAGATAGATATCAAGAGTACCGAAGCAAGAGCTCTTCTACTCTGGTACTGCTTGATGCAGGGTGCATACATATGAGCATTAATCCTCTACCGCCACTCAATACCTGGCCTGTAACGAGCACAGGGCATCATCCATCTCCATCGGCTGGGTTACAGTCTCCCACTCGAGCTCGCCAGCTAAGTGCACTGGCACCATCTCCTACAGACAGGACAAGATGAAGGGCTGGCGAGCCGCCGGACTTCGGCAGGCAAACAGCTTGTCCCCTTCCTCGTTAAGCCAGGCTTTAGCAGGACCTGGATTCACCCTTTAGCAACCAATTAGTGAAGCAAGCTAAAGACTTATCAACATCATGATCATTTTCTACACGCGTGACTCTGTGAATAAAAGCAAGCACAAGCGTATTCGAGATGTATAGTTCTTTTACTAAATGCGGGGCAAGTAGTAAACGCGAAAACCTCATTCCTCGTTCGCAATTTCGGCAGCTCCCTCACCTCAGATTTCCGGTCAAACCAGCTCAGCCCCCAAGGCATCAGATAACATGATCTCCGTCAGATTATCTTGCATACACACGTGACTTTTCCTTGTAGGATAAGGCGGCTCGTCCCCACGAATTTTGGAAACCTAGCGGATAGTGGGCGTTTGGTGTAGACCTGCGGCTTCGAAATCATCTCCCACCAGCACATTTCGATACCCTTTCGAGCCTTTCTTCTCCCACAACGTCCCCCCTTCATATATTCCGGTACCCTACCGTCTGCAACACGAACGCGACCTACCCAGAAAGCACGAAGTATCGGATTTCCGAACCCCCGCATCATCGCAGTCGGATCCACACCTGTCAACAACTCTGCTAAAGACCACTGAGTCCTCCGAAATCCCAGCTTTGAAGGCCAGCCCACCACACCCTCCAAGACAGCCTCTACGGCTTCTCGAAACGCACACTCATACAAGCCATTCCTTTACTCTAACCTCCATCTTCTCGCGGAAAATATTTGAGGCCGGCCTGAACCACGAAACCTTCCCAGAGGCCGCAAGGAGTCGGCGCTGCGGTAAGGTTTGAGCAGTATGGCGAGCGCAACCAACCCAATGGATGTCTATGCCACCCGGTTGGAGCAACCAAATACAGGTTTGTGTAGCTAAAGTCCTTCTGCAGCATCCTAACACAGTGTAGATGTCAAAACAAAGCTTCAAATCGCTACAGATGTTCGGGACTCGCTGGATAAGCTCATCGGACCGGGCGAATATCCCAAGTTTCTTGCACGCTTTATACCTGTATTCAAAAGCATACTCGAGGGACCGGCAGTTTTCAATTGCACAAACATTGAGCACAAACTTCGCAATTGTATACTGGACATCATTCATCGGTTACCATTCCAGCCTCCCGATGCACTCGAAACCTACGCCAGTGAACTTATGATGCTGTTGATGGACTTGGTGCGAAGGGAGAACGAGGATAATGCTGTTCTTTGTATGAAGACAATTGGTAACTTTTACCGGAATTGCGGGAAGGCATTGGCTTCGCAGGCGGAGGCCACTTTACAACTTATCAGAGACATGTTTGAGAAGATGCCAAATGCCGTTAAGGAAGCCTTTGATGACCAGGGTAGTAATCACCTTGGTCAGCCTTCTACGGTAAGTTGTTTGCCCAGTTGACGGTATATTTGCTTACAATCTTGATAGCCCGGCAATCCGTCGTTCCAATCACCGAAACCAGCATCTCCTATGATGGGACAGGACGCGATAGACTCTGGATCACGGTCTCTTGTCCAGGGAATGCAGAGTTTCAAAGTACTAGCCGAATGCCCAATTATAGTGGTTTCAATCTTCACGCATCATAAGCCGAACGCAAAAGATATTCGGAACTTTACTCCTCATATCACTAAAATGCTTCTTCAGCAAGCTGCACCTCAAGAACGGGCACACAAGCGGGCAAAGGAGAATGGGACCGGACCTTTCACAGGTGTCAGCTCCGGAATAAAGAACCGAGCTGCATTTGGAGACTTTATAACAGCTCAAGTGAAGACGATGTCATTTCTGGCTTACATCCTGCGTCAGTTTTCAAACGAGTTGAAGGATTTCCTCACTTCATTGCCATCCATCGTAGTGAGGTTGTTGAAGGATTGCCCAAGAGAGCGATCAAGCGCAAGAAAGGTAGTAATTCCTGATTACCCAGTTATTTTTATTGCACCTGCTAATGGCAGTGTAGGAATTGCTGGTTGCTACCAGGCATATTATCAACTTCTCATTCAGAAAAATGTTTGTTGACAGCCTTGACGAGCTTCTGGACGAGCGGGTCTTGATTGGCGATGGTCTAACCGTCTATGAAACGATGAGGTGAGGTGCTCGATTCGATGTGACTGGTTGATTTCTAATAAACCTAGACCTCTTGCATACAGCACTCTGGCAGATCTGATCCACCATGTAAGGCCAAAGTTAACACGAGATCACATTGCGAAGACTATTGAGGTGTACACAAAGAATCTCCACGATGACTTTCCGGGCACCAGCTTTCAGACCATGAGTGCAAAACTTTTGCTCAACCTGGCAGAGGTCATCCCTAATCTCCAAGATAAGAAAGAAGGCAAGATCTGCCCCCACTTTTCCTTTCTGCTCTAACACTCAACAGCTAGGCACTTCTTGATGATGATTCTGGATGCAATTGCAGAAAAGTTTGCGTCCATGAATAGACAATTCGAAAATGTAAAGCAACAAACGCTGAAGCCCGAATCAGCAGAGGGCGAGGATACCGTTATGGGAGACGCAAACGGTCTCGTACAGGAATACGACGAAATCGACATCTTTAATGCTTATCCGATCAAAACTACGAATCGCCGAGAGCGGGGTGTTGGCCCTGTACTCGACAACAAGTTCCTTCTGAAGACTCTTGTTAATGGTCTGAAGGACATGCTCCCTCGGCTTAATAGATGTAACCCCTCACAGCCCGGTGGTGAGATCAATCCATATCCGTGGCCCAACCCATGGAAGATCAAGGAAATGTCCTTTGGGTTCTCGGCAGAAGATGTCAATATCATGATCAAGCTCTTTCGGGAGGGTGCACCGGCTTTCCGATACTATAAGCTCGATCAACCGCAACCGGCGAACCAGGATGCTGCTTCAGACCAGCTGATTATGCCTGGCAAGGAAGAGAGGGACCTTCTGGAGATATTTGCTACAGTTTTTCACTTCATCGATCCTGCCACATTTCACGAAGTATTCGATGCAGAAATGCCGCATTTGTACGAGTTGATATTCCAACATACAGCACTCCTCCATATTCCGCAGTTCTTCCTTGCTAGTGAAGGGACGTCTCCGAGTTTCTGTGGAATGTTATTGCAATTCTTGATGGATCACATCGAAGAAGTTGGATCTGCTGACAAGAAGAAGTCGCAGATTTTACTCCGCCTCTTCAAGCTGTCCTTCATGGCCGTTCCCCTCTTCCCTAACCATAACGAGATGGTCTTGCTACCGCATGTCAGCAAGATCGTTACTCAGTCGATACAACTCTCAACCACCGCTGAAGAGCCGCTCAACTACTTCCATCTGCTTCGTAACCTCTTTAGAAGTATCGGCGGTGGGCGTTTCGAGCATCTCTATAAAGAATTGCTGCCTTTGTTGGAAGTTCTTCTGGAGGTTCTCAACACTCTTTTGCTGTCTGCGAAGAAGCCACAAGAGAGAGATCTATATGTTGAGCTTTGCTTGACGGTACCAGCTAGGCTAAGTAACCTTCTTCCTCACCTGAGTTACCTGATGAAGCCGTTAGTTGCGGCTCTCCGAGGCGGTTCTGAACTGGTTACGCAGGGTCTACGGACTCTGGAGCTATGCGTTGAGAATCTTACAGCAGACTACCTTGACCCAATAATGGCTCCGGTTATCGATGATCTCATGCAAGCTCTTTGGCAGCACCTCAAGCCCCTCCCATACAACCATCTTCACAGTCATACAACAATGCGGATCCTTGGAAAGCTAGGCGGCAGGAACCGAAGATTCCTCACGCATCCACCCTCGTTGTCTTACAAGAAGTTTTCGGATGATGAGGCTAGCTTTGATATCAAGCTCATCAATGCACCGGGCCACCGCCCATTCCCGCTTGGTCCCTCAGCTGAACTGGCGATTGAGAAGCTTTCAAATTCCCAGTCGCTCCGGAACCCCCTGGCTCCAAAGATCGATATACGATACAAGAAGGACGCCTTACAGCTGGTTATTGCCAATGTCAAGCTGCTAATCGGATATGATCCTTTGCCCGATGATTTTGTTGACAACGTCCGGCAGTTCGCGAGAGATTTGGCAAATAATTCGTTGAATGTTTCTGCCGCCCCTGCAGAACCTTCAGACCGGTCGAAATCAATGGCTAAAAAATACGCTCAAGAGTATACTCTGCGCAAGCTACTTGCGACCTGTCTCTTTGCTGCTTCCATAGAGGAGCTCGCAGAGGAAGCATTATCGTTCTTTTTTGATGTCTGCCGTCATTTCACGATTCTTGAGGTTGGAAAGGCCGTGTACGCGGTCCGCAAAGAGATGCAGACATTCCACGTTAGCACTGGCGAAGGAAAAGCTTTCTTGGACACCAAAGTTCTCGCAGATGCTATATCCGATGCGCTTTCTTCAAACGATGAAAAGGTGCGCGATGCTGGTGTCAAAGCAGTCAAGACTATCTATGATGCCACTGCAATCTTGTTTGGCTCAAATGCGCACGTTTCCCGCCTGCCTTTCTTTGGTGTCATACTCAACAGTTTTCGACACAATTGCTACGAGGAGGACTGGTATCCCAAATATGGAGGCTGCTTGGGTATCCAAACCATGTTTTCCGATCTGGAATTCGATGATGAGTGGCTGGTCAAAAGCCAACAGGATGTCATAAGAGCTCTTATCTATGTGATCAAGGACCTCCCACCAGACCTTCCCGCCAGCACTCGCCTCATAGCGCAGGCCACAATTGACATCGTTTTGAGGAAGTGCAACAAGAAAGTCCCAGCGGAAGGTATGATGGAATACCACTCTCCAACATGGAAAATCTGCGCCCTGCTGGTTCCGGAACTTTCCAACTCCAACAAGCATGTTAGAGAAACAGCGAAGAAGTCTTTCGAGACTTTGGCAGGGATCTTGGAATCCGACCTTCACACACTCATTGCACCAGTAAAGGATAGACTTCTCAAGCCGATCTTCAACAAGCCTTTGCGTGCTTTGCCCTTTGCGAGCCAAATCGGCTATATTGATGCAATCACGTTTTGTCTCGCATTACAGCAGAACCTGTTGGAGTTTGACGAAGAGATGATGCGTCTATTGTACGAAGCTTTGGCGCTTGCAGACGCGGATGACGAACAGTTAACTACCCACAAGCAGAATCCCGAGTACCGCACGACAGAGGCGGTTTTGAATCTGCGCGTTGTCTGCATCAAGCTTCTTTCTATGTCAGTGTCATACACAGAGTTTTCAGCGCCTCAGCACCATGCTACTCGCGGGAGGATTATCTCTGTGTTCTTCAAGTCGCTCTATTCCCGATCTCCAGAAGTCATTGAAGCGGCAAATCAGGGTTTGAAGGGTGTTTTGCAACAGACCAACAAGCTGCCCAAAGAGCTCCTTCAGAACGGCTTGCGTCCGATCCTTATGAATCTATCGGACCCGAAACGCTTAAACGTAGCAGGCCTAGAGGGTCTGGCGAGACTACTCCAGCTTTTAACTAATTACTTCAAGGTGGAGATAGGAAGCCGCCTTCTAGACCACCTCAGAAATCTCGCGGACCCTGGAGCGATGCATTCTAATTCGTTTAGACTGCTGGATCAACATCCTGGAATCCGGGTAATGAAGGCAATTCTAAACATATTCCATCTCCTCCCTCCTGCAGCTGTCCAGTTTATGGCTGATATTTTTTCGATTGTCCTGGATCTGGAAGCGAAGCTGCGCCGTACACGGCAGAGTCCTTTCCGCCGACCGCTTCTTCAGTATGTCTCTAGGTTTCCTCAAGATACTTGGAAGTTCCTAGCACCAAAAATGCGGGATATGAAGTATGGAAGGTTACTGGCGCAAATCACGATGGACAAAGAGTATAGTACGTCTTTGCGAGAAGTCATCATGGCGGATGTGACTGGGCTCCTGGACAACACACTTTTACTGGAGAACCCTATTGAGCGTGCTGTTGGATCCATCAATCTCATTCACCTCATCCATTCCCTCATTCAATATCCTGGCGTTCAAGACTGGCTGATCGGAAACCGAGAACTTCTCGTCAAGATGCTCGATGCTGGCATTGATTTGCGGAAAGAGTTGAATGCCGACAAGATACCTGTTGAACTCCGTCTCCCCGTGGAAGAGGCATCGTCTCTTCTCATCTCGATATGCACCACATATTGCTCCTACAAGATTGAGGACTTTGACTTCCTATTCAAGGTTTGTATTCTCTGCATGCTGCTGAAGATATTTGCTGACAAGTTAGTTGATTGCTGCAACTGCCAACGGAGAGCTCAAGCGAACACATACGTTGACTCATTATATTTATGAGCACATCATCTGCAGTCGATCCGTGCTCTTCTGGCGAGAAGTCGTGCTTGAGTGCCTCAACATTTATTCGAACAAGGACTCAACACAGCAAACAAAATCGTTCGTCTTTCACTACATCGTCAATCCCATCTTCGCCATGGATGCCCAGAGAGGCTCCCCAACTATCGATGGACACAAGCTCATTGATAAGGCAATGATTGAAGAGATCCACAATAAAATTTGGAAGCCAAACCTGAACGACCTGCCCGATGATCCGGCGCCCGGGCTGGATCACGCCCGCATGGAGACGCTGCAGATGTCCGCCTTGCTCATCCAGGAACACCCGACTTATTTGGAGGGTCCTAGGAAAGATGTCATTAAGTTTGGGTGGAACTATCTTAAGCTGGAGGATATCGTGAACAAACAGGCCGCATATGTCCTTGTGGCTTACTTCATTGCCAACTTCGAAACACCCTCCAAGATTGTCATGCAGGTGTATGTTGCCCTGTTAAAGGCACATCAAAACGAGGCTAGAGCACTGGTAACACAAGCGTTGGGACTGATAGCACCAGTCTTACCCATTCGACTTCCGGGAGATCCCAAGTATCCTCTTTGGGCTAGATGGCCCAGAAGGATTCTCGCAGAAGATGGTCATAATCCACAGCAAATGACCAACATCTTTCAGTTTCTCGTTAAGCACGGGGAGTTGTTCTACGAGCCTAGGGAACACTTTGTTAGTTGGATCGTGTCTTCCATTCCGAAACTCTCCGTCACCATATCAACTCCATCAACTGAGAACAAAAAGCTTTCAGTCTCGTTGATCAACTTGCTCTGGTTCTGGGAGCAGAAACGGGTCAGCCGCCTGAAAGGAAGCCCGGAATCCCCGAAGAAACTGAAGCCGAACGGGTTCAGCGTGGACTCTCGATCGCCATCTCAGCAACCTCTACAACTGCCAGTTTCAGCAGAGAAAGAGTTCACGCTGCAACCCTCCTTGCGGGCTGCAGTCATCAGGCAACTGATCAAGTTCATTTGTACCGCAACCGAGCCAATTACACCAAAAGGGATGCTGGAGCAATCCTTGACCTTGCTCGGAAATCTCCTCGGCCCAGAGTACTGGAATGACACTGAGATTGATTTAAGCCACCCTCAGCAGAGCTTGGTTGCGCCAACAGATATATCACATCAAGATAATATTACAAAGGCAATCAACGCTCTCCAGGTTCTTCGAGTAATATTTCAGTTGAAGCCCGATGAATGGATTGTAGACCGAATTGGAGAACTGCAGATTCTTCTGGACAATGCCCTCAGAAGCAAGGCTCCTGAAATTCATCATCATCTTGAACCCGTGCTTGGGCGTATCCTTCAGGCCTTGCCCAAGGAAATGGAAGATGAAGAGGAGGACGAGGAATCTCGATCTGCACCTTCACAGTTCGTTGCTCATCTCAACAAGATTATTGCAGACAATTTGTCTACAAACCCGATTTCCAGTATATGTATACTATGGACATTATCTCAGAGCAGACCACCCTCTGTTGATGAACACCTTACATCCCTCATGAAAACCTTCCCGAAACTTGCGAAGGATCATTTATCCGCTGCCGTTGTCCAACCCGCTGGTCCGGTGTCAGGACAACCACGAGATCCAACAGCGCTTGGAGTTGGACAGGGCGGAGCACAGGCAGAGGCTGAAGTCACTGTGAAGTTGCTGATCAAGATGATTGATGTGGCATCTTCGAGAGTGGCTGCGTTGGGCGATCAGAGGCGCGCTTTTCTTAGTGTGTTGGCTCAGCTGGTTGAAAAGTCCAATAGCACTGAACTGTGTTTGCAGATCCTGAAGGTGGTTGATAGCTGGGTGTTCAATGCTCCTGACGGGTTCCCCACGCTTAAGGAGAAGGGAGCCGTGATACTCAAGATGCTTAGTTTCGAGCACAAGCCAGACCCCGCCCTTAGGAAGGCGTTCCTGGATTTGGTTATCCGCATCTATGAAGACGAGGTCATAACCAGGACTGATTTGACGGTCAGACTTGAGGCGGCCTTTTTGGTTGGTACTCGGGCACAAGATGTCGACGTTCGGAACCGATTCCTCACCATCTTCGATCGAAGTTTGTCAAAAACCACCAGCAGCAGAGTGCAGTTCTTGTTAGGGACTCAGAATTGGGATCAACTCGGAGATTCTTACTGGCTGCATCAGGCTTCCTATCTTTTGATGGGCTGTATTGAGTCGGACCTGTACGTGCGGCTGCACCCTGACGATATTAGGGTTGTCCCCGTCACGAGCCTATTCGGGAACTTCGGCCAGGACAGAGATGATATGATGAGCGATGACAAGTTCGACGAATTCATGGCACAGCACCGAAAATTTTATCGAAGCCTGGGAGTCGTTACTGCTGGTGATATCATCCGTCCTTTGGGGCAACTACAGCACTTGGACTCCGAAACTGGACATCGGATTTGGGTAACGCTGTTTCCTCTTATGTGGTCAGCACTGGGAGTCGAGGATCGAAGAGAACTCAACAAGGGTCTCATGGCTCTTCTAGCCAAGGATTATCACCACCGGCAGATGGACCTGCGACCAAACGTCATCCAGAGTTTGTTGGAGGGTATTGACAGAGCAAGGCCGATAGTACACCTTCCGCATCATATGGTCAAGTTCCTCGCCAAAACGTTTGATGCTTGGTACACCGCAATCCATCTGCTAGAGAGTGCAGCAGCAGATCCGCCAGTTGATAGCGAGAATGTCCGCGAGAGTAACCTTGACGCCCTTGTCGAGATGTACGCAAGCCTGGGAGAAGACGATATGTTTTATGGGTTGTGGCGAAGACGGTCGCAGTTCCTTGAAACCAATGCTGCGTTGTCTTTTGAGCAAAATGGCATCTGGCAGAAGGCACAGAACCTGTATGAGACTGCCCAAATCAGAGCCAGAAGCGGTAATTTACCTTACTCGCAATCCGAATACATGCTTTGGGAGGATCATTGGATTCAGTGCGCCCGTAAGTTGCAGCAATGGGAGGTGCTGAGTGAGTTCGCGAACCAGGAGAACTACAATGACTTGCTTTTGGAGTGCGTCTGGAGGGTAGTGGAAAACTGGGGTGCTACGCCAGACGGTGATAAGATCGACCAGACGGTAAAGTCACTCATGGACACACCTACGCCTAGACGTTACTTCTTTTCTGCCTTCATGGCACTACAGAAGCTGCACACCAAATCGGAGGTCCCCAGCGATTTCACACGGCTTTGCGACGAGGCGATTCAGCTCTCGCTCAGGAAATGGCATAACCTTCCAAAACAAATCACCAACATGCACATTCCTTTGCTGCATAACTTTCAGCAACTAGTTGAGCTTCACGACGCGCACATAATCTTTAACAGCTTGTCCGCAACCAACTCCCAGAATCTTGACCAGAAGTCGCAAGAATTGAAGCTCTTATTGGGTATTTGGAGGGATAGGTTGCCCAACACCTGGGATGACATTGATTGGTGGAACGACCTAGTCACATGGCGCCAGCACATCTTCACCACTATCAATAACACTTACCTTCCACTCTTACCCCCGACAAACTCGTCAGGCACTAGTACCAACAATTCTTATGCTTACAGAGGATACCACGAAACAGCTTGGATCATTAATCGGTTCGCCCACGTAGCGAGAAAGCACTCTCTCTATGATGTGTGTACGGCTCAACTTAGCAAGATCTACATGTTGCCAAATATCGAGATTCAAGAGGCTTTCTTGAAGCTGCGCGAACAAGCAATCTGCTGCTACTACTCTGACCAACTTACCGGCGGTCTTGAGGTTATCAACAACACCAATCTCAACTACTTTGGAAACCAGCAGAAGGCAGAGTTTTTCACCTTGAAAGGCATGTTTCTTTCAAAATTGAAGCAGAACATCGAGTCGAACGAGGCATTCAGTATGGCTTTGTTCCACGACTTGAAGAGTCCTAAAGCATGGGCTGAGTGGGGCGCGTACAGTGATACATTGTTCAAGGAGGAGCCGAATGACATCATGCATGCGTCAAATGCCATCGGGTGTTATCTTGAGGCAGCAGGGCTGTACAAAAACGAGAAGTGTCGAAAATATCTCGGAAGGATATTGTGGCTTCTTTCATTGGATGACGCAAAAGGAACCTTGGTACATGCGTATGAAACCTACCAAGGAGAGGTACCTGTTTGGCAGTGGATTTCTTATATTCCCCAACTGCTTTCGTCCTTAGCACACCGCGAGTGGAGGATAGCTCGAGTCCTGCTTATAAATATTGCGAAAAACTATCCACAGGTGAGTAGTCTTCATTTTCTCCATTTTATCGTACCTACACTAACACCTTGTAGGCCCTGTACTTCCTTCTCAGAACAAGCAAAGAGGAGTACCATGTACAAAAGAAGCAACAGAGTCAGCTCCGGAACATGCAGAGTGCAGCGTCACCGTCTACCAACACACAGCAAAGTGGCCAGGCCAATGGCGTTGATGGCATGAAATCGGAAGGCATGGGTATGAACGGCCAACCAGGCGTTGAAGGTCACGGTACAAATCCTCAAGTCAAGAAAACTCCTGCCGAAACCACGGAGGAGATCATGTCGGTACTCAAGACTGCTTTCCCACTGCTAGCCCTTTCTATGGAAACGATGGGCGACCAGATCTCGAAATTCTTCAAGTGTCCACCGGATGAAGACGCTTACAGGTTGATTGTAGCACTGCTGAATGATGGACTGCAGTACATTGGAAGATCCAACCCGCGTCTAGACAACTCGAAACTGACACCATCAACCGAATCAAACATCACAAGGTTTGCCGAGACGATCCTTCCTAAGCACATAAGAACTGCTTTCGAAGAAGACTTCGTCAAAGAGAAGCCGGATCTCCTCACCTACATTGACAAGCTGCGTAAATGGCGTGATAGGTTTGAGGAGAAGCTTGATCACAGGGCTCCGTTTTTGAATCTGGAGAGCATCAGTCCTCATCTTAGCGAGTTTAGGTTCCAAAAGTTCGACGATGTCGAGGTTCCTGGCCAATATTTGAAGGTAAGCTGGTATCCTCTTGCTACTATGATTTGTCTTACTAACGAAGCAGCAGCATAATGATGACAACAAGGGCTTCATCCGCATTGATCGCTTCCTGCCCACGGTGGACCTGGTACGCGGCTACGGAGTCTGCCATCGACGACTGCGAATGAGAGGGCACGACGGTAGTGTACATGCGTTCGCCGTTCAACACCCAGCGGCCCGCTCATGTAGGAGGGAAGAGCGCACGGTCCAGCTTTTCCGCATTTTTAATAGGTATGCGCTGGAAAACGTGGTTATAGAAGAGAGATCAGATCACTAACGAGAATTCAGGGTCCTGCTCAAGAAGAAGGAAGCACGAAAACGCATGCTCAGTTTCACACTGCCACTTATGGTTCCTCTCGCCCCACATCTTCGCTTGGTCCAAGATGATGCCTCATATATTTCTTTACAAGGTATATATGAGGATCATTGTAGAAAGGTGGGAATGAGTAAAGACGATCCCGTTCTATTCGCGATGAAGAAGGTCATCACTGCTTTAGAGACTGGCTCGAAGCCCCTGGACCCTAATGTCAAGCTGGAGATATTTTATGCAATTCAACGGGAGAAGGTCCCTTCGAATCTTGCTTTGAGCGTAAGATATCCCCGCCCTTCTTTATAGTCCTTACTAACTTGGCCCAGTATCTGCAAGCATCATTCCCTTCGTTTACGGAGTTCTACCTCTTCCGCAGGCAGTTCACCTATTCGTTCGCAGCACTGACGTTCCTAACCTACATCATGTCTATGAGCACAAGATTTCCACACAAGATGTTTATCGCTCGAGAGACCGGCAACGTATGGGGAACAGATCTTGTTCCCGCACTCGCTTCCAACAATCCAGCCTTCCACAACCCCGAAATGGTGCCGTTCAGGTTTACTCCTAACATTCAAACTATTATGGGTCCGATTGCAATTGAGGGAATCTATTCGTGCGCGATTCTAGCTATTGCTCGATGCCTGACGCAACCAGAGGTAACCAAAAAGATTCCAACATTGTATTCTTAACTGACGCACCGTCTAGTTCAATCTTGAATCCCAATTGTCCGTCTTTGTCCGAGACGAGATGATCTTCTGGTTCCACTTGCAACATAGACGGGTGGGATGGGAGTCGCAACTTAGAGACAGGGTGGAATACAACTCCAATCTTATTGTCAGGCGTGCTACAGCTCTTGCACAAGCCGCTAACACGCAGTCGACTGGCACTCTACCCGCAAACCAAGCTGTTATCGACCTCATTGCGAAAGCAGTGAATCCCAAGAACCTCAGTCAGACAGATTATTTGTGGATGGCTTATGTTTAGCTTTTTTCTTCAATTTGTTTCAGTTTTCCTTCGGCGTTATATATTGTCTTCTTTTCCGGTTTGTTTTCTTCATATCGTTTAAACTCATCGCGGTTTCCTTGTTTCGTTTATATACTGGTTTATGGGTTGGATATGATGATGACCGGCGGCGTTAGGGCCATGTTATGTGTTATTCCTGGTTCTTCCTTTTGTAGATTCTCTATTCATATATCTGGAATGCTTCTATATCGCTTTTCTTCATTAACGGTTGAAATGTCAAAGAAGGGATGCGAACTACTATGCAGATGATCAAACCATTGAACAATATTGATTTGCCCGTGCCCCCACCTACTACAGTTTTCACGAATCTCCTTTTGTTTGGGAACAAAACATGAGAAGACACAATGTTCAGATTTTACGGCTCAGGTTGATTGAAAATTACTAGGGAGAACTGAGTATCCTGCAGGGAAGAGCATATAACCATCTCAGAGCGACCCAGCTGACCGTCAGACCAGGAGTATAACGGTGTGCAGTTCGCAGAAACATCACCTTAAGCATGAATTGCTGTCAGGGGTGACGGGATCCTTTGTACTAGGTACTTAAAGATAGAACTAATGTCTAAATGCTCCAAGATGCCATTTCCTAAGAACACATCAGCAAATGAAAACCGAGCTGGAACCAAAAAAATATACGTACCACCACCCGGAAAAGCGGATTGCATCTGTATCGATGCCAATTTCCTTCAAAGCTTTCGTAGACAAGTGGCAGTCAAAAGGTCTTACAGTTCCGCCCGCGGCAGCATCAGGGCCCTTCGCGTTAGGAACAATATGGTCAATTGGGAGGCCTGTGATCTCTCCAAGAGTCTGGCAAATCTCGTACTTCGTCATCTTCTCCTCTGCCGAGAATTGCAAAATCTTCGGCAGCTTGGACAACTCTTCTGAACTGGCAGAAAGGTACTTTTCTAGGCTCGGTCAGAATCAAACTTTGGACTTGGAAGCATTATTACCAGAAACATCCGTGAGCACTCGTGCAACGTCCCTCGTATTTGTTGGATAGCGGAGGCTCCAATGGTCCATCTGCACCTCCTTCTTCTTCTCCCTATTCCAGACAACATCCAACAGAACATTCACAGCACTCTCCTTTTCTCCTTTCGCTTCGTCGACATCACCATACAAGACTGGCACTCTAAACACAACACCTCTTTCAGGATTTCCTTTCCTGGTCTCAATCTCGCCATCGAGCTTTGTCTGTCCGTAGAAGTTGGGCGGGTTTGTGGCCGCTTCTGCTTCGTACGGCGCATCTCCAGGAGTGCCTGGGAACACGTAGTCCGTTGAGATGTAAATGAAAAGGGTACCTTGCTGCGCTGTAAGTTCGGCAAGCCGTTGAACCGTATCAACGTTCAGCTCCCGCGCGCGAGCGGCATCCTTGTCGCAAACTTCTGGGGATCTCTCCGCGGCACCTACAACTTCATGTTAGCAAACTATTGACGGCACCGGAGGTGCTATTACAGTGAACAATGACATCAGGCTTCTTCTCCTTAATCAGCGACTCAACTGCCGGGCCATCGGTAAGATCGAGCTTCACAATCTTCGGAGGTTTGGCTCTGGAGTACCCAGTGCCAATAACATTCCAACCGAGTATTTCAAACTTGTTGAACACTTCCCGGCCGAGGAGACCAGTAGCACCGGTAACAAGGGCGGTTCGATTAGCAGTTTGAGACGACATGACGACGCGGCGAAATTCAAACGTTGGTTAAATAGCTAAGAAGTATCCCCGCAAAGAGGGTCAGAGAAATGCACCTCCAAAAAACAGTTAGCGCAAGCGGGATGACGTCACTCACTAGTGTAAACGATAGTTTAGCGAGACGGGGAAACTTTCCGATTATGTACTTGGGGTGTCGGACAAAGTGATGTAGGTTAACCAAACCCGGAAGTCATTTGGGTGAGATTGCCGATCAGTGGCAGGGGGTCTTGAGGGGTGCCGAAAAAATGATGTAGGTTTCTTGGCTATGTTATCTGTAAACAAATGCTCGAATGTAAACAAACAAGACGCGTGTGTGGTGATCAAGTTTGAGAGAGTTGAGATTTTGTCAATTCTACTTGGTACGGCGTGGCTTTTCCGCCCGCTGCAATCACAGCCTCCAACCTTGCCCTCATCCCCCTACATAAATCTAACAAACGGTTTGGGGATATAGATGCCCAGGCAGCCTCGCACATCTGCAAAAGTTCTGTCTCATTTTTTGCTCGACCCCAGTTTTGACCCAAAAACACCTCCATATCACCCCATAAGGCCTCTATAAGGTTTAAATCCGGGGACTGAGGAGGCCACTGGACACAAGGAAGGGCGTATGCCTCCCGTGCACGCTTCGCGTGACCCTTGTGCCTAGAAGCTCCATCCTCCACCACCAACACAGGTTCTGGCCCGTATGCCACAGCCATTTCCTCCCAAAAGGGTATCAAACGGGGGAGAAGAATGCTATCTCTGTATTCTAGAGAGTCAATCTTGACCTTACCGGGAACCCAAAAAAGATCGGTCTTATACTGCCCACAAAATCCACCCCAAGCCATCCGCGACGTTCGACCTTGGTCAAAAGTCTCGTCAATACAGTCCGGATAGTACTCCTCCTCAGGCAAACGAATAACCCATGGCCGGCAGTGGAAGCCTTTCGTAGAAAAGCTTGATTCCTCGGTCCAAAACACGCGTATCCACTGCTCAAATGTCCAATCGAGGTGGTCCTCAGCAAACTGAACACGCTTCTTCTGATTTGCAGGCCGCACACTGAATTTCCGTCAGGGTTTACGCTTGTGATAACCCAAAACTGCCATGACCTTCTTCACGGTATCTCCACAGCACTTATATCCATAATCCACCTCTAATCCATGTGCCAACTCGTCCCAATGCATCCGCCGCCGTTCTGGGGATGCTGTGCAGTAACAGCGAATCATTTCCTTTTGATCGGCATTAAACAGTTCAGGACGGCCCGTACGTCGCTTGTTGGAGGGGGTGCCAGTTTCAAGGTAACGTTTATAGATGCGAGAGCACGTTTCGGGATTATATCCAACTGATTGCGGTCAGAATCATTCAAAAGGGATGGGTTTCGAGGCGGGAGATGGGTTTGGATGCGTTGCGCGGCGAGCAAACATACCTGATTACCGATAGTGACCCATGACGTTGGGGCTATACCCGGAGGTTGAAACTGTTCCCTCAGAGCAATCACTTTGACACGCTCATCTCGCGTTGTTTCCATCCGTTTCTCATGTCCGGAGCCTCGAAGTGCTTGTCGCACGACACGGCCGTCGATAACTTGGTCGGGAGTAGGAAGCCGGAAGTTTGGTGGTGGTGTCACTTGCTTTTGTTGCCGGTATTGCGCTCTGGTGCCCTTTTGCTTCATGGCTAATCGTTTGTAGACGTCACACGGAAAGAGAAGAGATCGGAAGTCGGAAACAGTCGTTTGGATGAGGAACTGTTGCGTCGAGACCGCCGGGTTGAGGAGGAGAGAGCAAACGACAACACCATCACCAGTCAAATTCACCACAAACTCTCACTCTCAGGGGAAAAGAACACGCTGGCAAGAACAAGCCTGTTGCTATCTAGCAACCGCACCCCCCCAAGCTCTCGGCCTTCCCTCCTCGACCTTGATGAGAGTCTGATCACCCATTTGTGCGACCGACATCACATAAGGCGAATCCCTAAGTACCCAACTTGGAGCGAACGTTTTTATTGTCCCCCTCCGACCCGGCTGAGTGTGGGCACGGGATCTACTAGCGCGCTTGGCATTAGCATAGGTTTTAGCTGTAGAGTTGTCAATGATAGAGACCATCTTCGCTACACTCTACAGTTGGTACCCACGCCTTCCGGAGAGGGTGTGATTTTCCATGAAAAATCCAACAAATTGTCACAACGATACATATTTTTGCTTGATTCTTCATTCCTCTCGCTTTTCTTAGAGACGGACCTTCTTCTTTGACCGTAGTGACGCAGTTGTTCGTTCACTGTTATCTTTGATGCCATCGAACGACCTGGAAACACCATACCAGCTTGCCAAAAAGCTGTTCTACACAATCTACTCGGCCAGTTGAGCCTGTAAGAAAAAGCCTGATAAATACCATCAACTTAAACAATCGACCTCCGTACCCGACTACTACGTCATTTGTGCCGTCCTGGGAGTCGACAACTCTGGTCTCATCAACGTTGCCTAGTTGCAAATTGGATCGTTCCGTGCTTGGGGTGTTCCTTGCTAAATTGAGAATCTCGCTCTCTTCCGCCGACAAACCAAAGCCGAGTACGACGAATACTGTCACCGACATCCTCAACCAACAACAGCTATCTCCTCTGAGGGTAGCGGGTTGAGCCTGTCCCATCAAACATAGCATACCCCTACGAGACCCCAACAACTATCATCAAATCTTCACCAGAAACCTCAGCCCCAATCACACAACTGGTTCCGAGATACAGTCTACCTCCTCGCCATCGTCAATCATCCAGTCTGGGCCTAACGACAATCAGTGCATCACTCGAACCGCCAATTGGACTCTTCGAAGCAATCCGTTCCCCAACTCCTCCCTACAGGGACTCTCCATTTTCTGTCACTCCACCACACCAGACTAACTTGCCGGGTCACTATCCCCTCTCATCACCCCAAAACGATCTAGAGACCCCGCCTGTTACCGATACCCCTCAGCCGGAGCCGGAACCCAGTTCAGCACGTCCTTGGACACCAGACTTGACTCAGGAGGAGATCAAGAGAGAACTTTACGACACCATATCCCCCACCATCTTCCGAGAATTTCAAGAAGCGGTGCAAGAAGCCCTCTCGAGCAAACCTTCCTTGTTTTACAATTTCCCTGAGGAAGACAAGGACGACACTGAGGACAACTACATCAAGCAGGAATTCAATTACAGCAATCTATTTGCCGAATCCGTCCCACGTCATCGTCCTCTCCTTTGACCAGACTCCCCACAATCTAAGACATCTTCTCAGAACTCTCTTCGAAACCACCCGAACGACTCCATAAAATTCGACTTATCGACAGAATTTGCATCCCTATTAGACAAAGAACTTACGGAGGCTCCCGAAAAGCATGAGAGACGGTCAATTACAGATCTTGAACTAACACCTGCTAGGGCACCACCGGACAGAGATGGAATACCACGAAACGAATCTCCTTCACCGGATTCTGACAGAGACACATCTCCGGATCCAGTCTGTCCTTCTCCTACTCCAGGCGACACTTCACCTGATCCTGATCCGACACCTCCTCCCCCCGACACTCCTCCATTATCTGCCGAAATGCCGACCGCATTCCCGAAGAATGTATCGTTGAAACACCTTTACAAGTTTAAAGGCAACGAGAACAATGAGTTGAAGTCCTTAGACACCAGTTTTCGCAGTATCTGCACCTCTCAAAGTCTGCCCTGTTACTATGGCGGTACGGTGCTCAGCGACGAAGATAAGAGTTATACCTATGTCAATGCCGGCACCACCAATGCCAAATCCAACTATGCATTCGGGACTCGGACAATGGCGGCGGTCATGAATACCTTTTCCTCTGACTCAAACAGTCACCGTTGGTTTGTGGATTACCAAGACGATAAGACAAACCCAGCCCCTAATTGCTGGAAGAAGGCGACGAGAGACACTGGGATCGTTGAAGTGAGTATTTACGACTTACTTGCTCAGCAGTACTCCCCAAAAAACGATATCTCAGCCGCGCTAGTCGAGCTCCAAGCCTACACTTAAGATCGGCTTAAAGTCGACGCTCCTTCTTATGAGACATACTGCTCTCACGTCCGTAATCTCCTTTCCCGTGCGAAAGTCACTACTTGGCCACTTTGTCGCACCCTGATATAAAAGAAAGTACCCCAATGGCTTGCACGCAAATTGAATACCAGTGGCTGTGAAGACGACTTCTAGGCCTTGATTCGTCAAGAGGTCGACACCAAATGCGAATTCGCCCTCGTCAAGAAATACACACATTAGGATAACGACACCTCCAACAATAACAACAAGCGCAACAACGACTCTTCCACCAATAAAGCTAATGCTAACTCTCGCGCTTCTGGATCCTCTACCACCACCACAGCGAAACCTTCATCCTCTCAGGCTGACTCAAAGAAGAAGAAAGATCAGCCAAAAGACGCCGAAGCTGGTAAATCGAAGTGGCCTTGCAAACGCTGCTGGAAAGTGGGACACAATTCTGTGGACTGCCATGCCCCAGCTCTGGTTGCTAAAGAGGTCGCTCAGGCACAGGAAGAGGAAGCAAAGAAGGCGAAAGAAAATAAAGAAAAGAAGAAAGATAGTGTTGCCGGCGTTGCGTGTACTACTACCCCACCCAGCCCACGCTTGGAAGTCACCCTCTTATGGCATTCTCCACACCCCTAAGGGCGTGAAGATCGTTGCCAAGACGGAGACCTTTCATGATCTGTTGTTGGTTTGGGATACTTGTCGTAATGTCGTTGTCGTTACTCGTCGCATTGTTAATCTTTTCTCCCCATTACTTGTCGAGAATAAGTCTGACTTGCAATTTATCACGATCGATAAGCGCACATCCGTACCTGTTGGCATAATCCCCGCTTTGAACCTGGATATTTCGGGCCAGCGCTATATTGTTCGTGCGTATATTGGCCCTGAAGCATCTTTTGATTTACTGTTGGGCGCACGATTCATATGGTCCTATGGAGTTGCTATTTTTCCCGTATGGAGTACCGTTTTGATTTCTATTCCTCGTCAGATTCAGCTGGGAGCCTCATGCGATTTATTGCCTTCTATCCCTGCTTCTTACACTACCCCCATAACCGATCGAGGCTTTGTCGAGTTCCCAGATCTGTCAGTTTTGAAGGCGAGCCGCGCAATATGCTCATTCTACTTCCTCTGATAGCGAGCCTGCCCTCATGTTGTATAGCAATGCTAATGTCTGCTCTCTTGCCACTTCTCACGACCTCCTAGCGCGTGCCGCTGATCATCGACTCTACGGCCGCGACTTAGACGTTGTCAAAGAGAACAAAATGTCACTCCTCTCGGAAACCTTCGTTCTTTCACAGGTCTCTTTCCCACCGACGATGGAACCTCAGGTACAGAAGGAGTTGACCTTGCTACTGATCGAGTATGCCGACGTCATGAGCTGGCACAAATACGATCTTGGATGCATCCAGGATGTTCCTTGCCGTATCAACCGGACTCTAGGGTGGCAACCAGCCGTTGATGCTCCTCGACGCAATCTCAAGTCTCCAAAAAACAAGCTCATCATCCAGACCAAATATCTCCCATTGGTTAAACTGGGTGTTTTCCCAGCTCGTTCCTCCGTCTGCAGTCGATCAGGAACAGCTACATATTGTTCATCGCAACAAGTCTCAAAAGGATGCTGAATTGCCTCGGGTCTGCCACGATTATCACAAGCTGAACGCTACGATCGTCCCAGATTCTTATCCCTTAGACACCATGCCCGACCTCTATGCTTTCATGTCTGAGCAGGACGTCACTTATTGATACTTTACAGTCAACGCTGACCACGGCTATTTCCAGATCTCGAATGACGCCTAGACTCAGCATTTTACGGCGTTTGAGATGGAAGACAAGCTATAGATCACTACCCGCTTGGTGTTTGGTATCGTCACAGGATCGGCTCTTTTTGCACGAAATGCCATGCGTCAGTTATTGGATAGAGCACGCCTCAAGGGCTGGAAGTTTAAGCCGAAAAAGCTGCAATTTGAATTTTATCAAGTCAAAGTCTTCGGCAACCTCTTCGCGAACGGCACCATCGCGCTCACTCAAGATCGCATCGATGCGGTGCAGTACCTCGTGTCGCCAACCAGCATTTCTAAATTACGCAGCTTCTTGGGCCTCATCAACACCTTCCGCGAACGAGTTCCCGGGTTCTCCCAATGCCCACTGGCTCTCACAGCTCTCCTCAAGCTTTGCCCTCAGGATCGAGACAAGAAAACTAAGACCAATCATCCAACTTTTATCCTCTCTCCGGAGGCGCTCAAGGAATTCCATCGCCTAAAAGAGCTCCTACGACACCCTACAGTTCTCCAACATTTCAAACCCGGTTGTGCGACATTTGTATACACGGATGCCAGTCTTGGGCAATGTACAGAGACCACGAACATCCCAGGCGGTATGAGTACGGTGTTGACTCACGTTGTTGATGATCATGAGGTGGTATGCGCCTATTTATCCGCAGGATTGACGCCAGCCCAGCGTAACTATACAATACCATACCTGGAAGCGCTAGCTTTTGTGTTTACAGTGGGCAAATGGCACGCTCTGTTGGACGGTCAACAGTTCACATGGAGGACCAACGCGTGAGTAAACCAGTATTTGCAAGACGCGCGCCACTCCTCGAACCCAGTTTTATTTCGATATTCATTGTACTACAAGAGTACCAATTTACGGTTGAATGGATTCCCGGTTTTCGAATGATTGCAGACTCATTCTCTCATACTTCCCTCGTCGTTGTCTCGGGAGAGGAAGCGCTGACGCTGCCCCAGCTCATATTCGGCACTGATATTGGCCCTCAGATTGCGACAACGAAGGATCTGTACTTCTCAGAACCTATTACGATTCCTCACCTCCTTTTTGAAGCCTCTTTGCATAACCCTTGTATTGAGCCAGTTCTCTGCTACCTAGGCATCTCCCAATCACCCGAGACAGGTCCCACTCCAGTGGTCCCGTTTTTCGTAAGTGAAGACTTCGCAAACCTAGCACCAGTCGAAACGACATCCGAGGAGACTGAAGCCTTCCACAAGACCGACCAAGAACCAATTATCGTCTCAGACATGATATCTTACACAAAGAAGGATCGCGTCTGGTTGAAAGCGTTAAGCTTGCCGCGATCAATCCTCAAGAAAGAAGAGGCGATACTCGAACGCCTCAAGAGGTTCAAAATCTAGGACAGCGTAGAACCAATCGGTGAATATGTGTTACCACCTACACCTATGGTTGTAGCCAAGCCGTCTCGCTACATACCTATTTCTATGCTTTTGGACAATGATATGCAACCTGCGCTGATGATAGCATCATTTCACGTGGCGGATGTGAAAGATCGAGTAGAGAGAGGAGAACGGTTGGTGGGAATGGTGGAGATGTTTAAGGTGATGGCCTTGACAGATACTAACCCCGCTGACATTGCTTTTCCTTTTGTTTTTCCTTGTTTTACTTTGCATGCGGTGCGTGATGGTGTTACTGGAGAGGTGGTGAGAGTTCAGGAGAAGGTGGATCGAGAGGTATTGCGAGTGGCGTTCCAAATGGCAAAACACATGTTCATACAGGACGACAAGATCTACCAGCGTGAAGTTGGCTCTCAGGTCCTTGAAGTCATTGAGACCTTTCCTCATTTCAACGAGATTCTTCACCAGTTACATACCGGAATGGGACATCAGCAATTTCAGTCTGTCATGGCTCACTTCGAACACTGATACTATATGCTGGCAGCTGAAAAAGTAATCTGCAACTTTTTGGCCCGGTGTTCCTCTTGCTAGCATTATGCAAAACCAAATGAATTGGTGACGCCTGGCTACATTCCTGAGGCTCGAGATATACTCAAACATTGGTCAATCGATCTCGCCGGTCCCTTTCCCAAAGATGCAGCTGGCAACCGGTATATCCTGCTTGCAGTCTATGCAGTTACACGGTGGCCTGAAGAGAAAGCGACAAAGTCTAACGAAACAGAAACGGCGGCTAAGGCGCTTGTCGAACTTATTCTGGCAAGATTCAGACTTATCGCAACACTCCAGTCCGATAACGGCCCTCATTTTGTCAACGAGGTGATTGATGGTCTCATTAAATACTGTTCTCTTTATCACCGTCCTTCGTCACTATATTATTCACAAAGCAACGGCAAAATCAAGCGCCTGGTCAAGACTCTCAAGGATGCGATCAAACGCTCTTTCTTTGACCATTTGGTACTCGCTGTCGTGAATGGAGTTCTCCCCAAGACCACTAAAGCACGCGTCGACTGGGTACCACTCCTCCAAACCGCCCTTTGGGTTGCAAGAGCGACGCCTTACTTATCCCTCGGCGTCAGTCCAGCCTTTCTTGTCTACGAATTCAACATCACCATTCCCTCCGACGGCATCACCTCCACTATCCCACCTATGGATACGGGGCAGGTTATTGCCAAGAGGATGAAGCACATTGTCAACAGGATGCCAGGACTTAGAGAGCAGAAGCTTCAAGTTGACGTTTGGTTTGAGGTGAACAGTCCTCGGGAGAAGTTCAAGGTTGGAGAACACGTCTGGTTGCGCAGTTCGGTGACCGGCAAAATGCCCCCGGTCTTCACTCCACGATGGCAAGACCCTTACGTCATCTACCAAGTTCTGGATTAGGATGCTTATAGGTTACGCACAGACGAGCGCATCACTAAGCGCCGTGTCGGCTACCTCTCATCGCCAATCAACGCTCAGCGGCTGCGGCGTTTCCTCCCTGCCGATAATCCGGAGCTCGCGTCACTTCTCAGATCTTCTTGAACTGTAAGACTTGTGTTAGCCGGGAATAGGTGGGATAGAAAAGGTGGGAAGGAAAGGTATTATTTCAGGATGTTATGCTTCATTGTTTTCCTTAACTAGTCTCGTAGATTGTTTTCTTCTTATGGTCAGCAGGGTTATGTAGTCCACCCTAGTTAGATCCCCGTTTCCCTTTCTTTTTTTCAGCCCGGTTTGATCCTGGTGGGGGCGTCTGTGGGCACAGGATCTACTAGCGCGCTTGCCATTAGCATAGGTTTTAGGCATAGAGTCGTTAATGATAGAGACCATCTCTGCTACACTCTATACTGAGTTCCGATTGTTCCCCTCGCCCAAACTAAGCCGAAACCAAATGAATGTCAAACAAACACCAAAATTACCGGGAGATAGACAGGTGCTGTTTAGGATTGAGGGAACTCCCCAAACAAAGTTGCTGCAAATGGTTGGAGACCGGAACTCAAGAATAGGTATGCGACCCAGATCTCTGCTAGAAGGACTCAGAACAGTTGGGAAGGGCAATGCTGGCTGTGAAGACTCACATTTGTGATGTTTGGTGGAAAGTTTGTTCGGTATCAAGAGGTTGCCCCGTGGATGATTCATTAACGTGTCCCATCCACTTCTGAAACATATCCATTTGTGAACCAGACCGATCACGTGCGCCGCCAAGTGACAGGCAGTGTTCAAGCATCAGAATTCGTTTGAGTATAGAACTCACCACCATCATCGTGAATAAGTATCTACTTGTAGCTGTTAATTACAAGCTATTAACTTATTTTTATACTTACTTTTCAATTCCACTTACTATTCCAACTTAAACCTATCCTCAATGTCGCAAAACTTAAGCTAGCAAATACACACCCAACCTGACGGACTTACACTGGTAATAATTACACCACTATCAACACTTTACACCAGTAATAATAATACACCTAAGAAACTTTACATTATTAAGCATCTAACATTGCTTATAGCATGATTGATTGATTGATTGATTAATTTATAATCCTTCGATCTATCTAGCTATCGGATAAGAGGAGAAAGACAGAATGAATCGAGCCAATTCTTTTGGGCAGCACTTCCCCAGTGTGTCCATCATGTAGCTATAGAGAAAAGACAAGATAATCTCCAGACACAAAACAAAGTGTCAAATAGGTTTCTCATGCAGCTTCATTTGCAATGGTCTCCTCACCAGTAAAGGGAGGTCAGGGGTGGGAGAAGCAAGCGCTAATCCAGGTCTTGGGAGATGTGGCCAAAGCAATTAACCCATTTGTGTGCAACTTGCGGCCACTGTGCAATAGATGTAGCTTGAAGGAAGAGTAAAAGTTGCTGTATTCCTACAGCAGAAAAGATATCCAAACACTTACTACCATCTGGAGCCCTAGTAATAAGATGTTGTAGGTAGTGCTGTCACTGTTGTATGTACTGTCAGCTGTACAGGACAAGATGCTCGGGCGCCTGGTTGTCACCGGCGTTGCCGTGTGACGTAGCTAGATCTCGGTTAGATAAGATTTGAAGGTGGTCTTGGTGTCAGTATATAAGGGGGAGAGGTAGACTTAGCAATGACATCCCCCGGTTTCTGGCTTCTTCTAGCGTTCCGTTCGTGCTCTCATGACAATAGTAGCAACACTGTCTGTCGACAACGGGCCCCAGCGTTTCCTTTGGCTACTATTGTCACGGCATGGTCAAGAACTTCATAGTACGACGTATTACGAATTGTCCATTCTCAGAATTCACTGAATTCTGTATTTGAGTTCATGATACGGCGTATCGTGAACTTTCACATTTACGGTGTTCACTGAATTCTGTATTAGAGTTCGTGATATGGCGTATTGTGAACTTTGGTTTACTATTCTGTTTTATGGTGACTGCCGTTAGGGCTGAACCCTTAGTCGCTTATTTTTTTAGTTTCCTTTTTCAGTATTTAGGAGAGCTCTGCCTGCACCTCTCAACTCCTTAGTCTAGCCATTTGTTATCTTCTTGAATTCAGTTGGATTTGTCTCGCGCGCTTGCGTTCTGATCTCGTCTATCCCAAACCCAAAACCCGTTCCGACTTCGTAATATGCCGTATCGCGAACTTGAACCTCTGCGCCCCTCGGTCCGACTTGCGAACCCCGACCTCTCTGTTACATCTGGCTAGACTGCCAACTTACCGACCGGGGCTTCTTTACTATCTTACCTCCGAACTCGACAATGAGCCATCAGGACCCCTTGGATCTGAGTGCGGGGGCACCTCCTGATGTTCATCCTCCTTGAAACTCCTGGAACTATCGGCAATTCTTCATCAAGAATGTGTCGCTATTAGTCAAACCTCCGAACCAACCAGCCCCGATCTCTGGCATAGCTTCTTTGGCCGTGTTAGAGAGTTTACCACCTCGCTTGCCAATCTCGAAAACCAGACTCCGAGACTTATTGAGCTCGAAAACCAGCGAACCGAAATGATGCATGAGCGCGACAGCTTTTACAACACCAGAAAAGCGCTCGAAGCTGATTTCGATGCCCTGAAGGAACGTTGTTCCAGCTTGGAACAACAGAACGAAGTTCTGGCAACTGAGAAGTCTCGCTATGCTTCAGTTGTAGATCTTCTACAGTCTCGTCTTGATTCTGCTGAATCATCTTCTTTTGGCTCTGGAGCCCGCCGCTTGGAAAAGGTATTTGACCCAGTAACCTTTTCCGGGGCTGTTGGCCAGCAAAAGTTTGATGAATGGCTGTCATCTATCGTCATCAAGTTCAATATTAATTCCTCCCGCTTTTCGTCTGAGGAACACAAGTTGGCTTACCTCTTTGGCCGTACAGAAGGCGTTGCGAAACAACTTCTCAAGCCTTACTTCACCAACTCTGGAGCAATCACCCTCGCTTCAGTTGATGACGCTTTCAAGATCCCTCGTCAACATTTTGAGAATCCCAACCGTCAGAAGACAGCAGAATTCGAACTGAAAAGGTTGCGGCAGAAGGGCTCCACCTTTTCACAGTTTATTGCGTACTTCAACCGCCTTGCCTCTGAGTTGAAGTGGAATGATGAGGCATTGCTGTCTCTTCTCAAGGAGGCTATTTCGAAGAAGCTTAAGGAAGCACTTGTCTATCGCGATATTCCCGACAGCTACACAGAATTCATCGCATTGTGTATACGTCTCGACAATCAAATTCACCGTTTTGCAGTAGAGTCCAGGGGGACTCCTGCTTTCGCCAGTCGCTCTTCGCCTTTCAGATCCAATAGCATCCAAGCACCAAGCACCCAGAAAGTTCGAAGTACGACGTATCATGAACTTTCTGCTCGTCAGCCTTCCGACTCGAGTTCTGGCCGATACTATGGTCCCGCACCTATGGACCTTAGTGCTGTCAAGAAGTCTCTTACTCCAGAAGAGAGACTTAGACGCATTCAGCAAGGATTATGCTTGTACTACGGGGGGTCTGGCTATATGGTTTCAGGCCGCCCTTAGAACAAGAATCCTCGCCTAGCTTGCCGGATGCATGGAAACGAGATGGTTATGATGGAGGAAGAAAAGGGTTTGGATCGTCAAGAAGATGGTTCAAAAAACTAGGATCCACGGGCTCGATTGTTGGCCCTGTCCCGGGCTTTCCTTTGTCTTTATCGGGATTTTCGGTTTTTTCTGCACGTCATCTTCTTGGAGAGTTTTTACTTGAAGATAGTCATTTAGTTATAAATGGTTTACTTTCATCCAATAGTAATTCTGTTTCTCTAATGGCTCTTGTTGACTGTGGTGCTACCGGATATGCTTTTATTGACAAGGATTTTGTGCGTCAACACAATATTCCTACTTCCCCTCTTCGGACCCCTCGTGAGATTGAGGTGATTGATGGGCGTCCTGCTAAGGACGGCGCTATCACTCACCTAGCTCATGCAACACTTGATTTTCATGGACACAAGGAAAGAATTCCTATGTTTGTCACTTGCCTAGGTCACTATCCTTTGGTACTGGGTATACAATGGCTTCGACACCATGACGTCTCGATTCGTTTTGCAAGGAATACACTCTCTTTCGACTCTTCACAATGTCTTAAGAAGTGTATCTCTACGCATAAATCGGTTTTGGTGGCAGGTATTGACCCTGATGGTGTTCGCGATTATGGGACTCGCAACACTAAGCAGGCGCAATCGATGTCAGTACAAAATTCATTGAATTCTGTTCTTGGTTCAGACTCGTCAATTGATCGCCAAACTAAAGTACAGAATTCATTGAATTCCGTACAATCTCTTGACTTTTTCAAAGAGTGCAAGAAGATGTCTCATAATACGGCGTATCATGAGATTTCTACTGGTCCAGAAGTTCACGATACGGCGTATCATGAACTTTCTGATGGTCAGGAGACAGGTTCTGTTCAGTCGCCCAAGCCTTTGGATGCAGCATTTATCAACGTTTCAGCCCTTCATCTTCTATAGCGTAAGCATAAATTGGAGATTTATGCTGTCACCTTGAATGATATTAACAAGGCCATCCAAAACCTTACTGAAACTACCCTGTCTCCAGAAGAGGAATTAGCTAAGCTCTATGAACGGATACCAGAGGAGTACCATCAGTACTTGGATATGTTCACAGAAGCAACTGCAAATACACTTCCACCTCATCGAGACTATGACAACCAGATTCCATTGAAACCTGACTTCGTTCCACCTTTTGGCCCACTCTATAGCATGTCGCATGAAGAACTTGAAGTGTTGAAGAAGTATTTGGAGGAAAACTTGACGAAAGGGTTTATTCGTGCAAGTTCCTCTCCTGCGGGTGCCCCAGTTCTCTTTGCAAAGAAACCTGGGGGTGGGTTGCGATTTTGTGTTAATTATCGTGGATTGAACGAGGGCACAATCAAAAATCGCTATCTATTACCGTTGATTCAGGAAACGCTTATGAGGCTTCAGAAGGCAAAGTACTACACCAAGATTGACGCAAAGGGAGCGTAAAACTTGTTACTGATTGCTAAGGGAGAGGAATGGAAGACTGCGTTCAGAACTCGATATGGGCTTTATGAGTACTTGGTCATGCCTTTTGGTCTTACCAATGCTCCCGCTTCCTGGCAACACTTTATCAACGATATTTTTCGTCCGTACCTCGATCTTTTCTGCACTGCCTACTTTGATGATGTCCTCATCTATAGCAACAACTTGGAGGAATACAAGAAGCACGTCCATCTGGTAATGTCGGCTCTCCAGAAAGCTTGCATTCACCTTGAGCCTGAGAAGTGCGAGTTCCATGTTCAAGAGACAAAGTTCTTGGGACTCATATTGACTCCAAATGGCATCAAGATGGACCCTGCGAAAATTAAGACAGTGTAAAGTTGGGAGACTCCCAAGTCTGTCAAGGATGTTCAGTCATTTTTGGGTTTTGCCAACTTCTATCACCGTTTCATCAAGGGTTACTCACGCGTAGTTGCACCTCTCACTGCCTTGACATGAAAGGGCATTGCTTTTGAATAGACCTCAGCTTGCCAACTTTCCTTCGACTCTGTCAAGAAAGCGTTTACCTCTGTACCAATCCTTCGTCACTTCGACCCTAACCGCAATATCGTTATTGAGACTGATGCATCAGACTATGTTTGTACTGGTGTACTATCTCAACACGACGACGAAGGTATACTTCATCCTGTTGCATTCTTCTCTAAGAAGCATTCTCCTGCTGAATGCAATTACGAGATTTATGACAAAGAGTTGTTGGCTATTGTCCGTGCTTTTGAAGAGTGGCGCCCTCACTTGGAATCGGCCCCTTCTACCATTCGCGTCTTGTCTGATCACAAGAATCTAAAGTACTTTATGACAACGAAGTTACTCAATCGTCGCCAAGCCCGTTGGTCAGAGTTTCTCTCTCAATTCAACTTCCAAATCATCTATCGCCCTGAAAAACTTGGTGGGAAACCCGATGCCTTGACAAGAAGATCTGGAGATCTTCCTTGTGAAGGGGGGGATGAGCGACTTCGGCACCAACATCAAACGCTTCTGAAACCGCATAATGTTCACGATACGGTGTATCATGATCTTCATAAGGAAGCACCGGATGGAAAATTACAGAATTCACTGAATTCTGTTCTTGGGAAGTAAACCTCGGTTCAATAAGTTCACGATATGGCGTATCATGAACTCCGGCTGGATAGCGCACAGCTTGCAGAGAGCACTGGCAACAAGGATCAAGAGAAGTAGCTTGAGGAGTTGTTGGAAGAAGGTTACAATCACGATCCTACCTCACGAAAGATTCTCGAAGACCTGCGCAACAAAGTTCGCCATTCGAAGTTTATCTCCCTTGCAGAGTGTTCAGAATCCAACTCTCGTCTCTTTTTCCGGAATCACCTTTATGTCCCAGACTATCCCATTCTTCGTCTCTACCTCTTCCAGATTCATCATGATACACCTGTCCCAGGACACCCGGGTCGCTTAAAAACGTTTAAGCTATTGGCAAGAAAGTATTGGTGGCCAACAATCAGGAAGGATTGCGATCAGTATGTTCGGAATTGTCATACTTGTCAACGTGCAAAGGCCTCAAGACATGCAGCATTTGGTGTCTTAAAGCCTCTCTCAGTCCCAGTTGCACCATGGAGCGATATTGCAATGGATTTTGTTACTGGGTTGCCAATGTCAGATGGGAAAGACAGTATTCTGAATATTGTCTGCAGGCTGACGAAGCAAAGACATTTTATTGCATGCAATTCAGACATCGATGCGGAAGAGACAGCAGATCTTTTCATCGATAATATCTTTCGTCTCCATGGTTTGCCTTTGTCGATTGTCTCAGATAGAGGTCCACAGTTTGTATCGTCCTTCTGGAAGCATCTTTGCAAGCGATTAGGGATTCCACGCCTTCTCAGTACTACCTTTCGTCCTCAGACTGATAGACAGACAGAGATCTTCAATGCTGTGATGGAACAGTATCTGAGATCTTTCGTCAACTATCAACAGGACAATTGGAAGAAGCTATTAAAACTCGCAGAATTCTCGTCTAACAACCATGTTTCGGAAACGACAGGCGTCAGTCCATTCTTTACCAATTACGGTTTTGATCCTCGCTTCCATTTCGATATCAGCAAGCCAACAAACGACAAGGGTGACTTCAACACGAAGAAGGTAGCGGATCGATTGCATACGATTCACGAATTTTGTAAGGCTGAGATCACTTACGCTCAAGCACGAATGGAGGAATACTACAACAAAAGCCATCAACCAGCACCAGCCTTTCAGGTCGGAGACCTTGTCTTCATTCGAACTCGGAATCTGCGCACAAAACGACAATCACGAAAACTAGACTGGAAGAAAATCGGCCCATACCCAATCGAAACGGTCATCTCGTCACATGCGTACCGTGTTACGCTCCCGGAGAACGTCAAGATTCACCCAGTCTTACAGTGGTGTTGCTTGAACCCTGCGCTACAGACCCATATCCTGAGCAACGTCAACCACCGCCACCGCCTGTTGAGCTTGATGGAGAAAAGGAGTGACAAGTGAAAGAAATTCTTGATAGTCGTCTATTTGATCGCTGGAAGAAGCTACAGTACCTTGTACGATGGTTGGGGTATGATGAGCCAAGTTGGGAACCAGCAGAAAATTTGGAAGATCTGCAAGCACTCGATACGTTTCATCAGAGTTATCCTGGAAAGCCTGGTCCACTCGTGGGAACTCGTGCCTAAGGAGGGGGTACTGTCATGGCGTGGTCGAGAACTTCATGGTACGACGTATTACGAATTGTCCATTCTCAGAATTCAATGAATTCTGTATTGGAGTTCATGATACGGTGTATCGTGAACTTTCACATTTTACGGAAATCACTGACTTCTGTATTAGAGTTCATGATACGGCGTATTGTGAACTTTGGTTTACTATTCTGTTTTATGGTGACTGCCGTTAGGGTTGAACCCTTAATAGCTTATTTTCTTTAGTTTCCTTTTTCAGTATTTAGGAGAGCTCCACCTGCAGCTCTCAACTCCTTAGTCTAGCCATTTGTTATCTTCTTGAATTCAGTTGGATTTGTCTCGCGCGCTTGCGTTCTGATCTCGTCTATCCCGAACCCGAAACCCGTTCCGACTTCGCAATATGCCGTATCGCGAACTTGAACCACTGTGCCCCTCGGTCCGACTTGCAAACCCCGACCCCTCCGTTACAACTATACCGAGGGGCGTTGATGTGGTGGATCGTCCGCTTGTCTCGAAAAGATACGGAACCTGCTCGATGCTCTTCTCTTCTGTTACTGTCCGAACTCTTCTTTACCAGTCATCTCTTGACATCACCGTCTCTTTTAATCAGTTTCAACGATTCCATCAGTCAATTATGGGAGTTCAGCGCACCTCTTTGGTGGACATTACGTCATAGAACGCTAGGCTACGTTGTGACACTGCCAAGGGCACTCGCCACAACGCGTCTCCTCACCATTTCTTCTCTCTCTTCCTTTCATCACCACCTTCGCCACACTTCACCATTTCAACACCTTTCGACAAATCTCTGCAGACCCATTTGGGACCTAGGCCAGTTTTCCTGGACTGTAGTGGATCTCGCCAACAAGCTCTACACCTCGCTCTTGCGTGCCTGTACCCATAGGACTAGGCCAGTTTCCGGAACGCAATTGCCATATGCCATCAGGACGGAATGGAGGTAAACACAAGAAGACCTGTTTGGAGAGAGAGGCGGCTCGACAACAGCGTCTCATCGAGAGCTACACCTATGCGACAGCTGCTTCTGGACTGTCTCTGCTCCTCTCTCACGCGGTTATTGTCAATGTTACCAACAACGCCATTTGGGTGCTCGCCGGCTCAGGATTGCCAGTTGACGAACCTCCAAGTCCACCATCTGCTTCCAGTGAGAGAAGCTCCAGTCGAGCCAGAGGGTCTCCTCGATCTTGCAGTGCCTCCTACAACCGAATCTGTTCTCCTAGTCAACCTCGAGCAGCTAGCGTGGCTCCTCAGCGAGGACGATCTACACGTAGGCGTACCCGATCTCGCTCGTCAATTCCTTCTCCCTCCCGACACCGAGCTCGTTCTCCTCTGCATGTCGAGTATCAGCAAAACAGAAGGCCGTCACCCACAGGCTCCAATTACACCCATAGCACCAGAGATTGAGCCTTCCGACTCCCCGAACCTTCGCATTTCCAACGAACAACCATACGCGGTCGGGAGCAGAAGCAGGCATTGAACACTACCAGCAGCATCGAACAGTCGAGTAGGCGTCATGTGAAGCTCACTTTGCACGGTGATACACCGGTGCGAAAGCGCAGTAAGGCAAGAATCACAAGTCTGATCGCGTGACAAGGACTCGGGTCGATTTCGCGGTGCGATCAGTACACAACCGCGGTGCAAGGGCAAGATAGTAAAGTAGAAGTACTATAAGATGTATATTGGTGTTCTAATAAGAAAGAAAAAGAAGGGAAGAAAGAGTACGAAATGCGAACGACGCTGTGAAAAGGTAGAAGTGCGATTATGTTGTTTCCAGGACTATACAAGTTGACAAGTAAGGATCTAAGGAGTGCAGAATACAATACTATATAAACAAACTCCAAGCCATAATTGCGGACACTGATGCGTTAATGCACTGCTACATCGCGGAGCTATGTGCGAACAGTAATGCAGCCAACTGTGCGAAGTCGCAGAGGCTATGAGTATTCCATAAAGCGGAAGCCAGTTCCGCGCCGCGATACAAACCTTGCGACTACCAATATAAAGAGGTCAGATGTAATAGGAAGCTACACAAGCGATAATCAGACGCAATAAACCCTTGCGATAATCAAATGCGATAAACCTTCGCGATAATCAGAGCGATAAACTTTCGCAATAATCAGATGTGATAAACCTTCGCGATAATTAAGATGCGATAAGAAGTGCTAATCGCGGCGATAACGCGGACTAGCCAGCGATCGCCGGCGTTCTATTAAGCAGTGTGCAAAAATCTGATACTGGCAGGAGGGCAGTATCACACGTCAGTCCCACTCCGTCGTACGCAGACACAGAAATACGGGACATTGCCGCCTTTGATCTGGGCAGATGTCACGACCGGAATGTGCAACGAGGAGTTGCCAATCAGCCGCAGCCAAAAGCGTCGGGACCGCAACAAAAGAAGACTAGCTCGGAGAAGACTGCTCCTTCCCAAGGAGTCTTCCCCAACAAAACTAGTCACTACCCTCCTCCAAAAGCTACGTTATCTTCAGTTTCAGCGGAGCCAGACATTTCTTCTTGCATCACCTTTCCACGTCGCTAGTATGGACGACTCTTCCTCGTCCTCTGATGAGGAGCATCTTTTTCCTCGTCCATCTCTAGACCTGGTGCAAGAGGCTTTCAAACTCGAAACTTCTACCAATCCGTTGGGTTTCAATCTCATTCAGAAGATCAATCGGGTTTGTCTACGGTTCAGACAGGCTCGATGGGACACTATCTGAAGCAATTACCTACTCAACGTCAATTACGACTCACATGACTTCAGCACATTATGTCGACAGTTTTTAGGGCAGTACGGGGAATGGCTCCAAGTCACTGAGCCGTTTGGTCCTCCGCCACCCGAGTTATTGGGACATCGTCGCCGTCGAGCCACCACAGAATCAGTTGTGGGCACACCGGCTCCTCCTCCATTTCCATCAGTAATACAGGGTCACGATGGTACCGGAAATAGGAGTGCTCTCGTCCTTCACTCAGCAGCACAAGTGCCTCAAACACCGCCTGTCTAGCAGCACCAGATGCCACTTTCAGCCTGGTTGTGCAGCAGAGGAGCTTGTCTGGCCGCCATGTTGCCGGGGTTTCCCCATGCTGTAAGCCGAGTTGGAACAAATCGACGCCTTTCTCGATGTCACGCATTTGACATTGGAGGAGTTTTAGCTTGTTCCCTTGGATCAAACAGTGCCAAGTCGTGCGGCCGCTTCGCCTCGTCAGTTGGAGTTGGATCTCTTGACATTGGAGGTTATTGAGACACCGGCACGTCCTCGCACCGAGAGGCTGTCCTCCGAGGAGGACTTCCTACCATCACATTCCAGACCCACAGCTGGCCAGTCCTCGTATGACATGTGAATGACTGAGGAAGAAGCAGCCGCGGCAGAGGAGCCAAACTGACCTCAGATGTTGTTTTATCCTCATCAGCCTCTTTTTACGCAGAATCATCCAGCTCGCACGCCACAACCATTGACATCTTCCATTTTTTATGACATTCGAGGCGCCGCGAAGGATAGTTCCGAGGAGCCAAGTGAGGAGGAGGACTTCCTTCCACTTTCCACACGGCGTAATGCCAAGGCTAACCCCTCCTTTTATAACAAGGTTTTGTCTCCTCTTCCTCCTTCAACCAATCATCATCTTCAAGACCTTCACCATCACCTCCCTGACGTTGTTGATCAATCAGTCATCGACACTATCTCTTCTTGTGTACAGCACCTCACCACATCAGACATTTCGGACGACTCAGGCGACATGGTCTCCTTTAGCGAAACTCAATTTTCGGACTTGCTTGCAGCAGTTAAGACTGCTCTTGTGCCTGACAAGGCGGCACGTACTACTGTTCCTTTCAAGGAAGCACATGTAGGCATCCTATTACCAGGCATGCCCCTCGATGCCCAGCATCCTCCAGGTCGTTCGTGCATGGTAGCAGGACAGAGGTATTATCGCAGTACGCGCTTGTACATGAGTGAGATCAAGTCTCAGAAGGAGGCAGTTGATCCAGCCGAGCTCGCACGCAGTCTTCCATCGAAGCTTGAGGGTCTTGCCAGGACTTGGTGGTGTGACATCCTCACCACTGACGACCACAACAAGATGCTGAAGGATTCGACGTGTGACTTTTGGACGTCGAAGCTTTTGGCACAGTTCGAGAGGGATGATGAGGATTTTTTGGCAACCCTCTATGAGAACAAGTTCACTGCCACCCGCCTTCGCGCTGGCCAGGATATCTCCAACTGGTTGATGGAATGCTCTAGCATCATCACCAAACCCGGTATTCCTGTGGAACGTCGAATCAAGACTCTCTATTGCTGCTTCGATGCCCATCTCAAGAATGAATTCGGTCCGCCAGTCGACGGCATGACGATGAACGCTTATATGGGATCCATTCAATCTCGAGCTCATGTTTACCGTCAGAAGCTCCTCCAGCGTGAGCAGGAAGCTCGTTCGGCGCAAGCTCGTACGATCCAGGATATCATCACTGTCTTTCGTCAAGCTCAACAACAACCTTGTATGCAGCCGTTGCAGGTGGGACAGCAAACTCAAACTGCTTCTACCCAGATGGTTCCACCAGCTCAAACAATGTCGGCTATGCTACAGGTGACGGTTGCCGTCAACTCCGGGATGGATCGTACAGGACAGCCGTTTCTCGGACGACCATGTCGTCATTGCGGAGGTGCGCACATGGATAATGCTTGCCCACAGTGTCAAGGAGCCTCAGCTCGCCCATGTCGCTTTTGTTCAGGGCCTCACATGGATCACGCTTGTCCTCAGCACCCACTGGCTTTCAAGAACTGCTCCAATTATGGCGGACCTCATTACCTTTTGGTTTGCCCCTCCAAGCCAGATACCTCGCAAAGCTCGGCGCCAGCTTTCAGCAAGATGACTGTCGGCCAACCGTCCACAACTTCAGCTTCAGCCGTTCAGTCTACTGCCTTTGTCACCTTGCCGCAGGACACTGCAAATCTATGCGACACTTGCCAGGGCCAGTTCCCCAGCCATCAGGGTCTATACACTCACGCCATTTTGAGTGGACATCAAATTGACGCAACTGGCGAAGAATCACAGGTGGTTATGGTAGCAGACTTCTTGCCGGACTATTCATCCGCATCGACGAATTACTCCTTTTCCTATATGGAGGATCCAATGCAGGTAGGCATGGCCTTTATGGAGCCCGAAGAGGCCTTTTCGGACGAGCCTATTAGTTCTCTTACGCCGAACTCCACTCCTTTTTTTCCGAATGGGATGGCTACTAGGGCACTGTCTTTAGACACCTCAGAGCCGACATCTCTTTCGTTCTCACAAGGGAGCGCTTATCTTACGCCAGTACCCTCTGTACCAGTTCCGGGTTGGGAATCTGTTTCTGACCTTGCCCTCACAGCTCCAGTTCTACCTCCATCACTTAGCGCGCTTAATCATCCTTTTTATTTTTCGGAAGACGTTGCTCAATTGACACCTAAATTGTCAAACCCTATCGTTATTCTGTCTTCATATTCTCGTTATAATGTGTTGGGTGCTGTACGCACAAACTTTCTAGAAGTAGGCATTAAATTCAAGGCCTGTTTATCATCGATTGTTCATTGAATCTGCCTTGACACTGGCTGTGACATTTTGCTAGTCAGTCGGGAGTTTCTCTCTCATGTGCTTCCCAACAACTCCATCGTTTCGTGTGTCCCTGTGCCTTTCTGTGGAATCAATGACTGTGCTCCCACCATTATCCCAGAGATGATGCAACTCATCTTCTATATACCAGGAGACTTACGCATCGTCGACGGTGTTCCTATCGACGATCGTGGCAAGTACGCAGCATTCATACGCTATTTCTTGGTGGTTCCACAACTTATCTTTGACATGATCATTGGTACCGATACTCAGATTGCAACAGGGATAGAGATCGACTTCCATCACATGGCCTTACGTATCCACGACTGGGAGGGTTTAACCACGGCCTTGCGGGTGATCCCAAAGAAACAAGCCAAAGTCCGTTGGAGGGTGGATTCGACCATGAAGGTTACTACGATCCCACCCTTGGCAACGATGCTTCTACCAGTGTTCTACAAGCCACTCCCTCCAGGGGTACATCTTGAATTCGTGCCATTGCTCGGTTGCCCTAGAACCCGCGCACTCGCCCAGACCGGAGGATTTCATTGTGCGTTTGTGAACCATACCACATACGGCATCTTGTACTCTAATAACATGGCGTCACCAGTGGACATTCTAGCCAACCTCCGCCTTGGAATTATTCAACAGTTGCAATCACAGACGGTGTCTCAGTTGCACAAGGTCCAGAGCTCGCATTTCTCCGAAGATTTTATTCACATGACTTCACTCACCACTGTGGCCACCATGCCCGAAGCTCCGGTTCCAGCAGCGCTCTTTTTACCATTTGAGCAGGCTCTTTGCATCGCTGCAGTTGGGGAGGTGCCGGGTCGGCTCGCCAAAACCGTTTCATCAAGCTCGTGTGACGAGCCGCCGTCCCAAGTTCCCACCGGCGAACACCCGCCTCCCCTGCCCGAAGAACCTTCCACGCTGACGGACTATTAGATCTTCGCGCTTATTGCGATTAACTCCATGCTGTCGGATGGTCAAAGGTTGGCCTTGACTATAGTTCTGCGTCGACACATGTGTTTCCGTGATACTGGCACAGTGACCAATGAGCCCGAATCAGAGTGGCTCCAAATCAATCCGAAGCCCCATGTCGACTTATCGTCCAAAGGCCCATACCACCTCAACAAGCAAGATCGCGAAGCCTTGGATATGATCTTTGACCGCCTACACCGCGAAGGCAAACTCGAATATGCCCATAACGCCACGCACGTTGCTTCCCTTGCCTTTGTTGTTTGGAGGAATGGGAAACCTCGCGTCGTCATCGATATCCGAGCTCCAAATCAAGCATCGTTAAAAGATGCGTATCCGTTGCAGCTCATCGAGGATATCATCGAAAAGGTTGCAGGCCGCCATTTTCTCTCAATATTCAACCTCATCGCGGCCTTTCTTCATCGTCGTGTGGCACTACAGGATAGTTGGAAAACCACGGTCGTCTCGCATAGCGGTTTTGAAGTTTTTGGAGTTATGCTCATGGGTTACCTTAACGGCCCATAGCATATGCAGCGAGGAATGATCAAGTGGTTACGTTTCCTCGAACGTTGGAGTTCCGTGTTCTTTGACGAAGTCACAATCATGAGAGACACCACTCGCGATATCACCAAAATGGCGGAAGCTGCGAACATTTCCATCTGGAAGGCTATCTCCGATTTCCACCGCGAGTTAGATGATATCATCAAGATAGATCCTTACACGTGGACCGCCGTAGGCGATCACGCGCTGCAGTTGTAGCTTTTCTTGTCCCAAATGGACAAAGCCAGTTATTATTTCGATCCTCAGAAGGCTCGCGTAGGGTACAATGAGGCAAAGTTGCTCGGCAAGATGGTCGACACTGTCAGCGTTATTTTCGATCCTGCTAAGGTTTGGGATCTCATTGGGAAGAAGATGGTTTTGTTGCTTTTTTTTCTGGTTTTTTTTCGGTACAGGGCACTGTCACCGGTGTTGCCGTGTGACGTAGCTAGATCTCGGGTAGATAAGATAAGGAGGCTGTCTCGTTGTCGGTATATAAGGGGGAGAGGTAGACTTAACAATGGCATCCTCCGATTTGTGGTTTCTTCTAGTGTTCCGTTCGTGCTCCCATCACACTGGTTATAATTGCCATATGGACAGTGATGAAATACACTTGATTTGGGGATAGTTCCGATGTAAGCATTGAAGAAGTGGTGTCCAGATTGGATCCGGATGACCATGGAGGCGTCACGCTTGGAGGAATGGGCGAGGATAGAGTGAATTTGCCGTTTCATACTGCGCATGAAAGAGTTAGTTCTGCGTCTCTGCTCCCACTGTGTTGCCTATTTGGCTATGGTTTGTTGACGGATATTACACTCGAGGAAAGCGTGGGAGACAACCTGGTAATTGATTGCTGGCTGTTTCCTTGAGCCCTCCTTTGCAAGCTGGACTGCTTTGTCATTTCCGGGAACCCCTTCGCGTCAAAGAACCCATTGGATGTGCAGATTCACTCCTATGTCATCCAGGGCATCCATCATCTCGTGAACCCCAATAGCAAGTGCCTGCCCAACGGTTGGGAAGATGTGCCTGAGTCGATTGATAACCGTTTTGAGGAGCTCTAGATATGCAATAGCTGCTTTACTTTTGCTCGTTGGTGGGGTATATGGGACAAGAAGATAACCCGGCCAGACCGGTGCATTTGCCAGGGCAGAGAGCTTCAAGTTGGGGGAAAAGGTGCCTGTTTCGGGGGCGGACAGCTCCTCTGTATTGCCATTGAGCAGTAGATAGTGGATTGAGTGTGCCACACGATTTAACTGACTCGGTACCGCCATTTCGTCCGTTCGGTTGCGTGCCGGGGTGCTGCACCCATATCCATATCTGTTGTTCCATCTGCAGTGGGCTAGAATAAATATGGGCAGCACTAAACTACAGGGTTTATCTCGGGAAGGCGTAACAACCATACAGCATAGCGGCGTTGATTGTACTGAAGCCGAATGTTGGCAGGGAGGAGTGCTGCCTTATTTTGCATCTGTAACATCGGCGTTAGCATATTATGCATTGTTAGAAAGATGGCAGGATAGGCAATTACGTTGATACGTTATGGTGTTGAAACTGCATATTGTGATGCTTAGCGCCCCCATCAAATATTCAAGTGAGGCGATCATTGCTTCCCACTACAGCGTTAAGCAACCCCGTCAAACCACAATGTCGAGAAACGCAACCGTGTGAAGAGATGCGATTATTCACGTAGCAGAGCAGTCTGATATGCTATTATGCAAATTTTATTCTACATATCCCTATACTCTTGCTATCTAATGATAAAAAAAAAGACATAACCTTGTCCCAAAACCCAATAAAAAAATCTCAAAAACACTGAAAGACAAAAAAAAACATCAGATGACAAGCACCTCACGAACATATTAACAGTAGAATACCTAATAGAAGGCATGGAAAGTCTCGAGATGGACCTTAGTGTTGAAAGCCACTCGGTTGCCATTTTTCAAAGCGCAGCTGGACTAGTTGGAGTGCTGTGCTTCCTTAATCCTATGGGAACAACACCGGCGGCACAGCGGATAGCATCGATTCGGACTACAATGATATCCTTCTTGGTATACTAGTTTATCTGTATTGCTCTCTTGATCTGGTCGGCCGTCATCTTGAGTTGCTCCATTAGGTGGATGGCAGCAAACTTGAGATAATCGCGGTTTGATGGTGCCCTACCAGGAGGAGGAGGAAAGCCAACTCGAAAAAAGCACTTGAGCTGGCCAATCGTCTTGGTTCCCATGACAGGGTCAACGGTTATATGACCAACTTGAGTAGGAAGTGATTTCTCTTAAACCACAAAGTCGGCGCATGGAGGACTGTTGCGAAAGTTCTCTCTTGCTTTTCACCGGTTAATATGATTTTTCAGTTCCTTTGACTGGAACATTTCTCTGCGGATACAGAAAGCCATGAAAGGAGAGGCTTCCAATCCGAAGATTACATCCTTGGATATGGTGCCATGTATTTTCTCCAGCCTGATATAGTGAACCAACAATCTGATTAGGTCGGGAATCCGGAGGTACGTATCAACATGTTACATTGTAAGGAAACTACGTATCTCACCCTCCTCGTTTCGAATCGTAAGCATGGACTCCTTAAGAGACGGCTGGTCTTTAGAAGACGTTCTCTGAAAGATGCCTCTTCTGATGAAGGAGTGACGGTGATGATTTTGATGATCACATCACTGGCATTCTATTCGGCATCATTCTCCACAGAGTCAAGTCGCTAGTATCCTCATCCTCTGGAGCAACCATTCAAGTTCTCAGACTAAATCCTTATTCTCCTCTTCCTGGGCTTCTCTTTGAGCTCTCCTCTCGGTGGTTGCACTATTTGGCTTGATCCGATCGCAGTTTAAACGAGCAACAGCAAGCTTTGCCTTCTTGTTATCGAAGAAATATAGCCACAGTCGAATCTTGGCCAGTACGGTCTCGGAAAAATTTGCCTTCGGACAGTGATAGAGCAGAGTTGCGACTCGTACACTCATGACGTCCTTCTAACCAGCAAACCGGCGAGTTTGGTTCATAGAGTCGACCTTATTACTCCTGTCGTATGCGAGGTTCAACGGCTGGTGAAAAAGCTCGATAATAGACATAGAAAACTGAGGGAGAGACCCATACATGTGTATGACCTCAGCGAAATGTACCATTATATCCACTTTGGGCATATTGTAGGAAGAGTGGCGTTCGAGATAGTCTACTTTAGCAGCCTTTATCGCTTCTTTCGATTCCTTCTTCAAGTTCTTCACCTCCTTCTCAGCCGGCTTTAACCTTATGAGATCCTCATCATTGAGGTCTGGAAATTTTCCCTTGGCATAGGCGGATACATCGGCTTTGACAGTCATTGAGTCGAGTCGGTATTTGAGAAAGATATACCTCCACTCATGGAAGGCATCCAAGTATGTCTGCAGATATGAGACAGATGAATGGGGATCTGGGTCCCGTTCCCCGTCCCAGATAGCCAGATAGTCGTTATCTAAGACTTGGTCAGGCGGGAGCGTGTGAGATCATTGCCTTGCCATCAAGGTAAAGTTGTTGAGGGCTGAGATGAAGTTGTGTGACACGTTGTACATATTCTCTTCAGCGGGACCGTCAAGGGGGTAGACTATTATGACAGCCTCGAGAACTGGCAACATGATGACGGCTGCATTACGGTACTCCTTGTCAGACTGTTGCTTCACTGAACTATACTTTTTCTTCGGAACGTTGATGGCTAGATGGGGAGAGACTGCCATCCAGGTTATGTTGAACAGCTCTGTCAACCTCTTGGGATCCGTTTTCTTCTTGGAGCTAACCTTATCGAGTATATTGAAGAATAGCTCCAAGAAGTGCTGGGTCAGACCCAAGTCAATAGTATAGAGGAGGTCCGTCTTCAACAAAGCAAGAGGCGACGTATGTGGTATCCGGAAGAGGAGGTTATCGACACTCTTCGTGCGCTGTTGGTCGATAAACTCGTTAATCTCCACCATCTCAGCAGTCAGGTCCTTGTATGCCTTGGTGTTGTTCTTGTAATTGACCATTCTGGATTCTAAGAGGTTGTATTCCAACACGTTCTGGCGGAAAATGTCGGCTGGGAGGTCCCTGTGGGTGATGGGAGTGGACGAGTGAAGATCCAGTGGGTCTCCTGGTGCGATGCAAACAGGGTAGTTCATGTAAGAGGTGGCGAATAACTTGATGTATTCTGGATAGTCACCCAACCACCCTGCGATAACTGGGTGACCGATCCTTGCCTCCCCATCTGGGCAAAGAATCACCATCCCGTTCTCTCAGAGAGGAGTGAGCTGTGCCAACACAAGTTCCAGAACACTTTGTACAACCTCGAGAGCCGACTGCTTCTTTTTATCAGAGTTTGCCTTGGTATTATCGGCCCTCTTAGGGTAGATGGGAAGGATGGCAAGGAGGCGCCATGCGGAGCTTGATGGTTTGTTACGGTAGATAATTGGGATGTGGCCGACTGTGACATTGAAAGGCCAAATGTTCTTGTCACTGGAGAAATTGGTTTAGAAAATCTCGTCAGACCCAAAGATTAGGGGGACCACGAAGTGTCCCTTTTTCTTAGGATCGTTTGACAGCGAATTCTATATAAGTTAGATGAAGCATAGGCTTGAGATATCCTGCCAACGTACCTGCTTTTCCCACCACCACCTGTCAGTTTGCATCTCCAAATACATCCTGTACCCGGACGGAGTACGGAACTCCATGATTGGCATGTATGTCATATGGGGAACGTGGGAAGACTGTCTGAAGATGCGTCGGATCATTTGCTCCACTGGGCGATGATTGAACTCGATTAGCCCCGTACCGTAGTGATCCACGGCTGCTCCATCCCAACTGTTGATGTTCGGTTCTAGGTCCATCTTACCCAGAAGCTGCCCAAGTGTATACGCAGAGGTGAAACATGTGCCTTCCGTACAATCGTCATTGTTAGGAGGGGCCCTGACAAGACGACTGTTAAAGAATCTGTTGATCGCGACCTTTCTGAGGTTGAAGTTAAACATCTATCTAGCCAGCTTAAATTCGTACCCACTCCTGAATGGAAACTACATCGTTTCCTTGTCGTAAGCATGGGCGAAGAGGTCGGTTTTGTTGATTACAGGCTTGTCCGGATGTTGCTCAATCCAACTGTCCGGCTCCATGTTTGCACCGTTGGTAACGCTATCATTGTCGTTGCTGGTAGATCCAGATCCTTGCTTTCTGTCCGAGTCGTAGTCGTGCTCTTCCGTCTAGATCGAGGTAGTGATCTGAGTTTCGAAGTGGTTTAGGAGATATATTAAGTTTAATATCCTCTCGATGTTGGAAGGGAGATCCACAAGCTCCTTCTGCAGCACATTGTTGTCGTCTCGGTCGAAACCAAGGCTAGAGAATCCGGGACGTCCGGGAGCTTCTCTGAAGGTAACCGATGGAGGATGTTCGCCTTTCTCGTAGGCCTTCCCCTCAGCAGCATGCCTGCCTTCTATGTGCTTTATTCATCGTCCCTCTTGGATGAAGGGCTTACAGTGACAGAAGTAGTACTAGTGAGGGGGGGAGGATTAGGAGACCGACTTGCTGCTGGCGTCAGAGTCGGAGGGTGCTGCTCTTGCGAAGTCGCTGCTTCCTGGGGTGTCAAGCGCAAGGCATCGTTCAGCCTTAAGGAAGACGAAGTCCGCAAGATGATGAGGTCAATGGCATCTAGTGAATGGGTCCAACACTTGAATGGCAAGGCGAAGACAGGAAAGACCGACTATGCAAAACTTTAATGACATCTTTGCCAGTGGAGAAGAGAAGGGCGATGTAAAGGGACGCTTCGTAATATACGACTGACTATCTGGACGACTACCTAAAGAACACAAACAACCACCACTCCAACCCAAGGTTTGAAGACGATATGGGCTATCCAATTGACCGAGACATTGCAGTGATGAAGGCCAGTGTTGGTGTCGGTTATTATGCGTCCAAGAAGAACTCGGCCTCGAAGAGCCAGAGCCCTGTCACCCGTGCCGCCAAAAAGACTGCCATCTTCAAGAAGTTTATTGAGGCAATCAAACTCACAAGGGAGTAGAACAAGAGACAGAAGGTCGTCAAGAAGATAGTTGCGGAGAAGAAGAAGGCTATGTCGGCTAATAGAATTCTGACTCCCGAAGATTGCACTAAAGGAGGACTCAGAGGAGGTCACCATAAAGGGGGAGAGGGAGAACATATACAGTGGCATTTCCTCTTCATTTAAGCATGATATTATCGCTGCAATGGGAAAGATTAGCGTGACATATCATATCTTCGAGCAAAAGGCCGGCTAAAATAAAGTTCTCTGTCATCTGGTTGCCATCTCCATCTACCTCCCTGATCCAATTCGAATTGCTTTGTCAACCGGTTCATCCATACTCGTAGTTAATGAGGACTTCAACAAGCCGACCTTTCTCTAGAGGACTTGGAGGTGATGACCAAGTTCTCCTACCTCAGACATCCATATGAGGGCTGGTCGTGGGCGGCGTGGGATGAGCATGTTACGATGACAAGGGAAGAGCAAGCAACCGAACAGGAGGCAGCTCAGCTCGAGAATGGCGAGGGTGCTGATGAGAGCATGTTGTAGATATCTTGCCGCTGCAAGTATCAGTCAAAAGTGAGATCCGGAATGGGAGTTGAACCCATGTCTTTCTCTGTACAGGATGCTCTAACCACTTGAGCTATCCGGCCTGATTAATACAGATACCCATTAATTACAACTCCCCCACTGGAGCTGTATTCATTAGGCCATCCAATCAGGACCTTCCATAGCCTAGTCTCGACAAGGCTGCAGGCTCTTCCGTCCCACGTGGCACAAGTCACAGACTAGCTCCTGCGGCTTATGGTTTGACAGGGCTGCAGGCTCTTCCGTCCCGCGTGGCACAAGTCATAGCCTAGCTTTCGCAGTATATATATATTATATTTCTCACTCGCCACTCCTGGGCGTCCCTCGATGACCAATCGGGGCTTGACTTATATGACATCCAATTGCCATCTTGGTAGTCACACAGATAAGTCGTCTCCAGTTGCTACTGGTAAAGACGTGTGACTCTTAATCTGTTGTAGATATCTTGCCGCTGCAAGTATCAGTCAAAAGTGAGATCCGGAATGGGAGTTGAACCCATGTCTTTCTCTGTACAGGATGCTCTAACCACTTAAGCTATCCGGCCTGATTAATACAGATACCCATTAATTACAACTGAGCAAAGATGAAGATGAAGAGGTGGATAGTGGGGATGAGGTCGAGGTTAGGGAGTCCGTCGGTTGTGGGAACTATTCTGGTGGTAATGGTTCTGTTGGTGGCGAGAGTGAGGTCAGTGGTGATGGCTCCGTTGGTGGGGGTGAGGACCTTGTTGAAGGCCAATCCGCCAAGTATATGTAGGGCAAGGATCTCAATTCCGAGTAGGCTTGTGGTATCGTCGCGTTGTTCTTTTTGTTCGCTGTTTTGTCTCGTCATTCCTCTTGGTGGGCTGCTGATGTTTTGTGTCTTCTTTTATTTTTGTTTTTGGGATCGATGAGCCGGTCTATCTTCTATTCTTCTCTTTCTGTTCGGTACTTCTGTTATGGTCTGTCAACTTGGGTTGGGTATTGTTTTGGGATTGGGGGCTTTTATCGTTATCATGGTTTCGTGATGTGTTCGCCTCTCCTTCTTCTTCCTGTCTGTCCCTTCTGTGTTCGGTTGTTTCCGTGGGCGTATTTTGTTATTGGGATCGTGAGTTTCGCTTTTGTTTGTCTTTGGGTGAATCGTCGTGTTGTTGGGTTGAGGGGAGGGGGTGTTGACGCGTTAATGGAGGGTGGATAGGCTGTGGGCTGGGTGGACAAATTGTTGTTTTGATTTTGACATTAGTCTGTATGGAGACTAGGGGCATCAATCTGCAACAGCCGATTTATTTCAACTATTTAGATTTGGTTCACTTTTAGGCTCACCAGTCGGCTCAACAATTGGGTTACGGAAAGTGTCTCCAATTTAGGTCAGTTTTGGTTGAATGCCGATTAACCAAACGACGGCTTGAATGGCAAACGCTTGTTGGCGGGATTCGGCGCCCAGATGACGCCCGGTCGCCTACCCAGCGGACTAGACGTTGACCCAAACGGTGAACCAAACATTGACATAAACATTGAAACAAATGTTGCACCAATGGGTTTCAAACATTGAACCAAACGTTGAACCAAATCCATAGGGTAAAACCTTTTTTTTTTCTTACATCCTTCACTTTACATATTTTTCTCGAAGACAGAAGTTGTTGAGAAGGAAAATATTTCTATTACTAACTAATTCTAAATAAACTAAATAACCAAGAACGGAAAAAATCCTAAAATCGAGGACAGAAAAGACAAAAAAAATCCTGTATCCGGGCGCAGAAAATTGGCATACCAGAAAGCCGAAAAGATAAAGACTTGATACAGTGCAATAAAGTGGCATGGTAACATACCAAAAGCAGTCGTGAGAAATACAGAAGAGGAGAAAGCAAAGTGCGAAAAGTTCGTGGGTTCATTCGGCTAATAGTTTGTGCACGAGCTTAAAAACCAGTCACAATACCTGAGAGGGCTGGAACCCTAATTCGGACTGGATTCCGCATTCGGCATCCCTTAAGCACAAAAAAGGAATATTCACTACCACCGCCCCGCAAACATCCACATTATCCATTTCTTTTGCCAAATCATGGTATCTTAAGGCAAGGGTCCTACCGTCAGCTCCCGCATTATTTCCAGTATTAATACTTATCACAGACACATCCAGAGATATCAGCAAACACGTACCCAGAGAACAAAGTGGACTCGAGCTCTCGATCGTTGCTATTGCCAACTGCATGCGCAGTGTTTGTTCCACATACTACATACGCAAGCAACCAGTCCTATTCAGAAAGATTGAGCCAGGACGAACCAACAGACGTTCTGACAGCCCATCGAGTTTGAGAAGACAGTGATGCTTGTTATCTCAGCAATGATTACGTACCATTTGAAGTTTCACAGGTTGATGTGGCGCAATCTGTCCTTCACAATTATCAGCACACCGTCGTATCGGCAAGGAAATTGTCATTGCTGAACAGCATTTCGTGCCATCTGGCCATGGAGGGAGGAAGACCAGGACCGGACAGATACACCATCTGGAGAACTAGAGAGGAAGTCTAGGACCGGATGGACACATCATCTGGAGGCCGAGAGAGGAAGGCCAGGAACGGACACACTATTTGGAGAGAGAAAGGCCAGGACCGGACGAACACACCATCGAGAGAGAGGAAGGTCAGGATGCAAAAAGAGAAAGCCTAAGACCAGTATAGCACAAAACACACATTTAACCTCGATCACAAGCTCCAAGGAGCACACATACACCCAGATGTTGGAAATATCCCTGGCTTCTGACTTCAAATTACTGTTATTGGCTATCTCGAGCGCTGAAGCATGGAGGTTTTTGAATATGCACGAATAACAGTTGGAGATGGATTATGGGCAACGGGCAACAAGTTGTATGGGCTGTATGGCGTTCTATGTATATTTACTCCATTTCCAAAGTCCATGAGTTACAATACTTGAAACGGCCAGAGCAAGGAGCAAGGCTAGCCAGGCTAGTTGAAGGAACAAGGCGCGCGCAATTTACCAGTACTGTTTATCTACAAAGTCAATTGTCGCCGAGGGAGGAATTCCAAACCGAGATGATAAGATTGATCGCCAGTAATCGATATGACAGCAAGGATTTTGACAATGCTTTTTCAAGAATGTTCGCAGGAAAGCTTTTAAGGACCTCAGACGGCGGAATATTGTACATGGCAGAAATAGGACATGCGATAATTATCATTTCAGCAAGGAAGATGCAACGTATTGAATTCAACAATCCTCTATCAAAAGAATCCCTATGTCGAATTCAATGCAAAGATCGACTCGATATCCCGATAACAAAACTACCAGGCTTTGGAGAAGCAGTATTTGGAGAAGAACTGGTGCTTTAAGCTTTAGAGAGAGGCAGTCCTTGGAGAGATGCAGCCCTTGGAAAGATGCAGATCTTAGAAAAATGCCGCCCTTGAAAAGATGCAGCCCTTGAAGAGATGCAGCTCTTAGAGAGATCCAGCCACCACTATGTGTGTGTGTCATGATCGATATCAGGATTGACACCCTCTTTCGTTTGGTGACCTATGAATCTATATAGTCTGTGTATCGGGCCCGCCTACTATATATAGGCTCGGCAGATCTTCCTTCGTCCGTCTACCGGATCTTCATTGTCAGGCCATGTACAACAAGCGGCTTAAGCTTCCTTGTGGGTGGTAGCTGGTAAGCCCAAATCCCAATTGCAATCCCTCAGATCTGTCTTCCTACATTGTGCGATGAAGTCGAAAGTGTCTGGGCGGACAAGTCGGCACTTTACTTCCAGATCTTGGATGTGCTATTGATAGTCCGGTCGCGAAATTATGAAGTTTCACCAGAGCCCAGTTCCCCTCTTATGAATATTCATCTTTTTGTTCCTGTTATCGATACAACTGTCAAGGTCAGGTCCTACAAAACAGCATTTCTTTTCTTTTGGATGGTCCTTCTTGAAGGTATGAAATAATACTGCTATCCACCTGGCTCGTCTAACGGACCGTCGCACAAGGCCACTAAAAAAATTAACGACCACGCCAAAAAGGCCATGGAATTTAACGATCCGCATCCCTAAACCGCCGCCCCCGCCAAACCGCTCCATATTGTATCCAAAGGAAGCGACATTGTTTATAACCCTTTCGCGACCGTTGGTCTACGATTGGGAGCGAAACCGAGAGTTTCCGAGCGTCAATCGGGATTCGGTGTGGATGGCTCGAGCTTGAGGCCTCCGGTTCCCGTGCTTTCGGAGCCGAAACGCTGAATTTTCACCTGCCGAATGGGAAGCCAGCCAAAACGGCGCGTTACACAGCATTACTTCACCTTTGCACCACTTAGAGTCCGTTACGCGACGTTGCATTACGCTACAGCATGGTTCAAAAAGCAACAGATGTAAACGTGCAGAAACAGCACGTTTGATCTCGTCACGCTTTGCGAGCAAACTTTACGACCTGTAACATGCTGTTGAGATCCGTTGCCCTCAAAACGCGAATGGAGACCCTCTTTGAGATTTTCTGAGATTCTCGCCGGAGGGATTTGGCGGATTTTGGGCGATTACTGGCGGTTATTGGGGTTTCTTTCTGGCGGTTCTTGCGTTTAATTCGCGCCTTTTTGGGATTCTGGCGGCAGCCGAGTGAATATGCATAAACACACGGTATGCAAGCGTTTGAAACATGGCACAGGCAATTTTCATGAAACGTTGACAACCATCATCTAACGTGATGTAATATTTGCTCACAAGCCGTTTAGCTCTGGTGTACTGGTTAACCTACTGTTTGATGCCGTTTGAGCACTAATACGTCGCTACCACAGTCCTAACGGCCGTTTGGCACTACACATCATGTAAGATGGTCAAACGCGCCGTTTGAGCGTGGCCGGCTGCTAAAGCAGTGTAACCTTGTGTTTACCATCAAACGATTTTTTCGACGCAGAAACGGCCTGTAACGGTTGGTAAACTGGTGTAAAGTAGTGTTTACCTCCAAATGACTTTTCGGCTTAGAAATGGCATGTAACACACGGTAACTTGCGATGATAGGAATTCCCCGATTTTTTCGGCCCGGGCGTCAATCGGCTCTTATTTGCTACTGAAAATGGGTTCTTTAGGTGCAATTGCCTCACGATAATAATCCCGTTCGCTTCTAGTTACAGTAGACAGCCAGCTGAACCTGTGATCTGAAATCGGAACAAGTGATTCGAAACCCCCCTCCCCCCACCTCAGCAATCTACCCCCCACCTTTTCTCTTACCCTAACATCAATACCGCCACACCCGTGTATCCGCTAAGCGAGCTAGGAATAAGCGTCTGTGGCTGATCCCATGAAACGTTACACGGCCAAGACCACCTCACGGGTGAGAAGCCTCACCAAGTTTTCCAGTGACGAATCCATTTCTGTCCGCGATTCCCCAACCACCATTCAGTTCATCAGGAAAAATAGCGCCTGGCTTGAGGTGGCATGAGGTTGCTGCATGCCCGGCAAGCCGGGCATGTCGCCTATGTCAAACTGCCCTGCTTCCCGTGGCGGCCCGGCCGCCCACCGGTGGGTGGCCGCGCCGGGCAGCGACAGGCCGCCACTTCGTACATTCCTTTTCGAAAGCACTTGAAAGTCATCAACGGCGAGCGAGATCGTCTTGTCGTGGTCGCCTCGCTTCTTGCTTGCCGTTGACGGCCTGGCACCGGGCTGGGTTAAGCCATCCTTCAACGTTGTCATCTTCTATGAGTAAATTCAACATGTCCAT
>ML119735.1:141867-192184 GCA_003788565.2 Ascobolus immersus RN42 | reverse complement strand
GGAAATTTTCACAGTGCCAAGAATCAGAGCTTGATTGCCAGCAAAGCGATCGGTTCAAACCAGAATCGCTTCTCTGCCAGTCAACGGTTGGGGTGGCCACTTAACTACTATCGTCCCCATTGCGCTATCTAAGCGCTACATTTGAATCGCTCCAGCTCGGTATTCAAGTAAGTACTTAGGTAGGCAACTTCTCTGAAGCTTTTATTTATTGCAGTTTATGAGATCGAACGGTACAGAAACGTAGCGACTCTTAGTGATGGGTGGTTTAAGTCTCCATTCGAACTCTCGTGTTCAAGAACTCTACCGTGTTCGGCGGGTGGTGATAAGCAGACATTTCCACATCATTTCCATGGATCCAGTTGCCTGGATTGTTGAGCTCGTTGCCCGTCCAAACCTATAAAGAGAAACAGGATAAATTCATAACTGTATGCGATGAGGCATTCATCGGTGATGCTACTTGACTTAGGCCGCGCCCGTTTTCAGACGGTGCCGTTTGGGAATGCCAAGCCCCATACAAATTTGTGTGGTGAATTCAACACTTTAACGAGGGGTCTAAAAACGCCGTTAAGTTGATAAATACAAACGGTAGGCCGCCCGGCTAGCATTTTTTTGACCTCCCGTTAAGACCTAAAACACAGTGAAAATAAAAGTTGCTTGGGAGGTACTTTTAAGCCTTCCGTCAACACCACCACAACACCAGAGTAATTTGATCACTTAAAATTATTGTCGCTCTTCATAGTAGAGTTATTATTTGAAAAGGGCTCATTAAAAAATTCCTAGCATGTCGAGATAGAAGGTGTTGAAGTTGGTGAATTTTGGACTTCGTGAAAATTTGGTGTTCCACAGAATTTGATGGGGTGTCCCTTCATTAAAGCGGCGACTGCCGTTTGAGAACATGGGTTCGCTTATTTTAATGTTCACACAAACGGCACGTTTAAGAACGGGCGCGGCCTTAGACTGTAGTACTCGTTTTGATAAGAGGCGGAAGACACTGTAGCCGGGCATTATGTGAGTGCAAAAGAAATGACGAAGTGCTGGGAGTTTTTCCCACGTCGTACGATCGTAAGCAGGAAGTCCCGACTCAAATTCGAACCCACGTATCCTTAAAGGTCTTGATAAACACTGACTCACATCCCCATTACGCCATCTGGGCGCCACATTATACTGTTCTGTTAAGCTTTAATTAACCTAAAAACTGTGTAGAGAACTTTTGTGCAGCGACGACTTGTTGCAGTCCAGTCAAACGATGCAAAAGCGTAGCATTGAAGGCTTGCCAAGTTTGAGTTGAACTCCCGTTCAAGTAGCTCCTCCACCATTGCGCATCCATTTCATCCCCGTTGGGCCATCGTCTCTGTGACCGATAACTTTAGACACACGTTATACTAAGTACCGATTAACAATGGATGTGCGCTAGTGATCGATTTACAGAGGTTTGTTGATGGACTGAGAGTTCAATATTGCAATGGACTGAGAGTTCAAAAAACAGTCGTGAAAGCTTGATCAGCAGAACTCGCCTCAGGTTCGAACCCTCGTGAGTTGACTCAGGATATCGGATCATTGGCGGCTTGGATATATTGGAGAACAACCCACTCAATCATCCCCATTGCGCCATCTGAGCGCCATAGAAGCATTCTAATCTTCAAATATCTTATCGGGAACTTTTTGGAGTTGAACGTGGGTCCTTATCTGGCATCTTCGAAATAGTTTCGACCTTGACCATGATCATTTTCGCTGAATTTCGTCCCCAATGCGCCATCTGGACGCCACAGAGTTGTTCCATCTTACAGACAAAGTATCGAAACCCAAGCTCTGAGACCGTTCAAGTTTCAGAGGGATCCAAAACGTATAGCGATACGCTTCGGAACATTTGATCGTAGACAGAACGGATCCGGATTCGAACGATCGTGTTGGGTGCCCGGGTGTTCCCCGCTTTCAGGCTCTCATTTCATCCCCGTTGAGCTATTGTAGCTTCATCATATGGATAGTTCTTTGGTGAGGGTCTAATGACTTGAGTAGTTAATAGCTTGTGAACATGGATGGAGATAAAACACGCTGGGAGTGGGATGGATATGTAGTTTCTCGGATCCGCTTGGCTTCTACAGTTTGTAGAAGGGTTCGAATGTGCAGTCAGTAGCAAGAAGTGCAAAAGAAGATAATGCTGCTTTTGTACTACTCGTATGTGCTTGGAACTGCACTGAACTCAAATCGTGGTCGGAATCTTCATAACCTTCTTCTCTTTCACACTCCGCGATCCGTCCCCATTGCGCCATCTGGACGCCACAGAACTGTTCCTCTTTATAAACCTACTATCGAAACAAAAGATTTGGAGACCATTCATTCTGAAGGTGTAAAAACGTATGGCGGTCTGCGAAAGGAACGAAGCGAGTCTGAATTCAAACTATCGTGGTGAAGCTTTCGGTACTTGCAGGTTCTCGTTTCGTCCCCGTTAAGCTATTGTATCTTCATACGGCAAGTTCTTTGGTAAGGGTCTATTGGATGCTACCTCTTAGAAAATGATACCTTGAGAATATCGATGGAGGTAAAACTCGCTGGGAATGGGATGGATATGGAGCGTCTTGCATCCTCAGCCGAAAGAGACCTTTGCTCATGAGCGAAATTAATCTACTTTACGTCAAACATTTGTAGAAGGATCCAAATGTGCAGTCGCTAGCAAGAACTAGTGCAAAAGAAGTTAATGCTGCCTCGGATCGTAATTGGAAACTGCTATTTCCGAGTCGGGGCCGTAATCGCGCCGTACACTTCTTCTCATTCAGAGTCCGTCCTCATTGCGCCATATGGACGCCACAGAACTGTGTAATCTTACAGAAACAGTATCGAACCCAAGCTTCTGGGACCTTTTCAGACGGTGTAAAAACGTATAATGGTCCCCCTAACGCAAGTAGATTGGGCGGGTCTCGATTCGAACGAAGTGCTATCGTGTAACTTCATTGCCTATCGATCTCCAGGTTTTCTTTTCGTCCCCGTTACGCTATTTTCGCTTTGTACGAAGATTCGAATACTCATTTGATGAGGGTTGCATGGATAGATATGGAGTTCTTCTTCTTCTTCTTCTTCGAGTTATAATGTCACGCATCCTCACTGGCATGCGAAAGCAACCTTTAATTGTGAACGAGTCCGCTTGGATTCTACAGCTTAAGTAGAAGGACTCGAATGCGTACTTAGCTGGTACTACTTGTAAGAAGCGCAATTGCGCAAAAGAAATTTATGCTTCTCGTATAGTGGGAGAGGCTTGAGTAGTCGAGCTGATTCGAACGTGTATCGTTAAGTACTCTTGCCGACTCGAACTCAAAGCCATTATCTGGTCGTACTCTGCATCTCCTCGTTCAGACTCCGTCCCCATTACGCTATCTGGACGCCACAGAATCTTTTCGGTCTGCAAATATCATAACCTAGAGCTTTTATAACATGATAACAACGGTACTACTAAAGTTCTTACTGCGTTTGCATGGTGTTGAAAGCAATATACGTACTCCCTGCTGGTATAAAAACGTGGTAATTCCTCCGACAGGGACTTGAACTCTCGTCACCACTCTCCATTTTTGCGAGAACGTTGACTGGTCGCAGCCGTGCCGACGTTGTGCCTCCGTCCCCATTACGCCATCTGGGCGCCACGGGACTATTCTGAGCTGCAAATTATATATCCTTCGGTTTTAAAGATGATAGTACTTGCTGTTGACGAATGCAGGTGGTGCAAAAACGTGGAAAAGACCGAAGGTTCAGGATTATGAACGGGTCTGGGTTCGAACTATCGTGCTCGGTCAGTGTTCAGATTCAGTCACTTGCGAGTTCTCATATCGTCCCCGTTGGGCTATTGTTGCTTCATACAGTCTACACCTAAGTACTAGTATATGTGTGTTCGTGATTGAGAAGTTCGAAGTAGTTAGAAGGAAGGTGATCATCGCCCGATAGCGTGATAAGTAGACCCCGAGTACCTCATCTCCACTCGGTCCGCTCACACTCCCGGAAGAAGCAAAACACAAGCGCAAAAGATTGTCGTACTCCTTCGACCGGACCGGAGAAACAATTCTTTGCTTATGAACGGTTCTGCGTGAAAAGCTCGGAATAAAACTTCTCGTGGAGGACATGGAAAGGTCGGTCTGATCTAGACTCGGATTGAACGTGGGTCTGTCTGGTCAAGGATTTTCTTACTCGTAAATTAATCTTACTCTTTCAGATACGTCCCCATTGCGCCATCTGGGCGCCACATTTAGCAGGTGGAATCCCGATAGTTAGGGCAGGTTGTACAATAGCGTAGAGTACCATCAACATTAAAATGTAGGTTTTGGCGATTCGTGATTGGGAGTGATGATTATCGAAGGATTGGACTCGAACTCGTGTCCTCGAGTCCTTATCGTGTTCTTGCTCGTAAACTTTCTCTGTCAATCGAACTCCGTCCCCATTACGCCATCTGTGGGCGTCACATTTCAGAGCTGGAATCTCGATAGTCAGACCAGTTTGTGTACAATAGTATCGACGGTAAAATGTTGGCTTTCGAAATTCGTGATTAGAGATAAAGTTGTTCGAAGGATTGGACTCGAACTCGTGCTCTAAACTCTTTGTCATCTACTTGCTCGTGAACTTTCTCGGTCAATCAAACTCCGTCCCCATTACGCCATCTCTGGGCGCCACAGTATATAGCTGCAATCAAGATAATAAGAGTTGGTTGTAGACAATTATCGACGGTAAAATGTTCGTTTTCCGAGTCGAGTTTCGTGGTGAGAAAGGGGATCGGTTCGATGGATCGGACTCGAACTCGTGCTCGATTCTTCTTTCATCACCGCGCGCTTTCTTGCTCGTGAACCAGACTCGTTCGTATCGCAGTCCCCATTACGCCATCTGGGCGCTACAGTTTAGAGCTGGAAGCTTGATGGTTAAAGCTGGATGTGTACAATTGTCGCCGGTAAAATGTTGGCTTTCGAGATTCGTGAAGAGATAGAGGACCTGTTCTGAGGATCACCGCGGACTCGAACTCGTGTGGTCTTCTTTGCTTGATGAGGTATCTAGTACTCATTTCGTCCCCGTTGCGCCATCTGAACCTTACGAGATTCCTACTTACTTTCGTGCGAAACTGTGGACGACCACTACTTTAATGCGAAAAAGGGCGTTTTGTGAGCATGGCAGACAATGCAAAAACGTAAGAGTTCGTGTTTTCGACTGAATGCAGGGTGAGTGAGCGGGTGTCGAGTCGGATTCGAACTCTCGTTTTTCGCCTCTGCGGCGCCAATCAGTTTTGATTTCGTCCCCGTTGCGCCATCTGGACGCCATAGAGAAATGCTGCAACATGATTGCTCCAAATGTATAGGCGACTGCTGGAGTGGAAGGAATTGCAGGTTATGAGCATGGCGCATGGTAGATGGTGCAAAAACGTACGAGGGTTTGTGTTGTCTAAGGAACTACTGGATGCGTAATTCTGAGTGTGATGGGCTGGATTCGAACTGTCGTGAGTATACTCCGGCGCCTCGGACGCGGAGTTAGCATATCGTCCCCGTTGCGCCATCTATACGCCACAGGGTATTCGGGTTTGCTGAATGGCAAGAAGTAAGTGCTTCTATTCTCGGTGACTTGTTTGAAATCCAAAAGTTATGCTTTGTGAGCATGCCACGGGGGCAGAGTCTGCAAAAATGTAGCAGTTGGAGCAATCTAATGTAACTTCTGGATGCGTGGCGAGTGTTTTGAGAACTTGGATTCGAACTCTCGTGAGAGCGTACTAGTACTCCATCTTGGAGCTTTCATTCAAGTTTCGTCCCCGTTGCGCCACTGTGAGTATCACAGGGAACGTTTGCTAAGCACAGTATCGATCAATCTCGAATAGCCTCAATCCACCTTCCACTCCCAGCAGAGCCTCATCCTCACTTATTCACCTTAGGGTTAACTTCCCCTCCCTCCCTCCCTCCCCCAAACCCCAACATCCAATCTCCCACGATCGGCAACGCCAACGTCCGTTTGCAACGGCCCCATCTCTTGATTCCCTCCCAGCCAACCATCCAAAAATAAGCACAAACCCCAAGCCCAAAATTTCCTTCCACACCACCCCCTTCCTCTCTCACTTTGCAGCATCACCGTAGCAACATACCCACAACAAGGGGTGCAGACAATCTCGTCGCATCATCAACCCCAACCCCCTCTCACTTTCCAGCATCGCGATTGGCTACAGCGGATCTTTTCGTGCGTTTGGAGCGACTTTAACCAGTTTTGCACTTCGCTCGTTACAGGCAACGACAGCCAAAGCCGGGCTAAAGCAAGAGAAGCTGTTGGGCTGAAAGGACAGAAACAAGCTCGGAAGTGGTGCCTGCCTTGCTGGAGAAAGCTGAGAGACAGAGAGTGACTGGACGTGCGTCTTTCGATTCTTTTGCTGCACGATTCTTTCCTTCTCCTTGACATCTCTCGAGTTTCGACATCACCACCCTTTGCAAAACGTTCGCTTTGAGTTGACGTTCTTTCGCTACGATCGTTCGTTCAAGGTACGCTTCACGACACGACAACTCAACTTCTCGACTCGACGACGCGACAAAACGGAGAGGAAAATCTTTCGCTTCCGATTCACGGCCCTTTCGCTACTCCTCGATACGACGACTTTGACGACGACGACGAAGACGTGAGATTGACTTGGTGAGCCTCCTCTCTGTCATTCCCCTGAGCATCGCCAGTTGGCTGCGTGGTGTTGTCACTGCTGCTGTCGTGTCGCTCTCGCTGGCTGCCGCTTTCCTTTGCTGGCGTCGGCTCCGCTCCGCTCAGGGCAGCCTGAAGTTTCGTCTGATCTTGCTGCACGATTGCGAAGAGGGCGGGCGGGCGATGATGTCGACAATGCTGAACTTCAGTATTTCACGATGCTTCTGCTCCATCTGTCTACTTCCTCTCTACCATTATCGCAATCTCCTTTCTCCAGCATCACCATTCCAGATGGCTGGATGAACTGCACCGCACACGAAACAAGAGATCATCGCTAACACCAGCAGATCCGCCCATCAGCCAGCGCCTCACCTTATCCCACACGCCAAGCCACCCACAATGTTGACACCGCTCCTCCTCTCCGCCCTCGCCGGCCTCGTCTCCGCCAACCCCATCGCCATCCCCGCCGCCCTCCCAGTCCCGCAAGTCTGCGACGTCTACTGCAACGCCATCTGCTGCTACAACGGCGCGCGCTGCGGCTCCTGGGCCGACTCCGTCTGCGTCGGCGGCACCGACTCCGGCAACAACATCCCTGCCCCCCCACCAGGAGCCATCGTCTCCACCATCGTCGAGAACTGGGAAACAACCCGCCTCCTCACCATCATCCCAACAAAGACCCTCCCCACCTCCGCCTTCTCCTCCTTCCACTCCTCCTACCTCGGCTCAACCTACACCTCCGGCGGCGGCATCTACACCGCCCCCCTCCGTCCAACCGGCACAGGCGACCTCATCGTCGGCGTTCCACCCGGAGCAACAGGCGGTGTCAACGGGACCTTCGGCTTCGGCGGCGTCGTAGCAGGCGACTCCTCAGGCGGCGGTCTAACCAGCGGTCAAATCGGCGGCATCGTAGGCGGCATCCTCGCCGCCTTCTTCCTCATCGCCCTGCTCTGCGTCGTCTGCTGCATCAAAAAGGGCTTCAAAGGTTTGTTCCTCCTCATCGGCTCCTTATTCGCAGGCCGCTCCGCGACGGCTACTACGAGCTCTGGATACTCCAGGACGGACTCGTCGGGGACTAGTAGTGGCACGAATCTTGGTATAGGAACAGGTACTAACTCGGGATTTCTTCCAGGCTTGTTTGGGATTTTCGGAGGCGGGTCGAGCAGCCATAAGCATCACAGCTCGCACGCGTCGACTTCATACGTCAGCACGGCGCAATCTGAGTCGGCTGGGGGTGGAGGCGCGAAGAAGGGGCTTATGGCGGTTGCGCTTGGGGGGGCTGCTGCGTACTTTGGGGCTAAGTTTGCGAAGAAGAGGTATGATGAGAAGTACTCGGAAACGTATACTGGGACTTCGTATTCGGGGCCGACTAGTGATAGCTACTCGTCAAGTTCTGGAAGCAGCTCCTCAAGCAGTTCTTCGTCAAGCAGCTCGGGCCGTTAAGGTGGTGAAGATGAGGGGAGTGGTGAGGGGGAGGTGGGGGTGGAGGTTGGTATAGGTTTGTTTTTTCTTCGGACGTCATTGAGTCGATTTCGAATTTTCGCGGCTCCGCACAACTCGACTCGGCTCAGCAACTCAGTAACTCGGCAATCTCAACGAGTCGAGACTCAGCTCAGCAAGAATACGACTATATATATCAATGCTCGACTATAACGGGCGGAGGTGGTGGCGTCTTCTTTTTTCTCTTTTTCTTGTATATTTTACGATACTTTTCCTTTGTTTTTTGCGACACGATCGATATCCGACTTAATGTTTACCCTCCTCACGCTCACGACACCCTCTTGGACTACCGACACTTCAATGTCGGCAGCCCTTCACGATCGGTCCATGTCACCCCAAGGGAATCTTCTCGTATCAGCAATCACCCCAGTACTCCACTATCGCAAATGATATCTCAATTCCTCGACTTTGCGACGCTGTTCGAAACGATACCCTTTCTCTTGTTATGCCCTTTGCTATAATTTTCCTTTGTGTTTCCTTAATGTTCTGGTTTTATGTTGGATGTTCTATTTGGCGGGTTGGGATGGGGTGTATATGGATGAAAATAAGAGTTCCTCTGGGCGGTGTTCTTCGTTCTAAAACTTTCCTACTAGTATAGCGCTGCTGATTTCTGAGGGAGCTCGAGTTCGGTGTACTGTATGGGAGGGAGGTGGGGAGGAAACGGACGAACGGGGATGCAAGTGAGATGGGCAGGTGGGGTGGGGTGGGGCGTAATGAACGTAATTTATGGGTTATGTTAATACTGTCTTCTCTTGCAAGTGTGTGAAGTGTCAGATGGGATATATATTTGTCTTCTGGATTACTGGAGTAGATGGGAGACTGGTATTGGTCCGTCGTGGTATACCCTTCGAGTACTGTAAAGATGCTGATCCTGCTTCGGAACTCGACACCCGCGCGTTCCCGTCGGCATGGACTCTCAATCGGTTGCGAAAGGTACAAGTCAACCGCCCCGGCTAGTACACCGGCATCTGCTCCTTCTCCACCCAGTTCTACTCAAGCGATCGAGATCTAAGGTGCTCTAGTTACGGGCCGGCTTGTCTAGGGTAAGGTGTTGCTGCAGTAACAGGTATATTTGTTCATAATTCTCATGATATGGGGGTGGAACACAAGTTTCGCGGCAGCAAAGTGAGTCGTAGGTACACCCCCTGGGAGTTGGAGGGGAATTACGTCAGAGTTTTCTACTACGATTCCCTGGGTTGGCATATGAGTCCTCCATGAGCCTTGCACGCTAGGAGATTGAGGTATGAGCTTGCGTATGCTTACAAGAATCTGAAGCACATCTACCATCGACGGCAGTGAACCTAATCTCGAATTGACCGAGTCCTCTTCGGAAACAGTTTGCGACTGGAAGTTAAGGCCCGCAGCATTCTCATTCAAGGTCAGATGGCCGAGCGGTCTAAGGCGCCAGGTTAAGGTTTAGCTTAACATTCGTAAACGCGAATATCCTGGTCTGGGAAACTAGGCGTGGGTTCAAATCCCACTCTGATCAACATTCTTTTTTATTTTTGCTTGGTCGGGGAGCGAGGGAAGGTGGTGGTTAGTTTGCGTAAACAGGGGGTAGTTCCGGGTGCGATGAGGATTTTGCTGTAGTTGGGTTTGGTGGAGAGTTAGTACGCTGTGTGAAGATGGCGTAATGGGGATGAAGGAAGAGAAGAAGACATTGTTAAGGACGGAAGTTCGAAGTTAAACGAAGGCTCGACTCCAACCACGGATGATTACTACGAATTCTCGATGATCGATCACGACGCACGCAACACTCTTTTGTTTTGCTTCGCTTGCGGTTCCTACCTCAGGAGGATTCTGATTTGCGCTTTCTCTTTTGATGCTTGCAATTATGGCTTACAAGTTCGCGGGCTGTTTCTGATGATTAAAAGTTGTATTATGTATCAGCGATAACGTCAAGTCAAGTTGGCGTAATGGGGATGATGAGAGATATTGTAGGAGGAGGTACGTGGAGACGGTCTTTATTTCCGGTTCAAGTTAGAGCAGAGACGTTTTCTACACCGACAACCCCACGATATTCTGATCAACATGCATCCTTTTGTTTCGCTTCGCTTGCGGGATCAGAATGATTCCATGGAGATTCGTTTTCTCTTTTTGTTGCTTTCAATTCTGGTATCCAACCTTACAGACTTCTCGTTAGTATATTTGGTAGTTAGTCACAGTGATTACTATTGGGGAAGCACGTAACCCTCAAACGATGATCGGTGACATCAGCGACCGTCTACCGGCCGTCTAACGGCCGCCAAACTGCCTATTTGGGAAAAGATCGGCATAACGGCAATCGGCAGGCGGTCGTTTGAGGGGTACCCATTGATTCAATAGTACTGTGCCAAGTCAAGTTGGCGTAATGGGGATGAGAGTGTGTGGCAAGACGAATGGACGAGGATGATTGACAGAGGTTCGAACCACTCTACAGTTGGAGTCACGTTACTCCTTTTCCAACAAACGCCTACGCTTTTGCTACGTTTTTTGTCTTGTCCCCGCTTGCGTGCAAGCTGGCAAGTATCTCAAAAATGCTTTCACGATCCTGGATTTCCAGACAATGAAATAATGAAATTGACAATGGCCTGGACCATGGCTTGGTTTGATCAATTGACGATGTTATTTCGGTTTTCTCGGGTTCTGAAACACGGGCTGAATAAGCAAGCATTTGGAGGTCGATATCTTTGTCTCTATGGCCTAACTGGTTAGGGCATTCGACTGTTAACTTCCTCAGGCTCGAGTAGAGCTCGAGGTGGTGGGCAATCGAAAGATTCTCAGTTCAATCCTGAGTGGGGACTAGGACTTCTCTTTTGCCTTACTTCGAGCCAAAAAGGCAAAACGAGTAATTTGGCCTTCAAGATACCTCCATGTCGGTCTCTATGGCCTAACTGGTTAGGGCGTTCGACTGTTAGCATTGTCAGGTACATGCGAGTACCTGTAGAGGTATACAATCGAAAGATTCTCAGTTCAATCCTGAGTAGGGACGAGCGATGTTCTTTTACCTGTCGTTGGAAGATTCGCGTTGTTTTATAATTTACTGGTTCGGTGGTAAGTACGAAAACTTCTCTAGCAGCCTAGCTAGCTCCCTATTTTGAACGTACCGAGCGTTTTTATGGAGCTTTGGCAAGCTTCAGCGTAGCGAAATGTGCCACGGTGGCCCGACTACTTCTGCAGTAGCCTTTGATCGCCCGCTAACCCATTTCTTTTAAGCCAACTTGATTCTACTATTAGGTACGAGTAAGGCTGACTAGTACAATGGGGACGAAAGGAACATCTAAATATTTGATGATCGTTCAGAAAGAGATCGAGATACGAATGGCAGATTCACGTCACAACCAATAATACTATTGGGGAAGCACGTAACCCTCAAACGATGATCGGTGACATCAGCGACCGTCTACCGGCCGTCTAACGGCCGCCAAACTGCCTATTTGGGAAAAGATCGGCATAACGGCAATCGGCAGGCGGTCGTTTGAGGGGTACCCATTGATTCAATAGTAAAGCTAGTCGCAGGTTCAACGCTTGGTCGATATATTTTGCTGGGGCCAAGTTTCGAAATTACACTACAAAAATTTCACTGTAAACAACGATCCGCTAGACAGGCTGCATGGTAAATGGCTGGTAGAATGGGGACGAATAGTGTAGAAGGTGGGTGGTAATGACGAGCTTTCCCATGCGTGCACGGTTCTAATTCTTGACAAAGTACTTACTTACTAGAGGAGGCTGTACGAGCTCGGTTCATCATCGAGGTATAACCAACTTCACGTTTTGCATTGTGATTGTTCATTTCTGGAGGGCTTGAAGTTCATGTTGTAACCTCAGTACGACCAGCACGAATGAAGCTCCAATAGCTCAACGGGGATGTAAAAAATGATAAGAATTGAAGCCACGATGAACAGACCTTGCCACGTCCGTTCGAATTCGCTTCGCAGTGAGGCGTATAGGATGACTTTCTTTTGTATTCAAGATGTCTCTTATACTGACCTTTCCTTTATGTCAAAGTAGGGCTTTGGGGTTATGACATCGCCGTCACATCGCCGAAGCTGAAGTGGCATAATGGGGATGAAGACACGCCTATTCGACTTCGCACGCTTAATTTTACTATTTTATACGGCTCGTATCAGAGAACAACTAAATGCGGGTTCGACTAGCAAGTCACTTAATACGTCCCAAAGAACGCATTTTTGCTGATACTATGCATGCTGAAGAGCAGTACTGTCAGAGTTATTTTTCGAGCGCTTATACCATGCAAACTCTGGCGGTCCGAGGTGGGATCCGGGACCTGAATCATACAGTTGTCCTGAGCAATGATACTAGTACGTTCGATCCATGTCTTCTAGCATTTCTAGCACGGCAAGGATTTCAGCTTGCAAGCTTGACTTCTTAACAAAAAAGAAAGTCTAAACGTTCCTGTTCAAATGGAGTGAGAAGATCAGCAGCAATAGCAGATTGGTGCAGTGCGCATGACGTTGCGAAATACTTAAGAAGTCTACCTCCTTGCAGGTGAAAGATTGCCGAAGAGAAACTTCACGGTGGGTTCAAACTTTCGCTATGGTGTTAACATTTTGCAATATGCCTGCTTTTATGTTCTCGGCGCACTGCAGTAAGATCTTGGGGCTCAGTAGGCTAGATTCTTCAAGCCATGGGCCCCGATGAAGCTCTTTGCAAGCTTTGTAGTGTTCATGCCGTTTGTTGTGCGTCTATTCTGTGTCTATCTGACCTTTGGAACTTCTTACATATGGCCTAGCATAACTGTACATACTGGTGACGAGTGGTGTAACGGGGAGGAAAATGGATATGAAACCTGGGCGAAGGCACAGAACAAGATCTTAAGAAGGAACGAGGGTTCAAATCCCAGTGGAAAACCCCAAGCTGGGTGTGACGTTTTTGCAAAGTATGTATTTTCTTTCAGCACCAGTGTCTCGATGGCTTACGTAGCTTACTCGGAAAGGAATGTATTTCTCAACTCGTTCACACACCATAGCAATCATACGATGCCAGTCCATTGTGATACCAATCTAGGAGGCCGTGAAACGGAACTGGAATTGAACGCTACTTCATCTGCCGCCAGGATTGGATTAGGGAAAGGGGCACTTCGGCATGCATGCATCTCGATTAACTCGGAGCGTTCTGGAATTAAGCCTAATTGAATTCTACCAGTATGTACACTGCGATCAAGAGTATAAGCTGAATCTTCTATGACTGCTCTCTAGTTGCCACTCTTAGCGCAGGCCAGGCCAAACCAGAAATATGACTAACCCGATTCCGAGCGTTATGAATGGCAGTGCCATCCATACCGCCCTTTTCGGTCCTTGAAAATCCCATTCTTCTTTCCACTTCAGTGTAGATCAGGAATCTTGCCACTATATCCAAACGAATGCCAAATGAGCCCAACTCCAAGATGCCCTCGATCTGTCATGCTTGTCCGTAAGCTCTCTGGAGTTCCAATGAGTCCTCGGCAAGCTCAGCCGCAAAGATACAGGTGTTGCCATCCTCTGGATACTGCATATATTCCACTCTGCTGCTATCCAAGATGTCCTTGCGACTACCATCGACTGTCTTTCTGGAGAACCGATGGAGAGTGAAGTCGATGAGGTCGCTGAGCCGTAATCCCAGCCGCTCTTTGTCGGAACAATTCCAGTGCGTAACTCCGGCGAAGCAAACGCAGAACTTCTATCTGCGAAATGCTGTCTCGTTCTTTCCGACTTTGGATGGTAAGGTTGTTGTTGAGTGGGTCGTATGGGAGTCGGCATGAGCTGCCACATTGAGAACGGATATCGAGGAACGTCGAGAAGATGTCGTAGAAACCTGTTACTCGCGATGACCTGGGATCAAATCTGCCATATCTAGTCAGCAGTTGCCTATTCCTTCACTCGGGATAAATCACCTTGTCGCACAATACGGTTGTCCAACAGCCACATGCCGACCAGCATGCTGCATCCGCAGCAATTGGAAAGGGTCGCAGACTTCTCATCTTTTCCTAGCAAGCTGCAGGTTGTCTATAGGTGAAAAGAGAGAGACCGACACTCCAGTAAAGTTTGTTGGGATTGACAAGCTGTTGGTGGCCGATTGGTTTGGGTAGATTGTGTTTGGTGAGAGTAGAGTCTTCTGTGGATGATGCTGTTCAAGGAAACTTCGATGGCGATGAGGAGAACATTGTTGTCATCTCTACATTCACCATCGGCTAACAAGAACAAGTGCAAAGGAGATCGAAGTAGAACCACTAACCTCGATGCAGGATGTTGAGGGGATGCTCGGTCGAAGCGACTCTGGAGTGTGACGATCGAAGGTTGAAGCTTGCTGGTTTGCAGCTTCCAAGCCCCAGACCGTTTTCTGAAGTGAAATTGCCCTGAGAGCAAAAGAATGAAAGGAAATCAAAGGCATTGAGAGCAATGGCGAGCATCGGAACATTGTTTGCATGAGGATGGGCGGGGAAGGACTTCAGGAACTGACCAGTCAAGTTGGAGCTTGGACCATTTCGACAGCCGGCCTCCGGGGGGTGCACCTATGAGACATTTATCTTATGCGCACCCCAATTCCACATCTTGCGAACCTGAGAACTCCGTGAGCATTCCTCACCAACAACTCACAACGCTTCCCATCACTCTTGAGAATCTCGCTTTCCTCATACCCATTCTCTATCCGACATTAGTTTGGGACCGAACAAGTTCTTGATCAACCGATCCACGACATGAGCTTTGCGGAACAGATTCGTGGTCAAACGAGCTTTACAGGCCATGTATAGGGTGAAATTTAGCTGCCGGTACGTTACAGCTCACAAATGCCGTATCCAACAAAGCTGACATAAAGCAATAGATATTCATAGGTGTTTCTTGTAACCTTGAGTTCTTGTCTCCTTGCATAGTATGCCGCATCCCGAGCCGCATTTCCTGCAGGATTCCATGATGAGATCTTGGATAAGATTTCGACCCAATCAGCCAACCACGCGAGGTCAAATTCATCCCCAAAGCCATGCTTAGCATAACACGAATTATGACAGCCGTGCTTCCATCTATTCGAACGGCAGGCTTGCTCGGATTGTGTCAACAGCGCCTAATTGAACAACCCGGCCTCACATCTCGAAATCCCTGCAGCATGTGGAATTTCTTCAGCCATCAACCTGGCTCGATGATGCTAGGATACTATTATGAACAGTTGAGGAGACCTTGCTTGGGAGCTTGAGCGTAGCACACGGGTAGTAGTATGCGAGAGGTATGGAGGATGACGTCTCTGGATTCTTTCGTCCGACTAACACGCATACTAGGGTTTTGATATTGCCCCGAACCTCAGGCTACGCCTATCTCCGATGTCGCTTCTGTTGTTTTTCGGCAACTCAATCACGTTCCTAGACTCTTTCATCGTGCGAGTCATACCTGGACCAAGCACCTCTGCTCCAGGAACTATAACGAGGTATTTCTCTCTGTCAGGAACAGTTGCAGGTATAGATGCTGAAGAAATTCAGATCCCATACATAAAAACCGATGTCAAAAAAGCAAGTCCCACCCAACAAAACCCGATTTCTTTGCGTCTAACAATACGTAGGCTTAACGATAGAAGTACCGGTTACAGCCGCGAACGCATCCGTCCCATTCCAGCACACTCCCATCCACTCTGCTAATTTCGGTCCAACAACGGCAACGGGTATCGACATGATACCAACCTTCCTCAATCAGCAACCACCTTCTCTCGGCATTCAACTTTGAAACAATCTTCCCGTCTTGGACCAGTTGGGGAGAGTGTTCCTCGAAACAGGATATGTGGCTCTTGGGCAATCCAGCGGTGAAAGCCGAGATGCGCAGCCCAGAAGCCCGAGATCTCCAGACGTGTTCGAGCTGTTGGCAGCTTCCAGAAGAGGCCGATATCTCAGAAGGCCCCAAAGTCCGAATTCATTCCCAAGTCAAAAACCCAGCCACTTCTCGAGCTCTGCATTCGAGCTTCGGTGTAAAGAATGACCCTTATCCACGTCAGATCCCTGGTTCTACTGCTCTCAGCACACTACACATCCACTCGCCTCAGCTTTGTTTACGCCGCCTCTCTTGCTGTCCAAGTTGCTGAGAGCCTCGACAGCTGCCTGCATGGCGTTTATCTCGTCGATTCCCTGCGATGCGGCGCTACGCTTGTCTTTCTTTTCCTTTTCGGGCTTCTCAGGTTTCTCGGGCTTCGGTTCGCTTGGTTTCTTCTTCTTGAAGAGGCTATGCTTATCTTTCGATAAGGCGTTGTTGCTTGTGCAAGTGGTGACGACTGTCCCGATGTCTGGACGGAGAAGAGCTGGTGCATGTTAGTTCAACGACCTATGCATAACATACAAAAGCAAAGGCAAGGTGAGATAATTCCGGAAATACTCACGATTCATGCTGCCGAACTCGAATTCCGCCCTTGGTAGCGGTCTGGCTGCATTATGTCTTCTCGAGGGTCCAGACCCAGACGGAGTTTCTTTCTTCGGCGGTCGCGGTGCCATTGTCTGAAGGAAAGGTGTCAATTTCTTCAGACGCCGAAGTTGACAGATTGCAGCGGTCAGAGGGGGCGTGGGAGGGACGGCTCAGATGAGAACGACCCTACAAGAAGCTGTGTCGGTTAGGGATGGTACGTGCGTTAAGTATCGTGTCTGGTTCGTGGATCTGGCGTTTTCTTCACCTGGTTGCAGAAAGGCGTGGATTGTTGCACTGTGGAATGCGGTAGTCCACGCGTCGTGTGTTGGGGCATGGGATGGATGGAGGAATGAGTGGGCGAGGGCGTTGGATTGCTTGTTCAACTGGACACAGAGCATTGCTACCATTGGTTCTAGACCGGAGAATAGGAGAATTCATTATTGACGGAATGGAATCTGGGAGGGAGGTTGCAGATGCGGTAAGACGGAAGGGTTGGATAGTGGTAGGAACCATAGTAGTACTGTAATTCTGCATACAGAGGATGTCCTACTGAGGTCAATGTAAGTTCGAGGGTCTCAAGATTGTCGACTACTTTCCTGCGATTGAAAGCAGTAGAGCCTTCAACTCTTTTGCCTGTGGCGCTGTTGATGCTGCTCATGATATAGCAACTTTCTGTTAGCGATGTTTCAGGTAAGTCACACGGGAAGATGATTGGTAGTACGAACCGCCTATAAGACCCCTTAACTGCTGGTTCTTGCATCAAGGCTTTTTGCTTTGCCCAGCAGTATTCACCCTCTTTAGAAGTTATCACTGCCATTATATGAGATAGTCGGAAGATGAAGTATTCTTAGCGGCGGCAATGGATCCCAATTCTGAACGAATGAGCAGTGAACCACTATCGTTCGCGCAGATATAGTTCTTGTTAGCTAACGAGTTGAAAGATGCCTTCCGAACCCCGCATTCCAGTATCCGCAGGATCTGCTTGGACAGGTATATAACTGCAATATCCACAACTAATGGGATGAGAATGACGTCGATCATGAAGGAAACTGGTTCAAGATGCCAGTGGGTAGTCATAATTTGGGAAGCTCGACAAAGGACCAAGTATAAACGGTCCAAAGATGGCAAAAAGGACTCAAAAAAGCCAACAGTCCATTGCGAGCCTGTTCGGACTCGCGAGCTTGAAATCTCTCAAGCTCCTGTGCGGAATCCGATAAGAGTCATATGCTCAACTGGCTGTGCCAACGGGCAGAATTGAGCAACGGAAGAAATCCCCTGAGCCCTCAACGCCGGCCAATGGTTATTCAAAAAGATTCAGAAGCCTCTATCCAATACAGCAAAAGCACAGCCCAATGCGAGGCTCGAACTCGCGACCTTGAGATCTCTCAAGGCTCCGAAGAAACGGAACCTGTTAAGAGTCACACGCTCTACCGACTGAGCCAACCGGGCAGATCATATCATGAGTTGGAAGGCAAAGCTTACAATACAATCAAATAAAGAAGGATGAAAGCAACTCCGTCTTCGACGGAAAACGCAAAGAGGAACACATCTGATAGCGCTGGCAACAATACAGTTGCTTGTACATGAAACAAATCGAAGACAAAGGGACGATGAGCAGAAGCTCCTCAGAGATTCGGAGTGTTGCTGTCGGCATTCCTTCCCCAATCGTGAAAGGGCCAAGGGTTTGAGAGGTAAGCAAGGAAACTATTGTTCTCTAAAGATTGAGCACATGTGCACCTATTTTCGCAGTTAGAGCCAGCAACAGGACAAAAGGCAGATGGAAACGTACACAACTACTTTTGGTGGTTCGTTCAGCCATTTCGTCATCAGAAATAAAGAAATAGACCACTCAACCAACTGTCATCACGGAAAAGTCGAAACAATACTCGCTCCTAAGACATCTGTTGCCTCCAGCACCTGACCTTCTCGTACAGTGCCAATACGTCCATCAGGCGCGTCCTTTGAGGCTCCACATTTTGACTGTTACCCAGCGAGATTGATGTGAGACCGAGCCAAGTACCAATTCTGAATGCATGAGATCGTTGAAACTCTGATGAAGGCGTAGTTGAAACTGTCAGTAACCTACCACAAACAGATGCCCGGAAAACAGCTTACAGATACTCCCCCAGTCTACAGGCCAATGAAGCTCATCCATCTAGTTGCGTTTTCTGGTAGTTGAAACAGCGTCCGATGATCCATCACATCATTGAGCCTTCCTGCGTCTATTCTCTGGGTCCCAGGCCCCACAAATCTGAACCTATAAGTGTGGTTAGCTTTTACCAAAGAGCACCTAAAAAACTGAAGCCTTACCACAACGTCTTTCTTCACCTCATCCATAGTCGCCCTGTCAAACACCGCATGGTAGGTGTACCAATCCAAGTCATGAATACTCCCATCCCGGTAGATCCCCGTGTCAAAGATTCCGTTCTGCTCCAACGCCATGCACAAATTGAACACTCTGACATAGTGATCTTCGTACTCCTGCTGAGCGAGACCGACCCTGAGCTTCACACAAACAGGATGCAGATTGTGCGGGTTTCCTGCTGCCGGTCCCCAGGCAGCATCGCGGGTGATACTCGAGGCGAAAACTGGCGGGCCGTTCTTGTGTCTATGCATTGTTTGTCCGTCTCGAAGACCGTCTTGTTCGTCTGGTGCTGGGAGGATGCGACAATCGGCGAAAGCGTTCTGATTCTGTTGCGGATTGGGAGCCATCGTGGCAACGGATTGTTAAAGGACGAAAGTAGGATGGAGGAGCTGAATTCGATCGCTTTGGGTGCTGTGTATCCCGATCTGTTGTAGTTTTGTTGTTTGGGTCGAAAAGTTGAGAAGGAAGGTTTGTGGTGCGAGATGGAGCGGAGACGGAGCGGGGAGGGAGCGGCGGACTGCATGACCGCAACGCAATTGCCAAGAAACACACACACTGGGAGTTATGTCGAACAAACGAATGATGGCGATTTACTATCACTTAGACAAGTATGCCTCTCAGTGTCGCTTCAGATAGTTAAGCTAAGTACTTGAGTACTTCGCTTCGCTGTGGAATGCTAGGTTGCGGCTCGAATTTTCTTCTATCTCCTCTCGAAGGGGACAGGTCTGTTATTCCAATACAATTGTTTCTAAGGCTAACGCCACAGTGAATCATTCAACAGCGACAGGAACGGGCAAGGCTCAATTCACTTGGACTGAGCGTGGAAGGAGATGGTGGAGACTGGCTGTGCCACCGGCAAGCTGAGGTCAGCATGCATCTCGTTGCAACGCCGTCCTGGCCACGTAACGCGTTCAACAAAAAACGAAGTTCCAAACCCCCGCCTTCACGCTGGCATCCCCAAGACCAGTTCGCAGTTATGCCCGACTACAGAAACCACAAAGATTATAACTACGGCAAACCTATCTTTCAATGTAAGGATTTAGAAGGTACGTCTTATGGATTCAGCAGAGCGGTTCACCAATCCAATATCTCAATGCTTACTGCTAAGATCATGGACTAACCATCATGATGCCTAGGCAACTCTTACAAGAGGTTATATTATAGAATATCGCCGCACGAGAGACTAATTGACGACACTTTCCGTATTGATTGGGTGCAAGTACCACGGTTCCACCTTTATGAATAAAGTTAACTGATGTTTGACGAACAGGGATGGGTCCTACATCTACAGGAACTGCGATGGCTCTTATATGTGGGGTGACCGTAGTGACGACGAAGGAAAGGAAGAGCGCAGGTTCGGATGGCCAGGCAGTGGTGGACCGCATGTGGTGGAAGTGAGATACGGAGGCTATCCCAATGCTTGGAGGGTTATTCCTGTCGCCAATCGTGCGATGTGGTGGATGGTAGGTGATCCAGACGACTACGGCGCCGATGCCACCGACCTCGGAAAAGCCCGTCATAGAATCGCGGCCTGTAACATGAGGGCATTTCATTTGCCTTACGTTCAGGATTATGAGGCACATATTGAGGAACCAGATCTTGACGACGATCCATACTTTGACGACGATCCGCCTATTGACGAAGAAGAACCGTACTTTGACGACGGTCCATACTATGAGGACGATCCGCCTATTGACGACGGTCCAAACTTTGACGACGATCCACCTATTGACGACGGTCCAAACTTTGACGACGATCCACCTATTGACGACGAAGAACCGTACTTTGACGACGATCCACCTGTCGACGAGGAGCCTCAGTTTGACGAAGATCGATCTTTTGACGAAGAACACTACCTTGACGAAGAACGGCCTGCCGACGAAGCGCCTTACTTGGACGATGAGTTGGACTCTGAGGAATGGCACCTGGAGGAACGGGACGTCGAGGATTCGGAGGAGAATACAGTCTCTCAAGGTCTGGAAGAATCGATAATGGATCCAACGGATGGTCAACGCACTCCTAATGAAGGAACCGAAATAGGTGACGGCGCAACTGAAGATTCGGAAAGCAACGACGTTGATCGTCAGGATATGGAGAATCCTGGAGCCTGTTCTCGTCAGCGTGCCTGGGTTGCATTGGTTCAGCCATTGGTGTATCGTGAATCCGAGGAGGAGATTGCCAAGCTGGCGATGTTAGATGAGGCGCTGACCGCCATGGAAGCGATGGAGAAGCTCCTTGTCCAATTTAGGAGCGGAATTGGCTCGCCTGAGCATAACAGAGCACTTGAGGAACAGATCGAGACGCTGAAAGGTCTAGCATTAAAGTGGGTTTCTCCGTGCCACGTATCAGACCAAGCAAAAGAAGGAGATCCAGTACGTCGCAACCCAGCAAACTCGGAAGTGGAAGCTTCTAAGGACATGGCCAGGAGAGAGCTGCTCCGAAGGGTGGTGGCATTTCATGCATTCGTCCAACTCTTAAATCAATGAACAAAATCGGTGATTCCGAGTTTAGCAATCTGTAAAACGGGATAAACTCGTGGATGGTTTTGCTTGAGGTCTAAAGGCTCAGAAAAGGGAGGGATTTGTAACTTTTGGCATTGATTTGAGATTCTAATCTGACGAAAACGCCTGGGTTCAGTTCATGCGGCTACCATTCGACATGGTCCTTGTGAACTCTCGTCCCATCACGGCATCAATGCTATCCCTCTGACTCTCAAATGTGTTGCTCCTTGCCCGGCCGGGCCTAATTCCGGCAGATCCAGGCAACACAACGCCAAACAACCTCCTCGTATCCTGGAATCCAAGGGCTTCGCAGTTGTTGTAGATGCTCATCACCGTCCTAAAAAACAGTTAATATTCCGTAAACTTCATGATGGTACCGCTGATTGCTCCAAACTCGCTGCAACCTGCTCCGAAAGCCTCCGAGTCTCATCCAAGAGCATGCGCTTCTGCCAACAAGAGAGTCATACCTTCTAGTCCAATCCAGATAATCCTCCTCTCCATTGAAACTCTTCACCCTGACTCTAATCCCTCTCAATTCCTTCGCGCCCTTATCCGAGTCGGCATGAACTCCCTGAAAATCGAACCGACCAGCCGTTAACCGCTCAATCTCTTTCTGTGTTGCAGTGAGGAGTGAAGTGCATAGCGTTATTGTGATGTAGTATGCTGTGTATGCTATCGTCGCAAGAGTGATGAGCGTGAGAAGTGGTGGTACGAATGCCGGTATCGTTATTGTGGGAATTCGTAGGCTGATGTTGGGCATTGTGAAGGGCATTGTGGTGTGGTGCGGAGATCGCTAACGGTCGGATTTGGCCGTGGGACGTGCGGAGTCGGCGTAACCTTCGTGCGGGGATGCGGTGATGGTAACAATTCCTCCAACAGTGCTTGTGAATGCTCAAGTGGAGACTTTTCGGTGGAAGTCTGCTGTATATGTGGCCTCTCTGTGCTCAGATGGTCGGTCGGATCTGGATTATGGCGGTGAATATGGTCGGTTCGGTCGATGTCGTCAACAATCTGCCACTATCCGAGCTGTCAAACGTTCGTTTCGCTTCGATATCGATGATGGTGTGTATTCCGTGCAAGGCTGGAAGTATGAACTGGAAAAGAAGTCCTTCGGACGAGGGCGAAGCTCACATCCTTTAATACCCACACCCAAGCATCAGCAGCTTTCCGCCTCCACGTCCCAAGCAAACGACGAGCCTCAGCATGCAACGTTTTGTATTCGCCTAGATCGCCCAGAGTGCCATTTGAGGGGTTCCGCCGAGGTGGGATTCACACCACTTCGCCATGGCATTGGCTGGTGGGTTTCGAATTCTCCCATGATGCTTTTGTGGGTGTGGATATCCGAGATGGGTGCATGCAGGGTGTGCCGGGCGGTATGATGCGACGGACAGCGGATTGGTGCATCTTTTGAAGGTGCCAGTGGCCTTTCAGCACTGATGATATCGTGCCGATGCATGTCATGATGTCTATCAGACTTTCCCTTTTTGCTCGTCGTCAGTCAAGGGCTCCGGAGTTGGCCACCTTCTTTTGCTTCTGATCATCCCGCAACTTTTCGTGTAATTCCCTTGGCTTTGGCGTGGCAGCTGAAGAGTTTGAGTTGGCGATGTCTTGGGATACGTATATACTCAACATCTTGTCGTTTTGGGAGTTGTCGCTCCGGTTGCTCCGGTTGCTGTAGGAATGCCAATGCCTCTGTGGATGTTCATGATGAAGGTTTGTAACCGAAGAGGACGCGTGTATACATTGGCAGAAAATTTGACGGAGTTTGGTGGGGCTTTGTCAAGCTTCGGGTCATTTCAGCGGAGAAGCAGTGCCGGAGAACCATCCAATGACCGATGGTGGGCTTGGGTTGTTTCGGTCATCTCCGAAACTCAGCACTACCTGGTGAGCATCGACAGCAGTCTGAGGAGACTATCCGATATTGAGGATCGGATCCAAATCACCATGGCGATTGCCATATTAAGGCCCCGAGCAAGGATGTGACAAGTGTGATCTCCGGCCGCTAATGTGGATCTCGGTCCGGTCCACTCTAAACTAGGGTGCACCGGTGCGCATTAGCCTCGGCGAGAGCTCAACCGTGACAGCCGTTTGGCGTTGCTGCAAGACGTCCATACATATGGATCTTCAACCTTCCAAGATACCAGTAACGGGAAGCGACTTTGTAGTCGAGAGTGCATAATTTAAAGGGGACAATCATTTGTCAAACAGATATTAATAAGAGCCAGTTCGCAAACTGGAGCAAAAGCTTGCAATTGGACATACAGCACCAAGGATTCCCGTGTGGTCACCCACCACAGTACTAACTTGGCGATTAGAAGCTTGACAATGGGAGAGCGGACGTCCGGACGGGATCCCGTATATTCTTCAATCTATGGCCGTATATCCTAGAACTAATGTCCTGAAAGTTCGCTACTTTGTATAAAATTAAGAATCTATTGAGCTCTAAGGACACAGCCCTGATAACAGCTCGTTCCAAATCATTGTACTAGATTTCCGAGGCGTTGATTATCGTCGTCGCGAGAAAGCGTAAAATTTTCAGAAACACTCTGAAACATCCGAGTCTGCTTCAGATCCGACGAACCCCGCTTTTTGGTCATCCGAACGGAGCAGATCAAACATCAACTCCCACCCTCATATTTGTGGGAAAGTATGCAAAGCGATTCCAGCTTAAGGAGGGCAGATCCATTCATAATATTTCCGATAGAACTATGCTTTGAGGTTCTCACGGCTCCAAACCTTTCTGCAAATGACATTGTTTCTGCAGCACAAGTTTCTCGCAAGTGGAGAGGGAGTGTGAAAGCGTTCATCACATCCGGAAAATTCAAGAGAAAGGAAGGATTGTTTGAGAACTGGGAAGTCATATGCGCTGAAGGTAGACCCTATTCCAAATCCTAGAACAATATGAGAGCTAACTTGCGCACAGCTCGACGAGATCGATCCCCAGATTTGGAAGGCGTTTACTCCCGCCAGCTTGATAGCTGGGCCCATATCGACATTACCGAGTCAGCGTACGGTTCCCGAGCTGATATTGCCAGTATTGTCGTCCGGCGTCCGAAGGAGATACCTGGTTTGACCATCATAGCGAAGCTGCTGGGCGATGGTAGGACCCTTGATATTCAGTGCATCGGCACGGTTCCAACCGGATATCCAAAAAGGAGGCGAGTTGATTTAGCTCAAGTCATCATGAAAAGCCGGGAAAACTCGGTTTGCTTGCAGCCATTTTGCGTGCGCTTCTTAGTTGACCGGAATGAGACGTATGCAAACCCGCATACCATACTTGCCTTCAATGTTATGGAATGCTCTTGCTATCTTAGGCCCGGGAAGAGTCAGTACCGTGACTGTATGCCTTGCGATTGCTGCCCAGGATCAGCTCTGATTGGTCACTTCAACTGCGAAAGTCGGAAACATACGAGGGCCGTACTTGCAATGGCATCTCCATCGTTCCAGTTCAACCTTATCACAGGTGAAGTCAAGTGGCTATGGCATCCCAATACTGAAGCCACCGACGGTTTGACTCGTGCAAATTTTCCTGCTCTGGAATGGGCCTCAAGGTTGACCATTCCATTGGGTAGTCTTTCGAGTTTACTTGCACACCAGTGTCTTACGGGTTTAGGCTTGCAATGGCATGAGATCGCAATCGTAAAACCTCTACCACTTTTGGATGGCCGACTCAGTTTTGTCCTTGACAGGTTACGAGTATCTTTCGATATTAATACCGAGTATATCGAATTCGGGTTGCAGTATCATATTGTTGATATCAGTCAAACCGTTGGGTCAAGTGCTTGGAGGCAGTACACCGGAACTATTCCATTCGAACACATTGGATGGTATGAGGCACTGAGTGATGACATAGAAAATGACCGATTTCAAATTCAGCTTACATTCGAAAATCATACTGATCAGTTACGTCCCACGTACAACTCTAGCTCTCCGAACAATTTTCCTTGCCTAGACGACAATGGCAGTAGAGACCTACCAGCACCAACAAAAGAGATTACAACTGTATTAAGTTGCAGATTCTGTCTGGTTCTGAATGGATTAAGGCATCAGCAGTCTCAACCTGCTCCGGGAACAAATGACTGGCACTGGGATGACTCGGACTTTCCTGTTGAGTATGAGCAGATTCAAGGATCTATGGGTTACGCGTATGCACCAACTGTATGGACATCCGACATAGTTGTTACGACTACTCAATCTCCAGCGCCTGGAGCCTTCGAAGCCCCCGTTCAAGTCACCGAAGTCCAAGTGCTTCCGAGAACACTTGAAGTGTATCCTTCTGTCGATCTTTCAGCTCTGGAGCCTGCCGGTTTATCTGTGCCGGTCTTTTACTTCCATCAGCTCTTCCCAGCGAGACGACTTCTTCTCATTGACAGGTTCCAGTCCGATGGTCGGGATACCTATCAGGTTCGCTACATTTTGCATTTCAGAAACAATGAATCAGCTGAAGAAACAATACTTGCGGCGCAGGGTGGTAGCCACAAAAAGCACACAGAGTACTCGAGCTGGTCAAGGACAATACTCGAAGAAGGAGCCAGTATAAGCTGGGCAGAAAAGGTGCCACCTGAACTCTTGCCTCCGGCCAGATATCCATGGCTCTCGCAGCTTGTCCCGGCACAAGAGGAACACAATACGTTTGAGGATGAAACAAGCTTAAATTGGGTGCCCTTTGCGGATCGCATACTGCTTTTTGATCCATAGAGGCCAAGCATGTTATGAATTGCTTGTGCACTCCAATTGAACTGAGTAATACAGTCCCCAGCTTTGTGACTTCTTCGTCATCCGTGTTTAATTCACGACTTAGCAAGCCATGGAATAGATTTCTGCCGGATCCGAGTGCATGTGGGCCGGCTCACGCTGCGATGCCTGCAGAATTCTGCAGAAGTCGTTCTTCGTTGGGCGCCCCGAGATTTCCGGAAATATAGAATCGGCCTTGATTCGCAAATTACAAAACTTGTTCGAAGAGTATGATTGGAACTCCGAGCTTTGCGGCTTGCCAACAGATAAGGGATGGATATGCGCATGTGCACACCCTTCAGACTCCGAGAAGAAAGAGTACCTCGTATCATGATATGTCAAACTCGGAGTTCACAAAAGCTCAGCCCAGCAATCGTACTCAAGTAACCAACGGAGGGATTGGCAAACGACATATTATTCAGTCCACAAACGTGGTTTAGAGCCAAGTATGCGAGTTCCGGATCCATAGATCCCTTAGCCAGCTTCCTCATAAAGCATGATTTCGAAGTAGAGGCTTGAGGAGAGGTACGGTGTTTACTATCATAGCTCCATCAAGCCGAAACACGAGCAATAAAGATACGTACACGAGAACGAGTTCAAACGTGCTTACTTTTTCCGAGTTGTCGTTTGTGACTTGAGTCTGACACGACGATTCCGGAATTCAAGCTGGACGGCATCTAACACGGCCACGCCATTCGACAGAAGTGTCCTCACTCTACGTACGAACACAAGCACATACAGCCATCACTGACTGGCACGAATACAGAATCACCCTTCTAACAGCACGCCACGAAAGAAGATTCAACCCAATCCATTCTACCCTAATTATAAAGCTAACCTATAAGAACGAAACACGAGCAAAAATATCGACAAATGCGGATGCAAAACCATACGAAAAGACAAAACCGGTGTACGAAGAGACAGAAAGAGGAAAGCCATACAACAGTAAGTTCGTACGAACAACATGATCAACGACGAAAACATTTTACGTGCAGAGAGATATACAGCCAATATAATCCAAACAGCAGAGAGTATCCGCAACATTGAAAGCAACTACAGAAAAGACATCAAACGATGCAAGACTTCATCAATGAACCGAGGGGAGGTTTTCGAGAATGCAAGTAAAGGGGAAGGATCCGGAGGAGAACACGCGTGGAAAAGAAGATTGGAGAAGGTCAGACGATGGCATACTTCTTTCTCCTCCGTGTTTGAAATAAACAAGTCGAACGAGAAGAGTGCAAGAGAGCGAACAACCAATTGACCTCACGGTTGAACGCTCTACAATCGCCAATTTCACCCGTCCACGTGCCAGAAGAGAAGATTACAATCATGGCAATCCTCGCACACGAGAGGAATCAAAAAACATGCGAAGACCCGACCCAGAAAAACAGAAAAGCGAGAGAGGAGATCGATACGAGATAACCTCAAGCAGACAAACAAAACACCAACATGGCCTTATCTTATCGTACGTTAAGAAGCAAGAAGTGGGCCCTTGGTCCGACGCAAGTGCCAAAAGAAAAAGAAGGAGGATGTTTCGAAGGAACGAGAGCAAGAAAACCCCGACAATCGTACGCACCGAAGTGGGGGCGATGGTCTGGAACGAGCAAGCAAGTCCAGCCTTCCCCAAATAAAAGAGCATATATAACACTAACACAGCCGTAAGCCTCCACCTCGCACTGTGCAGGATCTTTTGTAAGGCGAAATAGTAAAATTACAATTTAGCGGGCGAATTTGACGGCAATCCCACCAAAATGTTACAAGCTGTAACTGAGAGCACAACTTTATCAGAACTTCATAGAGGTCCTTCATTTGCTATGATCCCTATCGGTTGCCTCTAGAGCAGTAAGTTCATGATTCTGGCCTCTAAAGCAGTAATTTTCTGAGTTGCGCCGCTAAAGCAGTAAAGTTCACTTTATGGAGCTACTAAAGCAGTAATGTTTTTTGACTTGGGAATTTCACGTCCAAACGCACTGTCGTACTCTCAACGACAGATTTCCTCAACTATTTTATATTAAGGCTTGATGGCCGAGATGGGACCAGATTGCTCTGGGCTGAACCTGACTAGCATTAGCTGACTGGGAGAATTAGAGTTCGAACCAGGGTATGAGATTACATCCAGTTGTAATCTTTTTCCTACTTAGTGATGATGTATCAACTCTTAGAGCAGTAACATAACAAGCTTAGAACATGAGCGCCCTTGAGGAAGCTGTAAAAACAGAACCAATTGAGCTGAGATGATGATGATTTAACTACGCAATACAGCTTTTGTTCTGGATTACAATTTGATCACAATTCTTAATCGGGGGGTCACAAGCGTTGTTCTTAATTTTACTCTCTCAGGGAAGAACCTCTAGAAGTGTAATGTTGGAGCTGTTCATTCTGGTAATTTACAATTCTTCAATTCGTTCATAGTGTCGACGAGCAAACAGCAACCGCACACACAGCCGAGTACGGAAGAAACTCAACAATCACTGAAGGAGGACTCGAGCAAACTCCTGAAGGAAGACAGCCGGACGTGCGCATATATGCCATGCTACAAGGGCAGCACCACGCGCACGATGAAGCACCGATCTCTCCGAAACTCCACGATCCAAGCCATTAGGTGACCGGCGGCGGCAGCTATCCAAGAACTGGAACGAGACCTGCCGGAGCAACCCAAGCACGTACTCCCAGGCCCAAATGGTGCCTCTGAACGAGCAGAGCATACATCTGACCGACCTACGAGCTCATCTCCTGAACAAGACCACGACAATCGAGCACGAGCAAACACCAATGACCATTCCTTAACCCAGCCTCAGAGAGGCCATAAGAAGGCGAAAAGAGCCATACGATGAGATAGTCAATGACCAAAGCGTCCCACGGGGATGACAAGAATCGGACAAACACAGCTGTACAGAATTTTGCGGGGAACGCTGTTTTTTACACCTCCGCTCAGGACATGGTGTAATTGCACACCGAATAGTGAGCGCGTGTAACTCTTACACCAGCATTAAGAAAGGTGTATCTTTATACCAGTATGCATACAGGGTGTAACTTGACACTCATAAAAAGGAATAGTGTAATACTACACCAGCAAGTATAAGAAGTGTAAGGTTGGGGCGAGGGGGTGGAGCGGGGGTAGCCCAGTGGAAGATCTTTGATATTTCCGAACCCTTGCCAGCGGGCGGGCGGTCCGCAGATTAGTATGTATTGGCAAGCCGTATGTATTGTAATAATTCTCCTAGTAGATATATTCAGGGTTCATGGCAGAGTGGTAAGATGGTGGACATAATGTTTAAAGGTTATGCGTTCGAGGCGTGGTGGGGTAGAGGTTATTTTGCTTCCCTCGTGACGAGGGTTGATTTTGGTGTAAACTTCGATTTACACCAGTTCATTCGGTGGTGTAAATTGCGATTTACACCAAAGACATAGGGTGGCACTTAATGGTGTATTTTGTTTTGCTCTTCTTAAGTAAACAGTGTAAACATACACCTATACAGTATCTGGTGTATAGAGGCTTTAGTAGGTGTAATCCTGAAAGGTGTAAGTGTTGTACTGCCAGGCAAAGCGACTGACGTGGAAGCTAAAGGACAAACGTTCGATCCACGAGAGGTGCGAGAAGTGGAGGGCATGCCTTGACGGAGGTGGCGAGCAAGGAGTCAACGGAAGAGCAAGCCCATTGCCAGTGTGTCGGCACACGAGCCCGAAGCAGAAAAGTTGAAGAAGCTTGACGAGACTCGCATGTTCTCGTTCGGAAAAGAGATACGCACTCCAGAGAACGCCAGGAGGAGTTCGTACGAGTAAGACTCGGTGCATCTCTCCAAGTACGAGTCGGAGTAGACCAAGGCTGTGAAAGACCGGTCAGGAAGGCCCAGAGAGGGTGAAACGAGCCCCAGCACTTCAAATGGAGAAGAGTGGTAAACGTGCCTCATCTTCAACCCAAACACTAGACGTATCCGTTGAAGGAGACAGAAAACGAGTATAATCGTCTTTCGCCCCCTTCATCCTACACGACCCAGACATCTGAGCCCTTCCTTCACCTTGGAAAAAATACGTCCAAAAAGCATGATGTGGACCAGGCCACCGGTGACCAGGCAATCAAACTATTATTACCAAGACCCTCCGGCTCCTTACACGAGTCCAAAGACAATCTGATGGAAGAAGACCCGGAACGAGAACAAAAGTCAGCTGAAGCCAGCCTTGCACGCATCCAGATCAGACATCGACGGAGTATTCGCACGAGAAAGACCTCGACCAAAGTCCCAGCACTTCATGAAGTATCGAGGAAGTTGTGCTACGAGCATACCAACTCTCCATTGAATGTACGAGTCCAAAGACAGAATCTCGAGAAAGGTGGACTAGAATCGTCCCGATCCAAGTGCCTCCACGTACTCCGAAAGTAGCAGGAAAAGTTTGTACGAGCTGGACATGGAGCTAAGCCTGCCCAGATACGAGTCGCAAAAAGGCTCCAAGCCCGCAAACCAGTCGAAGAGATGCTGGAGAAAGAGGAACAATAAGAGTGAGGCACATCTGAGCACGCAAGTCCATCATGCCAGGGAATCTCCCCACGGATACAACCAGTCCACCTCAGCTAACGTACGAGGCGCGAGGCCCAGGACAATTGCAGCCACGGGGAAGTTGAACGAAAATCTTCTTCGACTAGGATCCGACAGGTACATCGAAGACAAGCAAGAGATAATACGAGTACTCCGAGTCCGATTCCACCTTCCAAGCTCCAAAGTCCAAACATCGCCTCGTATTATACGTCCTTGGGAGGCATAAACCTGTCTTACGAGCCCCAAGGAACCACTGAAGAAGAAGTGGAACGAGTCCTATTGCGTCCTTTCCTCCAGGTACATGATGGAAACCCTGGTACGAGCATACCATATCTGCCATCCATTGTACGAGTTGCAAATAACATCCTAATACGAATCATCTTCCACAAGTCTTGACACGTACATCGACACCCTCAGGAGTGAGATCTCGAGATACGAGTTGAGATTCTCCGTCCGGCCTTCCAGCTGCAGCATACGAGGCTCAACATTGTCGATGGACAAAGACTTGAGTTCATCATGGACCCAAGCTACCATACATGCGATGGAGACCTCAAAGATGGAGCACGAGCATGCCAAAATCCAGAAGCCGCGTCTACGACACCTTAGGAAACCGTTCAGAATGCGATCTACGAGACTCTTCCTCGGCGGCAGCTACCATACGTCACGGTGCTTCGAGTGATCCGAAGAGAGTGAACGAGAAGACCGAAGCAGCCGTCCAGCTGACTGTACGAGCCACAGAAATCCTTGGAGAAGGCAATAAACGAGCATCGCCTTCATTTCCTCTTGTTACGGAGTATATCCAGCTCCCCCTTCCAAGGTACGAGTCCCAAAGACATTACTCGGAAGCAGAAAGACACACGAGAGCATACATTCCCCAACTCCTGACACGTTAAATCGATCAGCTCCAACCGATATACATGGAGTACGAGAAGATCAAAGCCGACCAACCTGAAGAACGAGCGAAAGCAATGTGGCGAACCAAGACGTTTGGACGAGAACCTAGCCGAAGGCCTCAGGCAAATGAACGAGTATATCCATCTCCATCTCTATCTCCTCTTCCAATGCCCAAGCCGAGAGAAAAACATGCGAGGGGACGTACTACGAGACTTCCAGACACACCCAAACTGGTCCACGCCAGCTCGAGTCCAACATCCAAGATGGACGAGGCGCAAGGAGTTCACGAGAACAAGCGTCCACCCATGACAAGCTCGTCCACGTACTCCGAGCCGTCCACAAACGACCGCTACGAGTATCCCAGTTCCCAAACAGCTCGTCCAAGCCACAAGACATCGGACACGAGACGATGTCTGAGTCCAGTTCCATGCACGCATCGAAGACATGAAGGCAAGAGTACGAGTATATCAATCTCCTCCTTCTTCTCATGCACGAGCCGATAGAAAGGCATGCAAGGGGACGCACTACGAGACTTCTAGACCCAACCCAACTTGGTTCACGCCAGCTCGAGCCTAACATCCAAGATACACAGCTAGAAGGAGCTCAACGAGAACAGCCATTGCAACGAGTATCCCAATTCCCTCAACAGCTCGTCCAAGCCAGAAGACACCAGACACGAGACAATAGAGGAGTCCAGTTCGACGTACGTACATCGAAGACCTCAAGGCGAGAAAACGAGCCACCTTTCAAACAGTCGCAGAATGAGGAAATCTCACGAGAAACCATCCACACTTCACCAGCCTCCCAATGGCACCACCGAAAATCGGTACGAGGTGCACAGAAGTATCAACACAAGTAGGGCTGGAACGAGAAATGATGGCGGACGAGACTTGGCCTCAAGGCGAGAGTATAGTACGAGTATATCCATCTCGAGGAAGACGGCCCACGAGAAATCATCCACACTACAACTTGAACAACCTCCACGCACTCCGCGCCTTCCGAAATTAAAACCGCCCATACGAGCGTCCCAACCTTCTTCCAAACTGTACGAGTCCCCAGAACTTCTCGCAAGAAGATTAACGAGTTTCCCCCTCCATCGAAGCTTCAAACGTGTGAGGTCAAGACCAGATACTAGCATCCCAATGGCACCAGCAAAAAGCAATACGAGTTTGCGCAAAGAAAGATTCACCAATTTAAAGACATTGAACGAGAATGGTGGTCGATTTGACTTTTTCGTACGTATTGTCAGCCTTTCAAACACTGGCAGAAGACGAGCTCCACGAGTATCTCAGTTCCAGCCAAACAGCTGCACGAGCTCAACCGAAAGAGTTTCCCCATCATCAAGGCCACTAAACGCCCTTGTCTCAAGGGGGCACAAGACACGGTACGTACATCCCAACTTGAATCCGCCTTCACGGCTGTACGAGTGCGCAGAGAAAGCTCAACCGAAGAAGCCATCGAACGAGAATGATAGTGCACCTAACTTCTCACGTAATTCCGGCCTTTAAGAAACCATTTCCACGAGTACTAGTCCAGTTCCAGTTCAACCCTGTACGAGCTCAAAACTATAAGAAGAAGGAGCCGAACGAGCCGTATCTCAGACGCCATACATAGAGACACCAGAACGCTGCACGAGCACAACGCATCACCGCAAAACACCACACGAGAACGGGGACGAGCCTGAAGCTACAAGCCCTGTACGTATTCCTAGTTTCCGAGCCGGCGCAACTTCGAAAGAGCGAGCCTAGGAGCACAGGAAGTGGCCCAAACAAGTCGTGTTGCACGTACCCCAGTAGAAGTAGTATTGGGTATTTCCATTGATTCCATTGATGCCATTGATTCCATTAGCAACAGCCTTTGTCTCACGTCCACATACCCATCTATCCCTCCTTCTACAACCTCCAAACTCCATGGCCACTTCCCACCACTCCCACACCCCTCCCATCTAAAACTGCCTCTGATACCTCCCCCCTCCGGCGGATGTAGCACTATAGCCCCAGCCCTATTCCCCCCGGTAACCCGCCAGCTTGCCGGTGTCCCTGATACTGCCCCCTGCACTCCAGGTCCTCCATGCTGGCTCCTCTGCTGTTGATGCAACACCCCCCCATCCCCAACCCATGCCAATCTGCATAACGCTGTCCAATCGTCTCAAACCTGTGCTCACCATAAAGTTGCCCCTGCTGAACCTGTACTTGTTATTGCTGCAGGAATGATCGATTGTTGGTAGCCTGCCTGGCCGAGGCCAGGTTGAGAGTATATGGACATTGCCGACATTGAGGAGCGTTGTTGTTGGATTCCGGGGAGGTGAAGAGGGTGCCGAGCATGATGGTAGTGAGAATTTTGCGAATAGGATCGAGATTCGGCGTTCTTGTCGAGGAAAGGTGGAATGTGAGGATGTGGTGAGCGGGGCCGAAGGTTAGCATCGTAGGTTGAGGTGGTGGTGGGCGGGGAGGATGTCGAGAGCGGGTTCGAGAAATCGGGATGAGCATTGCTGAAGATCGTCGATACGGGTCGGTGTGGCTATGGGCAGTTGGCTCTCTCTGAAAGGATTTGAAGAAGTCAGAAATAGCATGACGGCGCAATGGTAGTGGAGATTGGGGAGTCGAGGATGTTGGGTTACCCCTGATGCCGTACGGTGATGGGTGATGACGGCGAGGAAATGGTGACAAACAAACAGTGTCGGTGAGAAGGACTTCAAAACCTCAAAGAATGACTGAGCATTGGCAGGAAATAGAAGTGGGAAACCCACCAAAGTTTCCTTTGGTAAGTATCATTGGTGGAATCGGCGAAAGAAAAATGTTCCATGGAGAATGATGAGGAGGCAGAAAGCATTACCGCCGCGTCACTCAAAGGGGAAGTAATCTTTGAGGAATGGCGGTAAACGGCATCAAAGTACCAAGTTTCTGGACAGTCAGGGGAATGATATCATTGATTGCACACGAATCACGTGAGTGAGCAGCGGTTCCCAGTTTTACTTCTCAGGATAACTCAAAGAACTCGTAACGTTAATCCATACATCAAGCAGCAAACGATAGTATAGAAGCCTATCTCACATAGACTCACCATTTTTGCAAGTATAATTAAACACTGAAGAAGAAAAGAATGCAAGGAACAATCAATACGAGATACAGATCAATTTTTCAGAAAGTAAGGGAGAGAATGACGATCTGCAATAGAACTTCACAGTAGCTCCTCACGAGAATCCCAGTAACAGTAGGCTACAAAAGCAATACAAGTGAAAATAGTCACCAAGAAGCATTCACGTCACACTCACAAACCTCAAACTCTTACGGTAAAAACAATCCAGCACAAATGAATTGCCAGCCTTTAAGCACGTCAGAAAGTTACACTAGGTGTCCAAGAAATCGGCGTACGCATCCTTCACATGAGCACATAACAATGTTTGGGAGACACAATACGAGATACGGGTGAAACAAACCCACCTCTCGCTCACAGCAGGAGAAAGAGTGCACTCGACAATCCATAATGCTATTTATCTACAGCCCCTTACGAGAAATCCAGTAACACCAAGCCACATGGAAACAATACGAGTAAAAAGGGTGTCAATTCGCGCAATCTCACGACTCTCCAACCTCAGTTTGTCAAGAATCACGCAAAGTCAGAACAGTGGAAGAAAGACATACGAAATATTACACTCAGACAACATATCTCTCCCCGAACAACATAGGCATGGGGATGTCAATATTTGGAGACACCGCAAATACGAGATACAGGTGAAACAAACCCAACTTTTGGTAAGGGAAAGAGAGGGAATGACGATCTCCAATGCAACTAAGGACGGCCAGTAGCTCCTTACGAGAATCCCAACATCACAACTTAAGGGAGCGAAGGTTCTACGAGTAAAATCAGTACACTGCCAGGACCTAACAATACCACGCTGCTGAATATCAACCTAGCCATAGTAGAAACGACCACGAAAGAAGTGCCATGAACCAACTCCCTAAGGAGGTCTACTATGCGACATCCACACGAGCATGGGGATGCCAAAGTTTGGGACCCAGGCGAAATACGAGATATAGGTCAAACAAACTCACAGAAGAAGAGAGAGCTTTTACAACCCACAATAAAATTCCATCAGCAGTCTCTCACGAGAAACCCAGTATACTAACACCAAGCCATAGAGCGAATACGAGTAAAATAATACACTGCCAGCAACACGACATCACGCTGCTAAACCTCAACCTGGCCCTAGAAACCGAGCACAAAAGAAGTGCCATGTACCGTGACCAACCGCCCACGAAACATGGCCGCTACACGAGCATGGAGACAAAAATGGTTGCGAGGCACTATACGAGTTACAGGTCAAATCTCGCTCAAGCCGGACGGGAGAGGTTTGACGATCCACAATGAAATTCCATCATCAGCAGCTGGTCACGAGAATAGCATTAGCAACAGGCTGCGAAAGCAGTACGAGTACAAACAGTACATGACCAGTCAGAAGGGTTCACGCTCAAAATCATTGGGTCCACGAAGCCAGCACGAAAGAAGTGTCGAACACAGCAAGGAGTTACACTTAGCACGACCGTTATATGCACAATATGAGCATGGGGATGGAAGAAGGAGGGCAATTATACGAGATACAAGCGAAACAAGCCCAGGAGGCAGAGTGAGGCTTGACGATCTACAATGAAATCCCATCAGCAGCCTCTCACGAGAAAACCAGTAACACCTAGCCAAAGAATGAATACGAGTAAAAACGATTAATAAGTACACAGCCACAACCGGACGTTCGCGAACGACGCCACGCTGCTAAACCTCAAAGTCGGCAATAGAAACCGAGCACGAAAGAAGTGCCATGAACGTACTGCATACGAAACTTTATGCAACTTCCACACAAACATGGGGATTACATTGTTTGGGGCGAAGGTGGAATACGAGATACAGGTCATACTAAGTACAAACTCAACTTTCACTCAAGGAGAGAGAAAAGGAAGATTTGACGATCCACAATGAGATCTCATCCACATTCCCTCACTAGAAACCCAGTACAACCTGGTTACCGTGAGCAAACATACGAGCAAAAAACAGTATCCAGAGGCAGTTAGACGACTTCACGCTGCTAAACCTCAATATGATTCGCTTCACAAAGCCAACACGGAAGAAGAGTCAAACACAGCAAGGAGTTACATTCACAGCCCAAGTCCTTCTATGTACGTACCATATGCGCATGGGGATATAAGAAAAGAGTGGCGGAAGCGGAAAATCAGCAACAGCATACAACGAAAGGCTCACGAGTAATTACTGTCAGTACTTACCCAGCCACCGCGGACAACCTTACGCTTTTCAAACTTCATTTCGCCGTATTCATAAAACCACTACCTAGGTACGGCCGGAAGAAGTGTCAAACACAGCAAGAAGTCACACTTACTGGTCCCTTTTCACGCACAATATGAGCATGGGGATGTAAAAAAGGAGCAGCAGAAGCGGAAATCCACTAACACCATGCAACCGCGAAGGCAATACGAGTTCAAACAGTCGGTCGTCGGATGACCTCACGCTCAATTTCATCGTGTCCACGAAGCCAGCACGGAAGAAGTGCAAAGCACAGCAAGACGTTACATCTGCCCCCCAAGGCCTTCTACGTATAACAAGAGCATGGGGACCTAAGAAAAGAGTATCAGAAGCAGAAAACCAGCAACACCATACCACCAAACAATACGAGTAATCCAAACCCAGTACTTCTTACTCATGGCAGTGAGTCGGAGGACGTCACGCTCTCAAACCACGATTACAACAACGGATTGACAAAGAACCTACGAAAGAAAGAAGTGTCAAACAAAGCAAGGAGTTACACTTAGCACGGCCGTTATATGCACAATATGAGCATGGAGATGAACGAAAGAAGTCACGGCGGAAAATTAATAACTCTTATTTACCAAGAAGGACATACGAGTAAAACAGTACAACGAAGGCGGACGAAGGCACGCTCAATTTGATGGACTTCAAGAAACCGATACGGAAGAAGTGTCAAAACACAGTACTAAGTAGTTACATTTGATGCCCAAGTCATTTTACGCACCACATAAGCACGGGGATGTAAGAAAGCAACAGCGGAAGCGACTATACGAGACACAAAGAACAAAAACGCAACTTCGACACGAGCGAGCCAGTACCTAAGCCTCCATCCCACAAATCAGAACACGAGCGACCCAATACAGTAACCTCACCAACCAAACAGCAACTAAAATACGAGGGAATTCTAAAAACCTAACCTAAACTTTTTATCTACTTACAAAACAACAACAAAAACACGACAAGTAAAACACAAACATTAACGCCCACCATTATACTCCCCCTTCTCTCCCTTTTCCCACCCCAACTCTACCCCTCCACCCTCTTCCTCTTCCCCAACTCCCCCCGATTCCCCCCCGTCGCCGCTCCCCTCGCAACCTTATCCCTTTTCCTCGCCTCCTCAACCCTCGGATCAACCCACTTCTCGCCCCTCGCCTCCGCCGCCTTCTTCGCCGCATGGCGTTCGCGGGCGAGCTGGATCGCCGTCTTCTTCGGCCCCCCAGCGCCAGCTGGTCCCTCCGCCTCCTTCTTCCCGGGTTTCGGCATGTTGCCATTCACACCCCCATACAACTTCTCCGGCTCCGGCACGTCCTCCATCGCCTTCTGATGCAGCGCAGCAAAGCCCTCAAGCTCAGCAGGTGGTTCCTTCCCGAGCGCGACCCAGTCGCCCCGTCGACTCTTCCAGAGATCGAGTTTCCAGCGGCGCCAGACGCCGCGAGCCCAGGGGCCGCCTTCACGGATTTCCCTCTCTCCACTTGCCAACTCCGAGGCGATCCAGGCACGATAATTAGCGAGTCCTGAGCCGTAACCAGTGCAATCCCAAGCAGATTCCACCACGAAACTGGCAGACTGGTCGAGGGCCATGCGGACGAAGGAGGATTTGAGGTTGTTGAGGAGTTTGCGGCGGGTGATGGTGGAGGTTGAGGGGGAGGTTAGGGCGGTTTGGAGGATGTAGGAGGTTGTTTGGTTTAGGGCGAGGGCTAGCAAAGATGATGGGGGTAATGATGTCAATGAGGTGGTGATGAGGGAGGAAAGAGGAGCTGGTAATGTCAATAGTGACTGGATCAACAACGAGGCGTGTTTTTGGGCGGGGTCGCGGCGAGGTTGTTTTGGTTCGTAGTCTTCTGGTGCAGGGTATGGTGGGGGTGTAAGGTCCTCCTCGGATAGCTTTAGGATCTTCGGCACCAGTTTTGGCAGCTCGTCATCCTCGCGGCAGTCATAGGCTTCTCTGATGGAGTCGGCCAGACGCTCGACGTTGACGTTGGACTTGACGCAGCCGTCAATCAGGCTCTTGATGACATTGACTCTCCCCCTCTCCACCAAGTTGCCTACGCCCGGAACAATCTCAGCAACGGCATATTCGAGCTCCTCAGCAGGGAGGCGGTCAAACAGCCGAGCAACGGCAAACCCGGCAGTCTCATTCCTGGCCAACCCGCCGAGTCGAGGACGGAAGTGCGTGAGGTACATGTAGTTGAACTCCTTCTTCGGCGCCTTCTGCACAAGTGTCTCGACAAGATGGGAGCCGACGGAATCGTAGAGGAGGTTGGAGAAGAAGGTTGCCGTCTCTTCCTTCTCCTTCTCTTCATCCTCTCCCTCTGTTCCGCGAATCAACTTCCACAGCAGCGTCGAGCCCTTGCGTTTCTCCTTCTTTGGGCGGGAGAATTCCGCGCGGAGGAGGGTGGAGAGGGCGGGGCCGCCGAGGGCGTTGGTGGCGAGGAGGCGGATGTCGGCGACGGAGAGGGCTTCGTTGGCGGTGTTGAGGAGGGCGGAGAGTTCGGTGCTGAAGCCGGGGGGGGTTTGGCGCCGCTCCGAGAGGATCTTGGTTACCGAGTTGACGTCTTCCTTCTTTTTGGACTTTATGGTGGTGCGGGTTAGGTCGTCTTTCATGGCTTGGCCGGAGAGGACCATGAGGATTATGCGGATTGTGTGAGAGGCGAAGCGGTCGGTCAGGAGCTCGATGAGACGGGGGCGGAGTTCCTAGGATATGTTAGTGACCTGTTTCGTTTCCTCTTTCTCTCCCGTAATGTCGAATTTTTTGCTGGTGAACTTACAGAAACAGCAAATCCAACCAACATCTCCATACTAGCATAAGGCACCTCCCCCACCATCTCCTCCCTCGCATCATACCCCGGCTTCAACTCCTCCTCCGCCGCCTTCGCCGCAAACGCAAACAAACTCTCGACACAATGGGACGCAAACCGATGCTTAACCAAGTTATAAAAGTGCCCCGAAAACACTCTAAACAGCTGCTTCAGCTGCGGCCCCGTCGACATGGAAATCAACTTCTCCAACAACCTCGAGCACCCCTGTGAAGACGCGAGCTTCAACTCCTTGTTGCTAATCTCCTTGTACGTATTGGCGATAAACAACTGTTTCTGCTCCTCATCATCGCCCCACGCAGCCGCCTCCAGGACCTCATCGACTCGGCGGAAGTATTCTTGCTCTTGTTCATCCAGCAGTCCGTAGAATCCAGATTCGGCGTTTCCTATTCCGAGAACTCAATTAGCCTCCGTCCAAAGCTCTCTCCTCATCCCATTTTTCCCTCCACTTCCAACCCAACCGTCACAAAAAAAGACAAGAAAGCAAGACATACCCTCCCACTCGCCCCCCTCCCAACCACCCTCCATATCCACATCCCCCTCCGCATCCACCTCCGGCACCACCAACCCCTGCTCCGCCGCAAGCTCAGCATACTGCATCTCCTGCTCCTCCTTCTCCTTCTTTCTCGCCTCAGCAGCGCGGCGACCGCGTTTTCGAAGTTCCTTTGGCATCTTTTGCTGCTCAGTATCCCTCCTTCTTTCCTTCTGTCGTGTGTTTTCGTCCTTTGGTGAGGTTCGTTGGAATTGAGGTTGTGCGATTGATCAATTGGCGTGATATTCTCGATGGTGATGAGCTCGTTGTCGATGCTCTTCCCTGGTGGTGAAACTTTCCTCTCGCTGCAGGCTTGGTGTTTATCTTTTCTCACTTTTTCCCAGAACTTCCACGCTAGCGCCCACTAGCGGCGTTGCCAGGGTCACCGCACTGCAAGAGGGTCTGTGCGTCCGCCGCCTCATCGCGGCTAGGGCAGAAAGGAGGAATTTGCCGGATGGGGAAGGGCGCTGCGGGGTGGCATGGTGGGAGCTGAATAAATATGGGAATTGGGAATGGGAATTTTAATATAGGAAAATACATAGGAGAATTAACGTAATGGATAGTGGGTGGTTATTGGGGGTCTTGTGATCTGAGGAAACTTTAGGAAATTCGTGGGAAAGTTTAAGAAAACTGGAGAAGGCCGAAAGTTTAGAGACTGCACAACGAATTCACGACTTGGCCAAGGCAGATCTGGTAATAATCCCAGCGTGGTAGAAACGGTACCCAAGTGCTATTGCACCACATAAAAAGTACATCAGGGGAAACAAAGCACAATAAAAACATAACCAGGCCATTAGCCATTAAACATTAATCCCAATATTTCCCTTCCATCTATCCCAATCTATCATCTTGTCCCAGTCTAGCCATGAGGTATGAAGTATGCGAATCATCATCACGCAGTGTTTTTGCAGGTATCATCACCTCCCCAGTCCCCTCAACAGCAACCTCCATCTCCACCTTCCACCCACTCCCCACAAGCCTCCATACCTCCACCACTCCTCACCACCCCTCACGCCCCCAACGGCCGTCCCGTCCCCCTAAACGCCGACGCCTCCCCCTCTCCCACCCCTCCCAACTCGACATCCCCCCCATTATGACTCGGCAACACAAACCCCATCCCCGCCTTCTCCCTCCCCTCCAGCCCTACATAGTGCGGAATAAACGCCTCGAGTGGTAGTTTATCCTCTACCTTCCTGAGTATCCATTCCGGCGTATTCAAAATATTGAGCCACCCCAGTCCCATCAGGTACCCCACAACAATCCCACACAAATGCCCGACAAAACTCGTCCCCGGCATCAACACCGCAATCAACAAACACATCCCCAGCGGCGTCGCCCACGTAGGAATCTTCCTTCCCAGCAGATCGACCGTCGGCCTCACGCGCCACGTCTCGACTGCCTCGGCGGAGATGAGGGTAAAGACCCAGGCGGAGGCGCCCACGACGGGGGTGGAGGTGCGGAGGATGTAGGAGATGGCGAGGTAGAGGAAGGCGGGGAAGGTGGTGAGGGGGCCGAGGATCTGCAGGAGGGTGAGGAGGGAGCCGTGGGAGCGTTCGTGGCGGGTTAGGAGGGGGAGGAGGGCGAGGAGGTTGGGGAGGAGGTGGAGGAGGGAGAGGTGTGGGAGGGGGTAGGTGTTGAGGCGGTACACTGGGTGGGGGTTAGTGGGGAGACAGGGAGGGGAGGGGAGGAGGGGGACGGACTGGTGCTCATGTTGATCTTGGATGGGTCGAGATCCATCCATGCCTTCAGCCCAAAGCCGAGACAGTCGAGGACGTAGACGGCGATGCAGAGGGTTGCGACGGAGCGGGTTAGGACCGGGAGGCGGAGGAGGTAGGCTTTGTAGGCGCGGAGCTCACGCTGGAGCTGGTCGTTGACGTTCATTGCTGTTGTTGTTGCTGTTGTCTGGTACTCGGAGGTTGATCGAGGGTCGTGGGAAACCAGAGTAGCGGAGAAGGTATGTGGTGAGGCTCGTGGCCTTGTCGTTGCTTATCAATCACAACGTCGTGAAGTTTCAATTCCAAAGTAGAATCTCAGGTGAAAATGGTGTTTCGTAAATGGTGAGAAATGAGGAGAGTCCCTGGTTTGTAGGTACTGTGAGCGAGAGACGGGAGACTCCAGTCCCGAAATTTCCACCGCGCTACTTAGGTACTCCCTCAAGTGCCGCACAACTCCCGCACCTCTTGGCACCTAGCGACGCACGGACCTCCCAACAGCCCGTGCTCACATTCCCACTTGTGCCTGAACTCCGGGCGCGGCCCATCTCCGTCTGTTCATCTCCGTTCACCATCACCACAATCACACCCTTGTTTGCAAACCCACCTCACCAAACAAAACACCACCACCACCGCCTCTCCCACCACCAAATGCACCCGCGATTACGACTGCACCACGCCAAAAACTAACTCATCAAACGCCCTTCAGCACCACCTGTTCTCGAGTCCGCCAACTCACAACAATCAACACAATGACCCCCTCCTCCACCCCCCCCCCCCCCCCCCCCCCCGCGGCACCCTCCACGCCTCGACCCCCCCGCAGAAAGCTCCCCGCAACCCCCCATCCAGCCGCTGGCCCCTCCCCTCTCCGCGCTAAACAAAGTCTACACGACAACTCCTCCCCCTTCCCCACCTCCACCGCCTCCAAACTCAAACGCAAGCGCCGCTCCTCCTCCACCTCCAGCGTCCGCCGCATCGCCTTCCTCGAGCACGAAAAACGCGGCGTTGGCACGGCGGGATTAGAACGTGGCCTGGTCCGCCAAATGAGCGGGCTGAAGATGGCGTCACCACTTCCCGGCGAGGGTTCGGAGATGATGGAGGTGGAGGGGAGTGAGGGGAGTGTATTGGAGGTTGGGGATCAGCATCGGGGGAAGAGGCAGGAGGGGGAGGATGGGTTGGAGGGGGGTGATAGTTTGGAGACGACGGTGGAGGCGGCGCCGGATGGGTTTATCTTTGAGAAGATTCCGGGGCAGGAGGAGGAGGAGGAGTTGAGGGATGTGGAGCCGGGTTTTTTTTATTATAAGCCGACGGCGGCGCAGCTTTGGGCGAGGAATAATCGGAGGAATGAGCAGGTTTGTACCCCAGTTGGTGAGATGAGATGGTTGGGGAGTAGGGTTGCTAACTGTGTCTGGTAGATTCGGGAGTATAAACTTCGAGAGGCGCGTGAGGCTAGGGAGGCGAGGAGGGAGAGGAGGAGGAAGGAGGAGGCGGAGGCGAAGGCGAGGGAGGGGGGGAAGCCGAGGGTGAGGTTTGCGGAGGTGTAGGATGGGGACGAGATGGGTTTGTTATGGATTATCATTGTCGGGGATTTTGTGAGATCATCGGAGGTTTGTGAGATCACTGCTATTATGGGTTATGGGAGTTTCGGAGTTTTTGGTTTGCTACCTCTTTACGTTTTATTATCGATTTATTTCTTTTCGTTTTACCGGACTACGGACGTCTGATGGGTTTCTCGAATTGAAGCTTTACTTTGTGTATCATGACTTTTCCGTTCTCTGTTTGCATCTCTTTTGACCTGCACTTTTGATTCGTTTGTACGAACCAAGTACCATAGGTAGCCTTGCTCGTGGCCCTTCCCTACTATCCTGAGCTACGTTGTTTCTTCCAGCCAACCCGTCATCCCGCCATGCCCATAGTCTCTCGTCCGGCCGTCTCACGATCTCGCCCGCACGGTTCACCATGAGACACTCATCTCTCTCCCACCTCTAGTTCCCGCACTTGTAGATCTCCATCTCGACCTTTCCCACTCTGGTGCGCTTGGCATGTTTATGCGATTCATGATTTTAAACAAGTTGCGCTGCTTTAAGCGACCGTGGTTTTGCCGCGCGCTCGACGGTGGATGCAAGCGGTCCTGTGATGGCTCGGAGGCCAGCCTAAATGGGATTTACTGTTTTGGGGATGGTGGTGATGGTTCGTCTCGAGTTTCGCAAGTTGCAGGTAGACTGGTAGAGTGAGGCCGTTTGGGAAGGGGAGGGCACAGAACGGGAGTGGATTTGGGTCGAGGCGTTCGTCCCATCGTTTGGAGTGTCTTGAAATTTGCTGTTGAAGCCTCACTCTAAACTGATAGAGCATCTCTCAAGAGGACCAGTTCATGTCATAAAGAGCTGCAAATAACCTTATGCAAGTCATCCCAGTCTCTCATCTCGAACCTTAGTCCTCTATACGCACGTGACGCGCCGCTCTGAACCCCCCCTAGCATCTAAACGACCGTGCAACCACCCCTAACTTTGGATCAACTCCCAGTTCCTGCGATTCTTCCTTCTTCCTTTTCTTTTCCCCTTCTTCCCACGCCTCACAGAGATCCGCTCGTTTACATCTCGTCCTTCCTGTCGTTCTTTTGCTCGCCTTGTCGATTGTCGTTCCTTCTAGATTCTTTGATTCTTTGTTGCCGTTTTTGCATCGCACTCTCGTTATCGTCCTGCATTGATTGGTCCAACCCACCGATAGACGTACCTGTTCTCTCAAAGAAGAAGTCGAACCTCACCACCTGCGTCCTTCCCCTTCCATCTCGCCACCGACCCCATCCAAAGTTTGAGAGTCGTCTCTTTGTTCCGTCACCGTTCCTCCTCCACAAAAACGCCACCGGTACCCGTTACCCTCCAACACCTCTTTTCCAATTCCCCAAAAACACCAAAAACAAAACAACACACACAACCAACGAAAGCAACAAACATGCGCTTCCAACTCGCCCACCTTCTCCCGCTCCTCCCATTGCTGCTCTCGGCACAGACCACCCTCGCTAAGGAAGTCGATGGTCGTAAGCTTGTCAATGCTGCGGCTCTGGTTTCGCCGGATTTGAAGCTCAAGGCGTTGGCTGGTGATGGTGTGTATAGAGGGAGGATGGGGAATGTCAAGGCGGTCAAGGGAAGGGATATCTTCAAGAGGCAGGAGGCGGGTGTGTGTGCCGATCCGGTGCAGTACTTGTGTACTAATGGGTTGGATGGATGCTGTAAGTTTGTCCTGATTGTTTGTGCTGGGTCGGGTGTTTGGTGGTGATGTTTGACATGGCTGTTTGGGTGGAGCTGGAGATGTCTTTGGAAATGTCTGTTTGACATGAAGGCCGTCTCGCTAACAAACTCCTCTAGGTGATCCCGGCACCGTCTGCGGCGTCTACGATGGCAACCCAGGCTGCTGCCCAGTCGGCGTCAACTGCTCCACGCTCTCTGGCTGTGCTCGCGACCAAGTCTCGTGCGGCGACTCGTGCTGCCCCTCCAACAGCGAATGCGTCACTCTCTCGGGTGCCCCGACCTGTGCCGTCCGTGATGGAAGCACCACCACCCCAACCAAACCAACCTCGACTAAGACTCCGGCTGGTCTCCCAACAAATGGTGTCTCGGACCCAGGCTGCCCGGCTGGTGGGTATAAGCAGTGCCCGGCGTTCCCAGGGTGCTGCCCGGCTGGTGTGAATTGTGTCGAGGGTGGAAGCTGTGACATCGCTTGTAAGGCTAGCGATCCAGTCTGTGGTGAGTTCAACCCTGTCCTTATGCTCGATTTGAGTGTTGTTTGACCAGTTACTAATATGTCCTCACAGGAACCGGCTGCTGCCCCGATGGATTCGTCTGTAGTGCAGACGGCGAGGCCTGCGAAGCCGACACCTCTGGTCAATTCAGCTCCATCGTCCTCCCCACCAGCACCGCAACCACCACCAAATCCAAGACCTCCACCTCCACCACCACCGTCACGGACGACAGCGAGACTAATGCTGCAACCTCCACCGATGGCGGCGCAAAGGAGACGGACGAGGCCAAGGGAAGTGGCGGAAATATTCTCAGGGCTGGCTTGAGCGGATTGGTTGGTGTTGCTGTGGGTGGATTGGTCTTCTTGTAGGTGGTCAAGATGGGTATTGTTGTATAGAGAACAAACTCGTCGTTAGAGGACTACTAAAGGAAGTGGATAAAGTGGATATTTGTTATTGGGGGGTTTTGTTGTTGCGGCTGTTTTTTTGCTTTGACATGAATACCCTGGAGTGCGGTTGCAGAACTGGGAATGTGCTGGTAGTAACTGCTTCCTCCTCTTTTTTTATTTTTATTGCTCGTTGAGCGGTGTTATTGTTAGCGGTCATAGGGTATCCTTTTATTGGGTGTGCATAGTAGTAGGGTTTTTTTAATTATTATTCTTTTATGGCGTTTTGTCTTGTTTGCAGCGTCAGTCGGTATATATTATCGGATATCTCCTTCAGCTGTACTTGTGGTTGTCAGGTATTCGTCTGATATGTAGAGAATACATAGGGTAATAATTAATCATTATTATTGTTATTGGAATTTATCGATCGACGTTTGTCACTTGAGTTAACCTTATTTCAACGGCCATGCATGGCTCGAGATCGCTTGGATGTGCCTGTCATGTCAAACGAACATCTCCTCGTGCGTGCTGGGGTTTATCTATTTCAAGTTGTGGATTATTGCCGGTCTTGGTATAATTCGTGGGTTTATGAAGCAAGTAAAGTGGTGTAATGTAAAATGAATTTTTATTGTTAATTCCTTATTAACGGCTTGGGAGTTTACTTTGTATGGCAACGAGAAACGTGTGCATGGCTTTCGCTTCGAGGTTGATCGTACCTCACTGCATGGATCATGGGAGCATGCGATGACGGTTCCTTGTCAGTTTTAAACTCACGATGTCTTCATGGAATATGAGGAATTCAATATTAATTCCCTATTAAAGCATCGTCAAGGGTCTGCTTTTCTGGAAGACTTCCATCTCAAGTTCGCGCGATCACGGGCTTTAAACGCTTGGTCCAGGTGACTTAGTGGGGCTTGGCGGGCGGGGAAATTCTAGGGGTTAGAGCGGCGAGGTATGAGTTCCGCGATTCCTAGCGAACGTTGAGCGTTGAAAGGAACGAGACGTCCACGTTACGGGTGAGTTCACGGCGCAAAATAATTCACTTCTCTAAAGTGTTTCGTTTGGCTGGTGAGCAATCAATCTGGCAACTGTGCCTAAGTAATCTATTTATGATTTATGTGGTGAGGTTGCGGCTCAAGTGAGAGTGGATTTGGGCAATGGGCTAACCTTTTGCAGCCGTGAGATCTCGAGAGACGACGTGGTGTAAACGGAGTGGTGTTTGATTGCGATCCGACTCGACTCGGTCCCTTTGTTCTTCTCGTTGCTCCCTTCCGAATGCTGCTGTCATCTCCGTCTGAGAGGGGCCGTCGCAATTTGTACAAGTAGACGAAGCTCTGTAGAGAACAGAGGCACAGGTTTACGGCGTATGGAGCACGAGAGATACGAGATGTGAACACCAATTCCAAGCTACAGCGATACTGGGTTGGGAATGTCTGAAACGGTCAAATTGGCAGCCGTTGCCAGTGGGATCTGAGATGTGTATCGTAACGTCGAACTGCCTGAGCGTAAGGCACGAGGAGGGGAAGTGAAGTAGATCTTCAAAGTGCCAGGTCATCACCAAGTGGGATACGATACCCCCATTCTATGTATCATAGGCTTCTTCAATCAGAAGAAAGGATATCCTTCACGCCTGCTGCGCCAACTACATACCCTCAAACATTTCAAAGGGTCCCCATAACCACATCCCAAATAGTTTAAGGCAGTCATAAACGCCGCCAATTAAGCTCATCCGTTTACCTTAACCTCCCCCACAGCCACGGGCCAGTTTCGGGACCCTTCTCACGAAAATCCTTTTTTTCTTGGTGATTTTCTTTTGATTTTAGGGAAGCACCGACCACGGACAGGAACCACAACGGCACGAAGATTTACCTTGGGAGCACGTTACTGCGATCAGGCACCGACTACCTGTTTGGTACGAGTACACATAGGGTCTATCGAAGAGTACTTACATACGAAGGGAACACCTGTACTTTCCTTGTAGAAGAGAAGGAAAGAAGAAAGTGAAAGACGAGAAGCACCCGCTGCACCAGCCGCGATATTCACAAGCAAAAAGAACAAGCTTACACAGCCAGCCAACCCATCCTCCAAACCCCTTGCCGAAATAAGCCGCCTAGAAATTAATCATCACTCGCCCACCGCAATCGCCATCAATTTTCACCGCCGAAATCAATCCCTCCCCTTTGCAACATCCCCAACAACCTCAACGAAGGAACACGATCAATACCGATGGCTTCAGCACTTTGAGAACAAACATCCTCCTCCTCCTTCTCACCTCGATCATCACGACTTTCAAAGGACACAGTCATCATCATCATCATCGTCGACACAGCCCACACCACCCACACCACCAACCCGGCCGCACCCTTTCTTGCCCCTTGTTCTTGTTTTGACTAAACCCGAACATAATTTCTGTGTTTATTTGGGCAAATCCAATCCAAATCAATTCCCCCGATTTTCCCCCTTCTTAATTCCCTGCCCACCCCAACTCTTTGAATTTTTTTCTTTTTAATTTCCCTCCCATTTCCCATTTTCCCCCCGGAAAGAAAGGAAAGTCAAAAGAAAGAAAGGGAAAGAGGAAAATCAGTCATTATTTTTTCGCCTTTTACTGCTCTTTGGTCTACCACCGGCCACCACCAGCACCAGACGACACCGACCGGTCCGAAACTGCTTGTCGCGACCAGCGAACCGGAGAGTAGAGGAATATCGGTGGAAGACAAGGGCCGATTACGAGGAGTTTTTGGAAGTGAGCCGGACGGAAGGATTTGATTGATCGCGTCGAGTTGGACGACTCTTTGTTGTTGTTGTGGGATTACGACGCGAAGCAGAGAGGCCGGGGTCAACACCACGACACGACACGGTAGCATCATCTGCGACGACATACAGACACGACTACGTTGGAGACGACTACGTTTGTTCGTTCCGCGATACGAAAGGATACGCCAATTGAACCATCTTGCACATACCCGGAGGATTAGACGCAGTTACGGTCGGGAACTTTAGGCGGACCGAGTTGGCTTGTATCGGGACCACCGCATAGATTGGAAAGGGGGCGATACCGTTTCCGCACATTCTTCATCACCGTCGGCATCCCAGCCGACCGCTCTTCGGCCATTCGGCACAGACGCGACCCATTCCCGCGCTTCGTCACCTCCACGGCCTCGCTAGACCCTTACCCAAGACTCGGCACCACACGCACCCACAATGTCGGACCCCTGCTCCACCATCCCCACCAACCCGCCCTCCCGCCTCTCCCTCGCCCTCCAAGGCAACATCCCCTCCGCGCAACCACAATTCCACCGCTTCCGCCTCACATCCGACACCCACACACACAATGACTCCAGCCGCAACACCTCCAAAGCGTCCATCGCGCGCATGAACAACCAGTCCTCGCAGCAAGATAGCCGCATGTCGGGCGTGCAGCAGACGGGGAATATGAATCTCAGTGGAGTCCTACAACAGCAGCAACAGCAGCAACATGCACAGCAACAGGCGACCCAGGACCAGCAGGGGGGGAGTAATAAGTTTAGGATGAGTGAGTTTATTAGTTGGGGGAAGAATGGACAGCCGGGGGGGTATCAGGCGCAGCAGCAGCAGCAGGCTCCGGCACAGGCGCAGGGGAGGGGAATGCAGGCGCAGCAGCAGCATCAGCAGCAGGCTCAGCATCAGGCTCAACAGCAGCAACAACAGCATCAGCAGAGTCAGCAGCAGATGCAGCAGCAACAGCAACAACAGCAGCAACAACAACATCACCAAACCTATGGCCAGACACAACATCAAGTGCAGCCGCAACACGCGGGGATGAATCATCACCAGCAGCAAGGCTTGGGCCTCGGCATCCGCAATAGTGGGAGTCCCATGCAGATTAGTAATAGCCAGAGTGGGGAGTATGGGCGGAGGGGGCAGCATGGGGGGAGTGGGAGCGGCGGGTTTCAGGTTATGCATATGGATGTGGATAGTCCGAATGGGAGTGCCGATGGACAAGGGCAGGGGCAGGAGAGGCAGCAGACGGGGAGGCAGCAGCAGCAGCAACAACAGCAGCAGCAGCAGGGTCAGAGGATAGGGAGGGATAAGGGACTGCAGCAGACTATGGCTGCGAATAAAGCGGTAGGTTCTTTGACGATGGAGGTGGGGATGAGGACTGACGGGATGTTAGCAGCAAAAGTCACCGGCGACGCATAATGAACATCCGGCGACGCCGCAGCAGAGGTATATGGAGCCACCAGCAGCCCGGGGCACCTCACGGCGAGAACAGCAGCAATACGCACAATCATTACCCACCCCACAAACGCAATCTCGCCAACCCCAACCC